>JACVVK020000048.1:287500-435000 GCA_018292915.2 Batillaria attramentaria | reverse complement strand
GGGTCACAAAATACTGTAGACAAGCAATCAGCCATTTTGAAAACAAAGAAACACTTGCTATGTATATCGTAAAATCAGCCTGCTAGTGCATTTCCTCCAGATAAAGTCAAAAAAAAAAATCAGTAACACTCAGTAACAGTCAATGTTGACCAACCGACCAACTTGCAGAAATGCTCTTGCATTCCAGGGCCCATATGTAGAACTCGAGGTTAACCCACGGCTACGGGCCTAACCCAGACTAAGACAAAAGAAACCCCAAAACAAAATTAAATAAAAAAAGGAAGTGAAGAAAGAAAGACAAAAATCTTTCTATAATGGCATAGGCACCTTGCTGGAATGGACCCGCTTCCTGATTTGAAAAAACAAAAACAAAAAAACAACAGTAAATTTAACCCTGGAGCTAGTTTAGTTAGACGTTAGACCCTAACCCGGGGTTAAACTCCCTAACCCCGACTTTTACATGCGGGCCCAGGGCACTAAGTACATGACCAGCCGTAACAAATCCTGCGGTGTTGTTCAGCAATTTCATTCGTGAAAATCAAACCAAAAGTTGTTTTATTTACTTACACACCGGAATTCATTCCCGATGCAATGTGGTAATCATCTCCTGTCAGGATTTTGGCAAGGGTGAGAACTTCTGCAGAAATTTTCGCCAAGCCCCTGAGAGTTGTATCCCATTAACAAAAAAAAACCCCCGGATTTGTGTTTGCGTGTTTGGGGCTTGGCGCCTCCGCTCAAACCCCTAAAAATACATGTTCCCACATGTTCTGCTGAACCAAAGCAAGACCGCATCACTGACATGGTTACGTTAGTTTCGTTTACAGTGCTGTGCACTAGCATTCCTCCTCCGCCCCCCCCCCCCCCCCCCCCATAACCGAGTTTGCAGCAAATACAAGTGCGTGTACACCTTGGCTTTTATTAAATAAGTCCTAAAGCAGTATGTGATACATGTATTGTATTGTCAGCTGCAGGCGTGTCTCATCAGGAGAACCATGGGCTGCTAATCAACAGATGAACCTAGCTCGGTGCTATCAAATAAATAAATGGAAATAAATATACAAGCAAACTTTACAATACTTAACACCTGCACCCTACAAAACCATAAATTCAAATCACAATTTTGACGACTGCACCCTACAATACCATGAATTAAAACTGCAATTTTGACAACTGCACCCTACAATACCATACGTTCAAATCACTATTTTGACGACTGCACCCTACAATACCTTAAATTCAAATCACAATTTTGACGACTGCACCCTACAATACCATGAATTAAAACTGCAATTTTGACAACTGCACCCTACAATACCATAAATTCAAATCACTATTTTGACGACTGCACCCTACAATACCTTAAATTCAAATCACAATTTTGACGACTGCACCCTACAATACCATAGCTTTCAATCACAATTTTGCACTACAAAATGTAAACTGCATGTAACAACATAAAACTTGGTGAACACTGTCCAAATTCACAGTTTAACTCTGGTACAGGTAACATTAAGAACTGTCTGAATCTTTTTGACAAATTTGTTTTGTTAGGCTGGTCCCATTTCACATTGGCCAGTGAACAGGGTATGTACCTCACATTGGCCAGTGAACAGGGTATGTACCTCACATTGGCCAGTGAACAGGGTATGTACCTCACTGGCAAAACAAGCCTCAAAGCAATATCCTTTCATGAAACATAAATGCACAACACAGTTCATCCATTATGTTAAAGGGGTCTCAGTTTTTGAGAAAGGAGATCAATCGCTTCAGTAGTTAGGAAACTTTGTCCATCATTAACTCTTTGACGACGAAGTACAATTTTAACACCATTTCCTATAGGAAATCGTGTGTTAGAAATTGTGCTTCGTCATCAAAGAGTTAATGCAACAACATGGCAGATGCATTGTTCTTTCTCTCTGCAGCATAAAATCCACTTTAGCACACTAATTTCCACTTTACTTCTCACTGAAGTAATTGTATGAGACCATGTTAGCGGCCATACAAACCAATACACCACGTCAACAAACAACTTTTTAAAAAAAAGTTCAAATGAAGTTACAAAAACACGAACAATTCACCTGAATATCGGCTTCATTGCCTTACATAAAGTTCCCCCACCTATTTAAAAAAAAAGAAAAAAGAAAAAGAAAAGACAAAAAAGAAAAAGAAAAGACAAAAGAACCAACTTCAAGTCTCAACAATAAAAATTTCAAAACACATTCCAATGAAAACGCTTGAAGCCGATATATAACGTCTGACCCTATCAAAGTTCAAAATCACTGTATTCACATGACTTGAAACAATTTCTCCTTCGCACAAATACGTAACACTGCACGGACAGTACCAACACAGTACGTGCACTCCACCTAAACTTCACAAATACCATGCAGCACGGAATGTGGACATATTCTGCCATCGCTAGCAGACAACTGGAAAAGCTGGACCGACTGACATATCTGGACTAGAGCAGGAATGGCTGACGGAGATCTCTCAGCTTGCAGGGCAGGAAAACACGATCCCCCTGGGCCCAGGTACGACGAGAATTATTTCCAGTGCAAAATGATAGAGCTCTGCCTCTGCTTTCACTTGACTGGATATGAACTTGTTCCTCCTCTTGATGCCACCCATGCTGTAAATATATCCCTGGTAAAAAACAAAAAAAACAAAAAAACAATATGATTTGAAGCTAATGAATCTGAGCTGACTGCGATGAAAAAGCGCAAGAAAAGGGCTCATTCTAGTCAACAATAAGTACAGCCCACCAAATTTGAAAAAATATATGTAATTCTACATTCCGAAATTTAAATAGCCGAGCTGACCCTTTGCACCACGTGATTGTAACATGTTTATGACCAGTATGTGAGAGAATGCATGTGATTCACGTGAGCGTGTGTGCTGGGTTCAGTTCGTGGTGCTTTGAGCCGATTCGTGAAACTGGGTAAAGCGCCTATACAATACTTATTATTATTAAATTATACATGTATCAACACTTTGCCTGTAAAAAGCCAGATCCTCCTCCACAAATAGAAATGTTCAAAGATGATGATGAGAATACATGTAGTTATAAAATTCCAAACAAGCAGATGTTTGCAGTTCCATGAGACAAGATAAACAGGACGAGGATGAAGTTTTATGTTCTGATTGTGTGTGTGATCAATTACACACTTCAAACAAAGAGAAGGACATTACACCTTGATGTGAAAGGTGGTACTATACCTGCAGTGTGTGACAACACACTCATTGCTGCAATATTCTGCATCCCAGCCAGGATTCTCGATTGCCAGATTGCGGCAGCCATCTCGCACACACAGCATATTGATCTGGGAGGGAGCCTGCTGAAAACAAGTTAAAAATATGCCATCATCCTGAGTGTGCTCTATAGTTTCGCTGATGGATTTTGAACGCTGCCAACTGCAAAGATTTTTAAAATATATTTTTATATATTATACATATATCTATATGTATTTTAAACTTTAGCCAAGGAAAGATTTCATGCGACACATAAGAGCTTGACAGTGCTTTACAAACTCCAATTTTTGGATAATTATCACTGACTCCAAGGCTAAAAAGGGAAGTCACTTTTACAAAAAGTAAGGATTACTTCCCTTGCCAAATCAAACGCTGCAACGGTCGTAGTTCATGTCTCTTCATCCCAACCTATTGGAAAAGTGCTGATGCTCTACCCTCCCATTCAAGCTTTAAAATAATCAATTCCAAACATGGTACAACTTTTCAGCTGCTTAAAGGCCCCCAGTTTTAAATTATATTCAATTAGCTGCATATTCTTCAGAATCCCGAAACCATTTGAGTGACTCGACAAACCTCTTGCACAGTTGGCTGAGGGAAAAGCCCATTGTCCACTGTGGATGGCATGATAGGGTCCACTGTAGATGGAGCTGGGGTCAGGGTCTGGAATGTGGGTGTGCTCATCTCAACCTGTGTCTGTGGAGTAGAGTACTGTGGCACCATCTGCTGCTGCTGTTGTTGCTGCTGTTAGAAAAACAAGAGAAGTTCTAAACTCATTAGGAGGTAGCATTTCTGGGAAAAGTAAATTCATGAACATTTTGGTATCAAACAGCAGCTTCCTCAAAAAGGGGGGGAAATGGGAAAAAAAACTAATATAGCTTGTTCCCGACTTCACCATGTAAAACAAAAAGAATGACCAAACACAGAGGCAGGCCACTGTTCAGCCAAAACCTGTTTCCCATGCCTGCTTAACTCGTTCAGTGCCCACTGTAGATCACTTGACAACATAAGTTTTATATGGTCCATGTGAGTGCAGACAAAGCTGCAATGTAAAAATCTCTGGCACCAGTGGTTACATCTCTGTGCCCACTGTAAGACAGTGAAAGGATTAAACTTTAAGGAAAATCTACATGTACCTGGAAGTGGCTCACATTTCTGGGATACAAATGATATGCGAAACTGCTAAAGTTTCTACAAACAGTTCACCAACTGAGCCCACTGGCATGAAGAATGTCACATTTTTCAGCACTGGTGACGACCCAATGACACAATGTATATTTTAACAGTAATGTGTGTGTGTGTATGTGTGTGTATATTTATATATATATATACATACATACAATTACATGTATATACTGTATAAATATATATTTTTTTTACCTGCTGTTGGTGCAACTGCTGTTGTTGCAGCTGCTGTTGCTGCATCTGCTGCTGTTGAAGCTGTTGTTGTTGCATCTGTTGCTGTTGTTGCATCTGCTGTTGTTGCAGCTGTTGTTGTTGTTGCAGCTGCTGCTGGTGTTGCTGCTGCTGCTGCATAGCCTGCATTTCAGAGTAGGAGGCCATGTTACTGGCAGGCGTGGTGGTCGCAGTTGTGGTGTTGATGCTCATAGGCTGGATGTTGGGAGGGGACGGCGACTTCTCTGTGTTGGCGATGGCCTCCTCTGCTGCGGACTGGAACAGAAACACAAGAAGTTAAAGGTGGTACGTATTCTGAAGTGGAAGGAGGAGTAGCCATTAACTCCATTTCAAATAATAATAATAAGGGTATTTGTGGAGCCCCATCTCACAAGAGCTCAGGGCGCGTACATAAACTACACTAACATACAAAGAACGCTAACGTATATAACGTACAACACACACACACAAACACACACACTGATTTATTTGCAGGTGGCATGCAGAGATAGAGAGCGGGGAGGGGAGGGGCATGGGGGGTTGGTTCTACTGCATGCAGAAAAGATGTGTTTTAAGGTGGGACTTAAAGACTGCTAACGACTGAGCATGGCGGATGAAAGAAACAGAAAAACAGTCTGATTTTGGACATGACTGTGTTGTAGTGTTTAACTGAGCGTTTCAGATGCACTAGTAAATCAGGGCTCTCACAGGGACAAGAAATTTGCATATAATTCACAAGAATCTTTCCAACCCCAGCAATCTTGCCAATTTGGATGAAAAACAGGGAAACCCTGCATGAATTTAATAGTTTCTAGTCTCAGTTACTGTGGATTGTCATGAAACTAGGTAAAAGATGGGTCCCTAGTAAATTCAAGTTGACTTGCAAAATAAGAAAACTGTCAAGACCTTAAAATGTGTTGAACAATTCTACAGTCACCCAGTAATTTCAATAATGACAATCACAGTAACAGCAATCATTTACTGCATATTCTTAAGGTGGGGTTTTGCTCTTGTTTTTGGAGTTCTTCATGCAAACCGTCAGCTCTACCCCTTGTATTACTATTAGTTTCATAATGCAGTTGTCTTAACCAGGGTTGCACATTTAAGTCGGTCCCAGGACACTGACCTATAAAAATTTCAAATGTCCTATTTTTCCCCACCTCAAGCGGACATTTGTCCTACAGTGTATTAAAATTTTTATTGCCACTAAGTGGCCAGGACACTGTCCTATCACTCTGCTGTTTTCAGGACACTTTGTCCTATAGAAGCTGTGGAAAATGTGCAACCCTGCTTAACTTATCTGGAAAGATTCATTAAAAATTTGTTCTGCAGCTGAAAAAAAAAAAGAAAGGCCTCTGACAGTCACACTTACCTGTGACACCTGACTGGCTCTATAGGCAGCAAGCTGTTTGAGATACTCTTTCTTGGCCAGCTCAGTTCTCTTCTTGTACACCTGAAACACACCAAGTCAGACTTGAGGCGGGCGCACGGAATGCATGTCGGTGAGTTAAAAGGACTGACACCTCTACAGTGCACATCCTGTGCAAACTAACTGCCGGAGGGGGGGGGGGGGGGGGGGGGGGGGGGGAGAAGGACATGCCCAGCAGTGTTAGATAGGATTCACACCTGCCTAGTCTCATCCCTTCACCTGTGAACTTTTTAACGGTAAAGCCTCAAGGCAAAAATGACCTTTATAGTTTGTAACAAAAGGCTTTAAAATACAGCTTTTCCAAACCAACAGTTTAATCTGTGCCAGCTCTGTTTACAAAATTACACAATCAAATTACAGCCTGTCTTTGCTGACATACCAGACAAAATGTATACATGTGCATACTATCAGCCGTCCTGGGAGGAAGATAGCATTACCAACCCTACACACACGTTCAGAGGGTGATGTGGTTCATCTAATGGAGATGACGAGGTGGATGTGAGGGTGAGATCAAGTTATAAAAACAGTAGAGTCTTACGTCTTTATGTGCAGGATCCAGACCATCCCACATAGAAGCAACAATTTTGGACACCTCTCCAAAGCTGGCACTAGGATTCTGCCCCTTGATGGCTGCCTGCGTGTCCCGGAAAAACAAGGCGTATGCAGAAACAGGCCTGAAACCAAACAAAATCATAAAATTTATTAGACTTATGTTACAGCCACTACACAAACAAAACTTTGGAACAGTAGCAGTAGCATTTTCTGAAAGCAAGCACAAATACTATTTCTATAACTGAAACCTGTCACTGCGACTGATAAGCTGTCAACGCGATGTGCAAACTGAGAAACAAAATGCAAACATACGCAATACTGTACAAGATAAAATCATAAACGAGGGCCATGAATTACACATGAAGCTGAAACACTCAAGCAAGCGTTCACAATCTGTCAACGATCGGGTATACATGTGTATGTATTAGGCATTTTCCTATAAAATCCGGACATTGTGAATCTTGGCTCCATGTTTTGCTTCATATATTTACATTGATATATATCTCTCCCTACACCTGTGTGTGTGTGTGTGTGTGTGTGTGTGTGTGTGTTCATTAGATTATGTAAGACTATGAGCAGAGCATTCTTCCGCGAGCTGATCCATGTTTACTTTGTGTACAGTTCTCTGTCAGTAACACTGAATTGCCCAGCGGTACCCCCTCGCTCTCTTCCCGAGTTCAACACACAGCCACAAGCGAGAGACAGAGTACGCGCGAGAGAGTGACAGAGACAGAGTGAAGCACGCCGGCCTCGGATTAAGCTGACATTTAACCACTCGAGTAACGAAATGAAATCGACAGTGGCAGCTATCATTCATAACTCACCAGGACCTGAAGAACCTAACCACGTGTACCGACACACTCTCTTTCACTTTTTACCCAGTCTACACACACATCAGACACCACAGCACCGCTCCTGCCCCGCCGCGTCTACCGAAAACAACACACGCCTTGGCCACCCCGGAAGCGCCGACCGAGACTGGAAAGCGGATGGAAGCGAAAAGGGGCCGACTGAGTTTTCAGTAATTGCAGCGTTTCCTAGCTTGCGGAATGCAGTGGCGAGTGATTCGGGGTCACAGACGCCCCGCTCGCGCTGAGCCTGAATGAAAAGCGACGCATGCTTTACTTTACTTCCCGGGGACAGAGGGAAAAAGCAAACGGAGAAATGGCCGGTGGTTGTCTGGCGGGGGAATACAGACGATGCCAGTAACGTCTGCATTCCGTCAGCTACAAACCGCCACACACTCCCTCCCATTCCACTCAGCCAGTCGCTATCTCTACGGCATGTAGTGTGTGTACGAGTGAACTGATAAACTGAGCAAGTTCTTACCTTTGCATTGTCCTTACAGGACGCAAGCGAGCGTGTCGGCCGCGGTGCTGTGCGTGTGTAACGGGGTGGAGGGGTGAACACGGCACTATGCTTGTGAAGGGCGCGTGTATTAGACACAGTACACACCCAGCACTGACGATGCAACAACAAAGGCGCCGCCAGGCCGCACTGCTTCAACTCTGGGCTCGCCAGCCAAACCGTGCCTGGTCAAGGAGACCTCGCGTTTTGGCGCGTCACTGATATATGTTTACGTGTGTCTCACACCATCCTCGGCACCACACACAGTACCGGCCGTACTGCTGCTCCTGTCTTCTTCGACCGATAAAATGTTAATTATGCACGTACGTATGTAGATCTTCAGATCAGGAACTTTTCTATAACTCTGTGTGTGTTCGGGTGAGGGGGGGGGGGGGCGCGCACGCTTTTGTGTGCATGTGTGTGTGTGTGTGTGTGGGAGGCGGGGCACTGTGACGTGTGTGTTTATGTGTGGGCGCGCATACATGTATACTCAGTGCTCTGCTCAGCCTGAGTAGTATACAATCAATCATGCTCTCTGGCAGTCTAGCTGATGACACTGACGTGCACCTACTCGGAAGTAAGTCAGTGATTGAACTAACTTGAAACGACCAATCAACCAAAACTGCATCAACTTATACACAGACTCAGTACAAGCATGCTCAGTACTATACGGCCGGCCCCGGCCCAGTGAGAGCACTGCACAGAGCCGGCGGTAAAACAACTTGAACTGCAAACACTAACTGACCATATAAACTAACAGTAATGGACACGCTGATGACGGTAAATCGACTGGAGTCATTGAAACTGACAACTAAAAACCACACTAAACCAAACTGAACCTAACCGTCGGCTGCCAATCATGTGCGGCCGACTGAGTCAAGTCAAGTTAACTGACTGACTGACGTAGTCAGTGACCCTTGCTTCTTTCAGTGCTGAAGGGACAAAACACTACACACGGCCGACATGGCAACAACACACCTAACCAAACTGGAAAAAAAAATAAAATAAAATAAACCTATCACACAAACTGACTTGACACATAAGCCGGCTTGAAAAGCCAAGTCAGTCAGTCGGTATCATAGTCGTATGAGTCAGTTGTGACTGCAAACTGAAGGTATATCTAGTAATATATTCTGTAGTCCAGTTTTGCTAAATTAAAAAAAACAAACGACAAACAAACAAAATTTTACTTACTTTTGTGGTTCGTTGGGGTCTTTCTTCTTTTTCTTCTTCGCCGCTTTCTGTTTTTTAGCAGGACTCTGGCTCGGTGGAGCAGCACTACCCTCCACTGGACCCGCCACGGTTACCTGGGGGGTGTGAGCGTCTGCCGGAACACCCGCCACCATGGAAACGGTATCGGTTGCCATGGGAACGCCAGAAGCTGCCCTCTTCATGGACACCAGCTGCAGAAAGGGACAGAGAGGGAGAGAGAGAAAGGAGAACATTAACGTTATGGAATAAATTGATGGGGAAATGTGTTATGGTTTTCTGGCAGGCGACGCAGCTGAAAAAAAAAAAAAAATCGATCACCTGTGCGTCTGCGATCTGCAGTGAGAGAGCAGCAAGCGCGAGGCTGAACTGTAAACACGCGGCCAAGTCGATGGTACCGGGTAGACAGGACCGGGTTTGATCGGAGACTGCTGTGAGGCAACTGCTACGCGGAAGTGCACGTGTACAAAGTTGTCAATAGGGCACGCAGTGAATAGAAGCAACAATTCGTATGCTTGTTCCGAGCGCGCCGACTAACTGATGCTGTTGATGCTTCGCGTCACTACTGCATTAATTTTGTATGTAGCGGCTTTACGATTGTTATTTTAGTATGTTTCTGAATTTATTTTGATACTTTCCGGTTATTTTTGCGACCTTGGACGACATTGCACGCAACCGAAAAACACAAAATACAAAGCACGTCAAGCGGCCGAAACTGCGTGGTACGGCTTTGACAACACGCCTCATCAATCTATCCACACAATGTCTGTCAAACGAAGACAACAGGGGTAGAAAGAAAAGAAAAAAAGAAAAAAAAAGCCTGTCTCTTCTATCATTCGGCTGCATTTTGTATGAGCAAAAAGGCACCGGCTGTTTTTTTTTCTGCCTTGTGAACTCCATCAATTATGGATGCTGTCAAAACTGCCACAGTTCTGTAAACATGTGGGGATTGGGATTCGAAAGGCCAAATTTGAATGTGTTCTCTCTGTGTGAAGGCACGCTCTGTGTGTGTGTGTGTGTGTGTGTGTGTGTGTGTGTGTGTGTGTGTGTGTGTGTGTGTGTGTGAAAGAGAGGGGGTGGGGGGGGCAGGCAGAGAGAGAGAATGAGAGAAAGAAATCCATGGCCTGTTCTCTCGATGAAATCGAGCTTCAAGCAATTACATCAAGCGGCACTGAATGTTTTTATTTTATTTTTTTATGACAGCCACAAAGAAAAATAGAAACAAGAAAACGCGCACAATCCAATTATACTTCTAAGATTTCGAAAACGAACCAAGAGTACAGACCGAATAACCCTAACATTATTTAGCTGCAATCCGTCTTGCACGAGAAATGTTCCTCCGACGGACAACATTATCTGAATCACGCAAAACTCAAACCACGCCCTAAGTATGCATGGCTCAAGCAGCAAAGACAGCTTCCAGAGTTCAGACGAAACAAAGTGAAAACGTTAGTCCACAAGAAGCGATGATGGTTGCAGTGGGTTAGCGGTCTGAATATCATGTACATTACAGGCTGGGGGAATTTTCAGTCATTTGGCAATTTTCTGCCAAATTCACTATTCTTTCAGCAAAAAAAAAAAAAGTTTCAGCCATAGGAAAGGAAGGGGGAAAAAGGTTGCACACAGTCATGTATGGAGACAAATGCCATTTGGGACAGTCTAACTTCATTTTTTAAGGCTTGAACTGATGTCAGTATTTTACTTTTTGGTGCCAAGAGCGGCTGCTGAACGCCTTTAAAAATGTTGAAAATTTGTTTTCTTAAGTGGGGCATTGCCCCCATGGTCCCCTAGCAAGACGCTGCCTCTGCACCATGGTCTAGGTTTTAGTGTTTTTGTTTTTGTTGTTGTTGTTTTTAGTTTTGTTTTGTTTGGGTTTTTTTTTTTCTCTCAGCAATCAGCATGAATCCCCAGTCTGACATTATTTTGTCAACATCTCTGCTCTGGAAGCAGGGGTCATACTCATAGGTATAAAAACACGTAAGGACATTTTTACACCTTTTGAAACGCGTTTATGCACCGACATACAGTGGTGCAAACGTCAATAAAATGGAATACGAGAATTCGGATGTTTCAGCTCTTGTTTCCCGTTTCAGTGAAAGGTGAAACATCGGGCTAAAGCAGATAATAATAATTAAATGATGACGAAAATGTTCCTACAAGCAGTCGATGGAAGTTCACATCTTCGTCTCTTACGTGAGCTTCCACTCTCAGCGGCTATCGAATCGACACGTCCCTTTTCACGGGAATTTTCTTCAAACAAAAATGTCCATGGTATGTGTTTGCTGACATTTCCTCCGAGTCTCATAACGGCCGAATTTCGAATGGTTTCAGGCCAGTGCCCGCGACTGTTTGAACGCCGCGATGCCGCTGTATCGATTCACAGGGGAAAGTTAACTTTTGGGAAGCACGCGCCGAGTGCAAAGTATAAACGGCCCGGTGAGCAAATATTTTCCCTCTGATTGCCGCGCTTGAAAATGAAATGAAGCCATCTCTCTTAATTTTCTGTCCTCTTTGGCATTCTTCGCTGCGGCTCCGCGGCTAAAAAAAAAAACTATTGACTGAGATGGATTTCAGTTTATCGTGCGCTCTTTGAGACAAGCGGAAAGCATGGACGAGATTTGAAGGGAACTTCTAATGGAATTGAAATTCTGAGAGTTACTGAATGTCTCCCCCCCCCCCATTTTTTCCCCCTTTTCTTTTTTGGAAGGGGAGAGGGTGAACCTTGGGCTTTTTCTTTGAAGTTCGATGAACAAACACATACATGTCTGCCTACTGCCGCACGGCGAACGGCCGGGGAAGGAAGACGACTGAACATACGATGGTTGCTCGATGAATGTACAAATTTGCAGGTCACTGACGCGTCAACTCGTACAGTGTTCAAACAGCTTCGGTTGGCTGCCCAAGCGCTGGCACACGACGGCAGTTCAAACGTTTGTCTCCGCCATTTTACTCACGATTAATTTTGTTCTCAACTGACAAAAAAAAATATTAAAAAAAAAATCCTCAACTCCTCGGTTCCCACCTGTCTCCAAACTCTCGTGAGTTCTGCGTCTTTTTGTGGCCACATGCTGTCTGGCCGAGTCTTGAAGTCTGAGGGGTGGAGACGTCTAGCCGATTACAGAACATCCAGACAGTTCATGCGTTTGCTGCCTCCATTTTGTATGGGGTGGGACCCCTTCAAGGGCTCTGTAATTAGGGGCTTAAAGGACGCACTTGGAAGGTTCATCTTTTGTAGGGAGTTGAGCAAACCCGTGGTTTAGTTCAAGCTTTACGCTGGTGATCGTAGAGCCAGATGAGCAATGAAGGGTCATGCAGATGGCGGCTGCTACAGATTTGGGTGACTGTACAAAACGCCGGCGGCGGTAAAACAGTTTTTCTCATCCTTTTTTCTTCACGTCTGTGCCGCGAACTAACCTTGGTACCCTCCAGGCACCACAAGAACGGCAGCTTCTTCCATCTTCTGAAGGTGCAAACAAACACATGCCATCAAACCTTTTCTTCTTCTGTTTATTATTACTTGTTATTCTTACGCGTCATTTAAAAGCGGAGGGGGGGGGGAGAGAGAGAGAGAGAGAGAGAGAGAGAGAGAGAGAGAGACAGAGAGAGAGAGAGAGAAAGAGAGAGAGAGAGAGAGAGAGAGAGAGAGAGAGCGCTAACTAAACAATTATTTCTCCAGTCTTGAATCCGAAACAAAAGTTACCGTCTGATGTATTTGCTCTAATGTAAATGACACCAGCACCAGCTGAACAGCGGTAGCCTAAGTGGCACTGCTGGGGTCCACCCTTTCTTACGCCATGAGACCCCCAAAATTAATCTTCCATACCCTGGTCCCCCCACAATACAATTTCCAGGAGCGTAATTGTCACAGGCACTCGACGAATGGTCGCCGCTTCATAGACGACATTTCTTCACGCGTCGTCTCCCACGGAAACCGGTGTATTGAAGGCGCAGCGGGGACCGGCACTACTCCTTGCGCGCTCTGCCGTTTATAGCCTAGATTTATGTCTCAGAGGATGCCACCCACTGCTGTAGCATCCCTACACACAGTATTTGCGAACTTCAGCAGCAGCAACGTTTTCTTAGCATTGTAAAGAGGAAGCATCGGAGACCAGCATCACTCCATGCACGCTCTGATGGTCACAGCAACGATTTATATCTGAAGGACACCCCCCCCCCCACCACCACCACTGCTGCCACACTGATGTCTTCATCAACCAACTGCGTTGTCTACAAGCTTTGTGGCTGCCTGATTTTTATAATTATTATTATTGGGTTGTTGTTTTTTTTTTCTTTCTTTTTTTGGCCGAGGGATGGGGAGTGTACCAACGAATGTTATAACAGTGGTTATAATACTACTACTCTCATTAGACAACTTGAGTAGCACCAACAAGTTTGACGTTGTCTTGTTTTCGCTTCACTTGATTAGAGTTTTGCAGGTGGAACGAAGTAATTATGGGAACGAGAATAGGATTATTAATTAAATGATATCATAGCCACTGTTCCTATCCTTCGTTGGTGGACACCCCCTCTTCCCCCCCCCCCCCCCACACACACACATGCACGTAAGCCTGCACGCACACGCACAAAAACATATATACGCATGTACATGTAAGACCCACCCCTCCACACACACACACACACACACACACACACACACACACACACACACACACACACACACACACATTTAGAATTAGAGCCACAGAGCTTGAACGAACAGGAACGAAATCGCCAGTGCTTCTGAACTTCACATTTTATTTCTGCCAGTATTTCGTTCCGTTCGCCGCGAAACATGAATGACGTGAAGCCGGCGAAACTTGACGAGAACGAAATTTATTTTCGCTGGGGGCTTCTAAAATTTACTGATTGCGCTGTATTCTACCGGAACAAAGCTGGTGCGCTCGCCTCTGAGGTACGAAGAAATAGTCATTGTTGCGCGGAGGTGAAAGTGGAAACGAGAACGGCCAAAAGCTGGGACTGACGACAGGTGCGATGAATGATGGCGGAGGTTGAAGTCTCTGACGGTTCAAAACCCTTCAGAGTTAAGTGCGAAACGCATCACAGTGCTCGCGTCAACTGAAACGTTTTCTCAAAATTCGCACTGACACCCTTACAATTGGTGAAAGAGCACACGTCGCCAGCAATTTTCGATGTGTTTGTGGCGTGAGTTCAAATATCATGATTATCCGCCTTGACAACTTTACCTCCAGTACACTCCCTTGACACGCTTGCACTCAGAGTTTGGAACGAACTAACTTTACTTTTAAAATTTCAAACTGAGCCAGGGCACATGCTGCCTCTCGCTTAAAAGAAAGAAAGAAAGAAAGAAAGAAAGAAAAAATCCATCATTACCAAGGCTTATGTGAATGACGAGGAACAACGTACAATATTTCTCAATAGTAGTCTGCTGACTGTTGCTGTTGCCGCTAATGCTTACAAGTTCAGCGTTGTGTTGTTTTCGCTGATGTTATTACTGTACGACGCAGAAGTGCTAAATTCCAGTTTCCCTATATGAGGCATTACAGCTGTTTATTATTATTATTACTATTATTACTAAAAGGGCTAACTCCATCTTTGTTAAGCCAACGTAAGTTTTGGAACAGTTTCGCCCGTAACTGCTCCTGTACGCTTGAAATACTCCATCTTGATGATTAGTACAGCTCTTAATGCGATACAATGGTGATCACACTTTACGCGAGCGGTCGAATATTCAAATTCTACGACTGTTTTTACACTACTGGAGCGTTAAGTGTGGTCGCCGCGTCATCGAGTACGCTTTTGTTTCCTCAGTGACAGCATTACAGACGCTGTCACTGTCCAGGTGCCTAAGTGGCGTCATGACAGATACCACAAAAAGAGCTCAGAGCAATCTGCGAGCATGAACATGGTAGCATTAGCCCCTTTCACCGTTCAAGTTCGGTTTAGCCGCGCATCAGTTCGACTAGGTTATGTTGTTTCAAATACCATATCCCAAAGTTGATGAAAGATAAGCTTATCATATATGTCTGCGGGTGACTGGGAGACGCAGAAGGACCGTGTGAGTGTTAATGTACGCAGTGTATGTACCGTCTGCACTAAAACTGCCTACCTTGGTAAGAGGTCCTCAGTTTTGGGTGGGGTTTCCGTCCAGGAACCACGCCACTAACTTTCGGTAACCACGGGTACCTACAGTAGACGTGGAATGGTGTACAGGCGTTTGTTCTCTGTTATCAGATGCTATTGTTGCACCACCGGAGTGTGAATACGTTGTTCGCGGAGCAGTAGTGGCGTTACTGAATTTGTACGGAGAATGGCAGTACCAGTGCGGATTTTTTTTAAAAATTGTATTTTATTATTTTTTGGTACTTTATTGTCCCTTTTGGAAAATTAGGGCTGCTTCGCCCGGGGGAAACGCGTTGCCGCGGTGCAGGGCCACCCAATACCTAATATATATATATATATTTACAATTTTGCTGGGGGGAGGAAAGCCGGATAACCCGGAGAGAACCCCCCGATGCGCAGCCCGGCAGCCAGGAAAAAACCGGTATCACATATCACAAGTTCGACCTGGGTGACGGCCGTTCAGTAGCGCAGCGGCTAAATCCGACGCGCTACCTATTAGACCACCGCTCACCCTATTATATTCTACAAAATTATTTTCGTTACATCTAGAAAGGCAGGAATTAAAGAATTAGTGAAAGCCACAAGAACAAAATGGTCAAGGAGAAAATCTTCATCCATCCCTTACCTGAGCAAGCGGCAGACTGTCATCGCTGTCCTCGCTGCTTTCCCTTCCCGGCGATGAGCTGTGAGAGCTGCCAGGCGACACGCTTGACTTCACAGCAGACTGGAACCCCAGCTGACTGGCTACCTGACTCGCACTGATCGTCGACAGTGGCTGCTGGTGTTGTTGTTGGTGTTGTTGTTGTTGCTGCTGCTGCTGCTGATGTTGCAGCAGTGAGTACATCCCAGGAGGAACTGCCGTCGACGTCAACACACGCCCATGCATTTGTGGAGCTGACGTAGAAGAGACGGCGTTGTTATAGTACACTCTGTTCGCGGGCTGAGACGCCCCGGACACACCACTCACAACGCCCCCGTACATCCCAGCACCCGCTGACGTCATCCCCGCCGCTCCTGATGACGTCACACTGTTCGACAAGATGATGTCGGGCACATCGAAGTTCTGTGGCGGGAATATCGGCGCCAGTGAGTCCTCGCCCGCCTCAGACCCCATTCCCGACATGCAGTTCGTCATGTTCATGTTCTGCGCCATCGTGATTGGTTGATTCATATTCGCCATACGCAAGCCTCCCGGCATCGGCTGCTGATGGCTGCCGGCGGAGGCGATGTAGATGTGAGTCCGTTGCTGTGGTTGTTGTTGCTGTTGCTGCTGCTGCTGCTGAAGTTGCTGATGTTGTGGAAGTTGCTGTTGTTGCTGTAGCTGTTGATGTTGTTGCTGAGAAATCATCGTCTGCTTCTGGTCTGCTTCTGTTGTCATGGCAAAAGCGTTCAGATCAAAGTCCTCGTCACCAAAACTTGGAGTATGGAAAGCCTTCACGACAAAAAGAAAGAGAGATTAAAAAAAAAACACAACTCAGTTAGTCACACTCCATGATATCGACATTTCAGAAGAAAAAGTACTAGGAACAGAGTGCCAGCGGCTTCAGAACACACTCAGCGGAGGACAGACAGACAAACTGAATCCAGACGAGTAACACGTCGTGCATAAAATGGGTGTTCTAGTGCAAACATCCATCAAGACTTATAATGGTCCTTGATCCCAAAGAAGGAACATTGTGTAGCATTTACTGACGAGCATGTGTCCGCAAAGCATTTGTGTTATGCTATGGGTGTCCGGGGGCATCCCCCCCCCCCCCGATTTAAAAAACAACAACAACAACAAAAACAAAAAAACAAAAACCCAGACTATAATCTGTACAATTTGGTGAATTAAATGCTTTAGGGGAGGAAACACTTTATTCTGGAGGCAAATTTTTAGAAGAACACTAAAAATCTGTGCGATCTGGTGCGTTCTGGGTTATTTTAAAGTGCTTCAGAGTAGGCATCACACTTTCTGAGGGGAGGACAATTTTTAAGCCAAAGGTGGAAGATTTTAAGATCCGCTTCAAAATGCACATCTGCATATCCCAGCCTTGTTCCAAGAACTATGATCGATCAGTGAAATGCAAAAATTTCTCCTAACCGGCAGAGCCAAACGGTTCCAAACAACAAACCTGTACCCAGGAGATGGCGTTTTCATCACCAAAGCATAATTGTCCGAAGACGCCTGTCAAAGTTCAGCCAAGCTACAACAGTCGGACAGGCAGACCGCCACGCGGCTTGTCAATTTCCGAGTGAGGACAAGTATGAAATTTCGGAAATCGCTTCACCTTGAGACTGGGAATGAATTGGCTTTGCGCATGCCCAGGAAGATGCTGCCCGTGTTTGAATTTGAGGCGGGCTGGCGTGCCCGTGAACGCATTCTTGTTGACGACAGACAAGCAACCCTGCAGTCAACTGTCAACCCCGCGAGTTGTGCAAACGTTTTGCATCATAGTTGCTGTCTAAATGTACCCTCCTCCTCCCTTTTCACCCCCCCCCCCGGCCTTTCTCTCTCTCTCCCTCTCTCTCTGTCAGTGTGTCTTCACACAGATCGGAAGGGTGAGGGGGTGGGAGTGGGGGTGGGGGTGGGGCCGATGAAAAACAAAAACAAAAAAAAACCCAGGTGTTCTGACATGCTGTTCCATCCATTCCTACCCTACGCCCAAAAAGTCAGCATCCATCTATAAATAACACAGAAAACTTTCTTATTTCGATTTAACCGGCGGATGGGGAGCAGGGCATTTTAAGAATGCGCTATATCCCCCCTCCCCCAACGAAAAAAAACAAAAAAAAAAAACAACCCAAAAAACAGCAACAACAACAACAAAAAATCCAAAAACAAAACACACACACAGAAAACGACAACAACAAAAACAACAACAAAAAACAAACAAAAACAAAGCAAAAAACACAACACAGAAACACACACACACACACACACACACACACACACACACACACACACACACACACACACCAACAAAAAAGCCGTTTCACTTGAAAAAGAGCATTTGCTGGCCTGTCACGCGTTCTGTTACGGATAAACTGAAGTAGACGCGGGTCGGGCTTTGTCTACTTCTTTCCACCTGAGATGTCACTTGAAAAGGTGGACATTTGGCGTGAAAGCTTGTTCGGAAAAGCTCAGTCTCCACCCACTGCTAATCTGCATTATTACAGGGCAAACCAGTTCTGCAGAAAAAAACCCACCTCCGTCCTCCCCCCGTCCCTCCAACCAAAGTTCTGATCTCAGTGATGGAACGCCCGCAATCTTTAATCAAGTGCGTGAAAAGTATCCTCACCCTCTTCTGCCAGACTAGGCACCAAGAAAAGAAGCCAAGACACGGACTTTTCACGCCCGAGTGACGAAAAGACGCGTTTCCTTCTGAAGGGGGCGAAACTTTTTAAACGATAACATTCGGCAGTTCCACGCTCCCGCCCTGCAGGCGTTGCGCTGCTCACTCGACTGGCGATCAACAAAAGGCGCCGACTAACACGGGTGCAAGCAAGTCACCCATGCGGAACATCACACGCATCTTGCGATTTCTTCCACTTGCGTATGCACCCCTCACCCCTCCACTCCGGCAATCCCCACACCCGATGAGACACGGAATTAAGGGTCTAAGATAACAAGCATGTACAATCCGGACTAGACGCCGGGGTGGTCCCCAGTTCAAGTCTGGGTGGGTTGGTGGGTGTTTTGGGGTTTAACGTCCTTTTCCACCACAAAGGGTGATATCAAAGACGGGGCAACGATGAAAAAGCCGGCACAATATTTGGCCCCAGCCGGGATCGAACTCACGACCCGAGCATTAGAAGTCCAACGCTCTACCATTCGACCACCCCGGCTCCCCAGTTCAAGTCTGTGTAATACTGGTTACTTTGTGTTCTTAAGAGAACGACAGGTAAGCCGCTGGATGCGGGTCAGTATTCCCAAACTGCTATCACATGTTGTACCGCGTACGAGTATCCCACGCTTTTGCCTCTTTTTCAGTTTTGGTCCTGTTCGCGAAAATCAGGCAAGATTAACGGTTCCTTAATGCATCAAACACGAGTATAATCAAAGTGCAACACTCCCACTAAGCCAAATTTAAATCCACGCAGATATCAATTAATTGTGTGTGTGTGTGTGTGTGTGTGTGTGTGTGTGTGTGTGTGTGTGTGTGTGTGTGTGTGTGTGTGTGTGTGTGTGTGTGTCTGTGTGTGTTTAAAGTGAGGCCACTTGTACACAAAAACTTACTTGGTGGGAACTGAGTTAAAATGGCGCTCATATCAAAGACGGTGCGGCGAGGAAGATAGGACAAACTACTGGCTTCCAGTTGGAAATCTAATTGAGAGAGAGAGAGAGAGAGAGAGAGAGAGAGAGAGAGAGAGAGAGAGAGAGAGAGAGAGAGAGAGCGCATACTACGCACAAACACGTCCAATTTGGAAGCACATTATACGTGCAACGCAACGTATCAACTACAACAAAGGTGTTCTGAAACGATCCAACAAAATCTTGGCTGGAAATTGAACCACGCACCACCTAATAATTAAGCGACGCACATAATCCAATCGACGACACGCTGCGCGCTTAACAGTCACACGATAATGATGTAAACGAAATATGATGTTCCTTTTTAATTTGACGCTTTCATCGCTACAGGGCAGAACTGACTAGAGAGTTGACATCATGCACGTTCACTTAGCAGTCTTGTAGTTCTTGCGCATACATCTGCCGGTGAAAGGATAGGCATAGGGGAGGGGGGGGGGTAAGGAGGAGGAGGGCGGGGGGGAGGGGGCTAAAAAAAGAGAAGAGTGGATAGGAAAGAATGGAAGAATGGCCTACGTAAATCGCAAGCAGTTTGAGGCACAACAAAACACACACACACACACACACACACACACACACACACACACACACACACACACACACACACACACAACAAAACAAAACAACAACAAAGAAGACCGACCAAAGAATCTGCCAAGGAACTCCAAAGATGTCATTTCCATTTTTCTGTCATTGAGCAAAACAAGAGCGCGACAGAAGAAAAGGCCGGCCCCCGCCATCAATTCACAGCAGGCCATCTGTCCGTGTTTTAATTAGAGCCTAAATCTTTTTTCAAGCCGAGGCGCCGGAGAAACAAACAAAAAGAAAAAGAAAAATCCTGCCCTTTCCGCATGAGCTGACGTCTTTTTACGGCCCGGGGCCCTGTGATGGAAAGGGTTCCCGACAGACGGGAAAGGAACATGCATGTTTAATGAAAATCGAGAACTCGGGGTACATGCTTGATCTTTTATGCAAATGGAGGGTTTAAAAGAACCCATAAAACTAACAGAACAAAAGTGGCCTCAGTTATGACGATCTTTCAAGCAATCGATCAATTTCCTGAATGTGCATTTAAAAAAAAAATCGGCCATACATACACGATTCCTCCAATCCAACTTGTGAACGATCCGGACCAGTTCTGTGAGCAATGGTCTCCTGGCTGAGTATGATAACCGCAAAGTGCTTAAACCAAGAAAAAGTCCGCTTCCGCATTCCAGAATGACCACGTTTATGCAGGTCAGGGACGAAGCCGGAAATCTACCTCAGCCTTGAGGTAGCCTGCGGGCTGGCTCTAACTGACCCGGGCTGTGCACCAAACAGCACGTGATTTTGCGGCTTCGTCCCAATTCTCTACCGTTCTGCCAGACTTGGCCATCTTATTTATTGCAGTAGAAATGAACCCACACAGCATGGCAAACCACGCCGGAATACGAAATACTGCGCAAGTACCGCCACGCTTTAAAAAAATAAAATATAAAAAAAATCTCGAAATGGAATGATTACTATGACTGAGCACACGACACATCTCGCTGGTAGTGTTAAAACCTTACCTATCTGACTTGACTTCACTCTGGGAGAGAAACTGAAGCAAGGACTTCATTGCCAGACCTTCACTCTGGTGTACACTTTTCCATGACTGTTCAGAAACTAGGCACCGCCGGACTGATGATCAGCCGTGTAGCATCGCCCGATTACTGTAACATTCTGATTCCGCTTGGCTGCTCGTGCAGTAATTCATTCCTGAAACCCGAAGCTCTCACAATGGCTTTTGCTGGCAGTGAAACACTGGAGCATTTGACGTGTGTGATGTTCCACGCCATAGCAGCTGGCAGACGGCACCTCTCTCTCTCTCTCTCTCTCTCACACACACACACACACACACACACACACACACACACACACACACACACACACACACGCACACACCACACTCCTGCGACTCTGAAAACTTTCGTTTGCTTTTGATGCCGCGAGAGCACTTGAACGATATCACTACATGAGTCAAAAGAATGGTTGAGGTGAGGGCCATATACACAAGAGGCCATCTCGACAAAGACCTTTTGAACAGCGCTGAGAAGCGAATAAAGAAGCCAATAATTCCTGGGTACAACTGGGACCGGACTGCTATCCGTCTCAGGGTGGCGGTGGCGGACTGGATGAAGGGACTGGGAGTCACTTCTGGGTGTGTGTACCCTGCTCCAGTTCACGGGTGGAGACACTTACATTCAGTTACCACTCACTATCCAGTGCGTCGCAGATGAACCCCGGGCGGCAGTGTCAGCGGTAACCTGATATTCTGATTAAATTAACGTGACTTTATGACTTTCGCGATACGCACTTATGAGATACATACAACGGATTAATTAGTTCAATCATCAGATTAATCAGTTCAATTGTTCGTATAACCTGTGGCATAACCATTCGGATTTTGCATCACGCATTTCTGTCCATAAACTGGGACTTGTCCGTGACTGCATGCGAAAACAACAGCAGCAAAACAAACTGATCCGTCTGGCCCACTGACGTCGAAATGAGACATTCGGTCCGATTTAAAAAAAAAACAACAACAACAAACAAACAAATAAAAAAACTACACGTGCTTTGCTTATGGTTTACAACAACAAAAACAACACAACAACAACCACAACAGAAGAAGACGAGAAGAGAGAAGGAAGGAAAAATGAAACAAAAACAAAAACGACATGAATAACCAAACGAAACAAGGAAACCGTCAGTGGGAGGAAAGTACCCAAGTCTGCTTTCTTTTCTTTTCTTTTTTTTTTTGGTCTTTTTTTTTGTAGAAATGGCCACAAATCTACATCACTTAAAATATGATACAGTCCCACTGCATTTTTCTTTGTACAGTACTTACTGGCCATTCTCTCTATCCCCTTTCTTCCTATCTCTTTCTTTACAGATCTGTCCTATCATAACTTACTGTATTTGACGTCTACACCGCACGTTTTCTGTATTTATGAGCACACTTATAAGTTTTTGACTTGTTGTGCTCGGCCTCGTGAAAATTGTGTGAAAGTGCATATGTATATTTGTTCTAAACGAATAAAACTGTTTAAACCAAAATATGATATTTCCATCAACAACAAACAAACTCCCCTCTGTCACAACCATCCCCACTTCTCCTCGACCCCCACCCCCCACCCCCACCACTGCCTCATCTACCACCTGTCAAAGACCACCTGCCGGTCGCCAGTCCCCCAATCAAAAGACTCACAGGTGCATGGAACAGTTAGATTGATCGCGACTCCCCCCCACCCTTTACCCACCCTCCCTCCCGGCTCCTGCCGCCAGCCACCACAAACTCCACCCATAAAAACCCTCCCCGCTCCCTGCGCGTCAGATCAAACGGTGTTTGAAATTACTGAAAGCTTGCTCGGAGACTTTGATGGCTGAAACGGATGAGAGGGTATCAATGTGCAGGTACGACCATCACAAAGGACAGCATCGTTTTTGACAGCTGATGACACTATTACCGCTCCCTGGACCAGGATGCAAGACGATCCACGTGGACGGTAATGTCGGTTACTGTGATAATTTATCGTGATTCAGTCTGACGAACAACAACACAACATCAAGAACGTCTTATTTTATTGCTGTTGAGCGGACGGCGACCAGTGTCTCGTGACTGGACTAATTTGACAGGAACAAATTGAAAGAAGACGTGTGAAGTGTTTTAGTTTGAACAAACGACACAACGAAATCGGAGTGAAAGCAGAGGAGTCCCGAAGTACTCCCCCCCCCCCCCCCACACACACCTTCCCCCTCCCCAACCGAACAATATATTCAATATGCGAAGTTCAACAACAAATAAGCGTTTCTAAACACACGGGTTCGTCAAATGATTAATCAGAAAATCCGTAGGTGTCGAACCAAATGATTTTTGTTTTGTTTTTGTGTTTAAATCCTCGTTTCACATTCCAATGTGTGCAGAATTTAACAGTACTTAAGGAAAATTTTGAAACACATTAAATTTTATGGGATGCTCGTCTCGAAATCTGAACCACGCAACCACAAACAACCAAATCAGAACACAGCAACGTCCAAACACGCCGGCTAAAGACCGGAGTTTGATGTCTGAACAAGGAAAAACGTTTACACATAATTTTCTAAGTGCAAAATCTACCACTACCACCTCAGTATTTACGCTGTCATTGGTATGTGGTGGAAAAGGGCGTTAAACCCCCAAACACCCACCCACCCACCCTTACGCTGTCATTGTACGTGCTGGTATCCGATCAACGGCTTTTAAAAAAAATATCAGTCACAGCGGAATACATCACAATAAACTGTGTCTGTAATGAGCTGAATAGAACCGAGAGATGATGCATCTTCGGGCCTCAGTTTCAGCAAACCCCACAATCCTAATATCAGACCTGTGCAAACAAGAGTGTGCAGCGAAACCAACACAGGACAGCACGACAATGTAACCCCCAAAACAACAAGAGCAAAACAATGACGTATCAAAAGCCTACGCGGCGTAGTAAAGATAATCATGACTATCTGCAGATACACTGTATCAAGGTGTGAAGTGTAAAGTGAGAAGGCAAGAACGACAGAAGTCAGGTGAACCGTGAACGGGACGTACCTGCGAGATGAAAGCCTGGTCCCCGGGTTGTGGGGTGTGGCTGGGCTGGGTCATGCTACCGTTAGCCCGCTGTCTTCGGTTACCGTTGCCGCCGCCTCCCTGTTGAAATGCCTGTAACAACAACACGCACACACATTGTCGTTTACAGTCTCCTCCCAACTTCAGGCGTTACGCGCTTTGCCTAGCTTGTGTCCCCCTAGTTGTGGGCACGTGGCAAATTCCTTGAGTTCGGGTCTCGATGCTGGAGGGCGGGGAAAGCTAAACACCCCAAACTATGTGATATTAAAAGGGGCTCAGTTTCGCCCGTGGTTAGCCTAGTAATGTTTGTAAGTCTGTGACGTCATAGTGGCTAAAAGGTGGAAGGGACTGATGATTTCACAGAGAGAGAGAGAGAGAGAGAGAGAGAGAGAGAGAGAGAGACTGTGTGTGTGTGTGTGTCTGTGTGTGTGTGTGTGTGTGTGTGTGTGTGTGTGTGTGAGAGAGAGAGAGAGAGAGAGAGAGAGAATCAATGCAACTTTATTTTACAACGGTTGAGGCATTCAACATAAGCAGTCAGTTTTCATACTTGTCTCAGAGAGAGAGAGAGAGAGAGAGAGAGAGAGAGGGGGGGGGGGGGCAGAGAGCCGCTGTGATGTGTATCACGCTTGGAACAACAACAACAACAAAAATTCCACACAAAAGCAAACCTAGAATGTAAACAAGCTAATAAATCAAAACGCAATGTACAGCAAGCATCGCCACCAACTGCTGCCGCGCGACTAAATTAATAATGCAACACACTCGAACAGGCAAACACTAAACCAACAGCAACACCACTAGCGGCCCACAGAGAGTGTGTAACTGGGAGAAACAGTATGAAACAGTGATTATGCGTACCACACAAAGGCCTTGCCCATGACACCTGCCCGACCACACGCCCCACTGCACTGACTCGGATTACAACACCACAACACAGAGTAACCACCACTGAACGCTTGAACTGGGCTGCTCTCTCTGTTCGCACCTGTTCTGTTAGTCCCACGGTGAATGAACACAGGGACAGCGAAGCGTGCATAAAAACCTCATCTATCTTGGATGACCCTCCTCTGTCACGACTAACTTAGCCTCTCTCGCAGAATCGATTCAACCGCGCGGCCGCGATGTACAATTGGCATTTTCTGATTACTCCCCCTGTTCACTCTCTGGTTACTGAGTTAAACAGGGTCACCCGCGCTGTGTAATCAAGCGAACAAAGGGCCTAATTAAACGCGAGGACTCATCTTGCTCACATGTGTCCAGGCAAATTCACTGAGAGAAGCATTCAGATGTGGCGACAATGCGTAGTGACTTCTCATCCTAACAACCAACGGCTAGTACTGAGTACCAAAATTCCGTCTGAATAAAACTGGCGGCTTCCCGAGTTGCCGCGGGGGTGCCGTGGTAGCCGGAACCTGTGGAAGAGTGCTTCAGGCCTTAATGCGACACCAAACAGCATACCTTACAACAAGATGGCCACCAGCCCAATATGTTATTTCCATTTAATCACCTGCTGTCGTCACGGTCGTTCTTTTGTAATGCCATGTATCCGGCCGGGAGCACACACACACACACACACACACACACACACACACACACACACACAAACACACACACCGGCACACACACACACACACACATATCCGCACACACATCCACACAGACGGCACACAGTGTAGCGGGGAAGTGCGTTCGCTTCACCATACAAGTCAGCATCGATGACGCACGTTTTCTTACGTCATTGTCAGAGTTATACTTGCAAAATCGTCTCTGCGGGAGATCAGCAGTGACGTGCGTTTGTAACACAGAGGCTTGCCTGTGAACGTGGAAAATTTAGCCCGTCCTATGATGTTTCCATTACTATGGAAACAACATAAAAAAGTACCCAAACGTTTCAGTCAAACCGCAGACCAGCACTATTTAGTTTAGCATCTTCGAGGTCATTAGACAGTATAAGGCGTATGTGAATATGAGCAGTCCGTACAATAGGTTCAGTTTTAATAACCATGAATATATATCCTCGTTTTAACATCTGCTATTAATTACTGCTTTGATTAAACATTTAGCACACCGCCATTTAGGCCGTATTTTAGTCCATAGACAGTACAGTATCTACTGTCTATATTTAGTCTTACCGGCCATTTCCCGAGATCATGATCCTTCCCGGACGCTAAACTCACAAACACCCACTAACATAACCCACCCGTTACAAAGTTTAATAGATGTCCCTATTCACTCTTGTGGCGGGGATGTTAGCCTCAAGGTCAAGTCAAGCGGATGCCGTTCAGACCTCGAAGCGACACTTACTGTTGCAAATTTTCCAATGTCACTGTTCAAGTGTACATTGCTGGTAGTGTCTATTAATCAATGTTTATTTTTGTTTCTTCCTGTAAAGCGCCTAGAGCCGTAAGGAAGTGCGCCCACACTGTCTGTTTTTAAGAGCAATCTTAAAACGTTCCTCTTCTGTAAAGCTTTCCAGTAATTTCCCGCGTCAGCAATTAGTCAGTTTCACCAGTGTATGTCTGTTCACTGTTTGTAAAATGTGCGTTAGTGTCGGTGAGTGATTGGCGCATTGAGTTCACTCCAAAGAAATGCGCCCTACAAATGATATTTATTATTATTATTATTATATAAATACACATTACTATTATTATTATTATTATTAAACAAGCACAGTGAAGTTTAGCTTCTTCGAGGTCACGACGATCTATCGGCTGATGTCAAAGTGGTGTGCAACAGGAGGCAAAAATTGATGTGCAATCAGTGTACGCTAGAAAGTGCAGGTAGAAAGTTCTTCGAAGCAAACGAAGGCTGTGATGGGGAAACCTGATAGTGTCAGAACGACTGGGTGTGGCTTTCTGTCTGTCACGAAGACGGTAATTGCTGTGCATTAACCTTTTACGTGCATTCAGGTCGTTCACTGCACAATCAAATGTTCTGCAGTTATACGCGTTTACAGACGCGGGGAAAAAAAAACAAAAAACCCAGCATGACCCGTGACAAGATAGAACAATCATAAAAAAAAGTTGCATTTCTCATTGCACAACTATTCTCGAGTCATTAATATTTACTAAGGGATTCTACTCGGCGCACATATCCATTACGTTTGAAAGGCTCGAGGAGCTGCAAAGCTGGGTGGTAAAGCAATGAAAACGTACTGTTGGTTTAAACAGGTCTATTGCAATACAAGTCGTACAAGTAAACAATTAGTGAGCATAAACAAGCACTGCTTATGATAATGCCCAGGGGGGAACAAGTACATGTTGACAGTATTGCAATGGCAGGCCAAACTGGTCAGTAATCATGAGAGAGAGAGAGAGAGAGAGAGAGAGAGAGAGAGAGAGAGAGACAGACAGACAGAGATAGACAGACAGAGACGGGGGGGGGGGGGGGGGGGGACAACCCTGCTGTTTAAGAAACAAAACAAGACGCAAACTGATCCCAGCCAAATCAGCCAGTCACGTCAAATGTTACTTGCCAGCGGAGACACTGACGAGATTAATCAAGTGTTTACATGACCAGTCCAATCTGATTTCTCACGTCAGGGTCATACTACAAGTATCGCCGACCCTGCACCACAACATTTCTGTTCCCTCCTAGAAAACATTCAACCGTCTCTCACCGTCGCATCCCCTTTAATGAAAACCCAGCCGCCCAACGCTAATGCAAACGGGATGACTGAAAGCAAACGCCATTCAGTCTCTCAAAGACCAAACATCACCTCACGGCAAAAGTTACCCCCCCCCCCCCCCCCCCCCCCCCAAGATTTCCAACTACCTGTTTACTCGGCAAATAATAGTAATTGTGAAACATTTTCCACTCCACCAGGTGCTCGCATCTACTCTCGCCAAAAGCTGAGAGGGAGAGGAAATCCGATCCGTGGCACGGGCTTTATCCTGCGCGGAAGCCATTGATAGAAAACGTCTCCTCCTCCCGTTATTTACCGACACTGGAGAAGGGGTAATCATCCGGAGAAAGAAAGATCAATGATGGCTGTCATATTGCCTAGAGAAAATGATGGAGAGGCGGAGGGAAGGTGGAGGAGTTGTTCTGGTAGAGAAGGAGAAAGGGGGAGGGGGGGGGGAGGAGGAGGAGGAGGAGGAGGAAGAGGACAGTGCTGGAGTTATTGCCAGATGTGATCCTCTGAAAAGCCATAACAAGAAATCTTGTCAAAGTTTGGTAATTCCCCTCTAGCCTGAAGCCATCCTCGGTGTTTTACACTGCACTTCCAAAGATAAACTGACAGGCAAACGTTCTGCACATCTGTTTTCAAAAAATCAGAAAAAACATTAACCAGTCATCTACACTTTATGAAACTTCAGAATATCATCCTTAGGCCATCTCTCAGCAAGACAGATGCCACCACAATAGTTTAATAGCAGAGTGTGGTGTACTTTACGTCACTATCAATACGCCATCTCCAATCCGATGCAGCAAAAACGACCAAGGTACCATGCTCTACTAAACAGCGTATTTTGCTGGTAAGGTCTGAGGGGGGGGGGGGGGAGGGACATCAACAACAAGCTTGCAAACTGCCGATCACGATATTCAACCAACAGTCTCCAAAAACACGGAGAAAGTCGGTGTCCCCTAAATCGCTGTCTTTTTTTTTTTATTTTTTTTTAAAGACAAGATCGAGCTGCTTTGTCGCTGGAACAACTGTGCAGCATATGCCAGAAAATTATGGACTGTCATGGGAGCGTGTCCGATTCCTAATCCCCTACTTGTTAGCAGTACCGTGCAGAATATCGCTTTCCTATTGATTTTCGGGGGAAAATTATCATCGCTACATGTGAAATGCAGAGTGCTCACAGAACAAAGCAATAAAACATGATGAATGAACTCTGTCTAAATACATGATCCTCGGCGTTTGAGTGTGAATGGACAGAAAACTGCTGATATCCAACACACATTTCTCCCATCCACAGCTTCACCCCTCACCCCCTCCCCACCCCACCGCACGCCCACCCCTCATGCCCGTTTGTAGCTGTTCTCTGAAACACAGGGCAAGCAAACATATGAGTAGCGATCTGGGTGAATAATTGAGTGGTGGATATTTGCAAAACGCCCTCGAGCAAGTAATCTTGGTATTGTTTGGCTTTGTTGGAATGCAGATGTGTGGACATGTGTATTATTATTATTATTGTTATTATTATTATTGTTGTTGTTATGAGACAATACAGATACTAACTGCCAAACAAGGAAGACAGTTCTTTCCCTTTTATCACGCTTTCCTATACGCTTAGATTTTCTGTGTCCTCCTGAAACACAGAAACCTAACGAACGAACAGTTTTGCTTCTTCTTTTTTTAAAATATCAAATCACCATCTTCTACAAATGCCAGTTTGTCATTTCAGACTAGTCAATTACAAAGCCGAGGGAAATAAGTTACAAATTGCAAAAACGACCCAACATGAAAGAGAGGCGTAAATCTTTATCGCTCATTCGGCGTCAGTGGACAAAAACCGCCAGCAGCCATGATTTCTAGGCCACTTTCTTCCATCTCCCCTTGATGTCCATTCAGCACGGCCAGTAACTCTCACTTGCTCTGTTTTACAGTTATGTGCCCCCCGAGGGCTCCTCCACCACGCTGCTCATAAAGCGAGTGCTGCCTCTCGTAGCCTACATATTATTACACACAACATGCAAACAAAGTCCATAAAATCCCCGCGTTCGACACTAGAAAATGGAAACTGCCCGCGGGTACAGTCATCAAGGAACGACGCCAGATATCTGGGAAGTCAACCTCATTGCAAGTTATATTAATTTTGCGTCCAATGAGGACTTGTGTCATGAAAAGGTTTGAAAACAATAAAAATAACGAGCAGTCGACGGAAACGTAAGACTTTTTCCTAAAAGGAAACTACGAAAAATGTTCCATACGTAAGAAAGTAGTATTTCGCTCGGCTGAGTGACAGCTTCTGCGCACGTGGATCCGTGGATCCATTACTTTTATGTAATTTAGGAGTGAAATTCATTTTCGTCCCACATCTTTATTTTTTTTTTTTTTTTTTGATTATTATTGTTTTTACAGCTGCTTGTAAATTAAACTTAACACGTCACACGGACACGGATGTTTTGAGCAATAACACAAAACCAATATTTCACGGATCACATTCATTTACATCATATTTAACCGGCCTTTTTTTTTTCCCTTTTTTTTTTTTTCCCCCCAGAATCAACTTCGCTACACAGAAGCCGCAGATGTCCACATATCCGGGCACAATACAACGGCCTCAGCGTGATTACACTGCAAACCGTCCAACCAGAAGAGCATGAATAACAATAGCAGTTATTTGTCAAAGCAGAGGCAATAACGAGTCTGTGGGTATTGAATAACTTGTCCATAAACACCGGCTGCCAACGGCGGTCCATTAGCAAAGGTCCATCTGACCACAGAGGACTGACTCGGAGCTGGTTCAGGTTATAGTGTACTTTTGCCTTCTGTGGAGGGAAACAGCCTTAGTCGAGTCAATGACTGATGGGAAGGAACCGTTATTATGGTCGATCTGTACAACCGCTGAGTAATTAAATGTCGTACATCGCATCATGTATGCATGCGTGTGGGCTCTCTCTCTCTCTCTCCGTGACAAGCTGTGTACGGATTCCCCTCACCCCACCCCCCTTTAGTCATAGCATAGGCCGAAAAGCCTAGACTAAATAAAACATTTTCTCTCTCTCTCTCTCTCTCTCTCTCTCTCAAACACACACGCAAGCAAGCGCGCACACACACTCACACACACACACACACACACACACACACACACACACACACACACACACACACACACACACACACACTTCTAAATGTTGTTGTGGTTATCATCAATATTAAGGAACAAAAACGTTTGTCTTGTGAAGTAAGGCACTTTCTCTAGGGCGAATACTGATTGTAATGAAAACAGCGCCGGCGACATTATTCACTGCTTACGACAGTCGCTGTCCTCCACCTCTCCCTGTATGTCCCTATTGAAGAACCGTTGCCAATGAAACCCTGCTATCGAACAAAACCTCTGTCTGTGCAACCAACACCACAGTCAAGATTTTCAAACGAGCCGTGAAAAGCACAGCATTATACAGTTACCGAACATCAAGGAACACTGCAAATCGATTTCCGATGGACATAACACAGCACCACTCTGGTGACCCCCCCCCCCCCCTCCCAAACGCCTCTATCCTGCCTGCATCCTCGTGCCTCTGTACCAGTTCCATCATGACCAGTCACAGTACCATCTGCACGCAAGCGACTTTCTGCACTGACAATTACTCAGCACCAATTGATGCATCTCCATTACGCCTGAATGGGTCTCCCTGGAACTTGACGGAGGCAATTTGGCAGAAATAACGGCCCAATCTAGATGTCGTTTTTCGCCAGAGCCTTTTGCTTTGTAGCCGCTGGGACCGGGGGGTACTTGTAGCGTAAAGGGGCTGATTGATCCTGGACATGCAAAGATCCGCTTGTCAGTTGCAGGTCGTTCCTGAATGTGGCGGTATTGAACGCCTGATGTAATTCACGGTCAATGCTACGGACTGTGGTTGGAGAGAAAGAGGTTATCGTTCGTGAAACAGATTACACAGTTGTCTCCCACAGTGAGAATCTGACACTTCCGTGGTGGTGGTCGTAGTTGTTTTCATTCAAATGTTTTTTCTTTCTTGTTTTCAATGCTTTATTCGCAATTATCCTTAGACTATACTTTTTGTTTTACAACTTTTTTTTCCTCCACGACAATCTTGCTTTATGATTCGTGAATGCCGTGCCTTCTCAGGTTTCTGGTGAAAATGCCCATTTCATGACAAATTACTGCATAATCTCTGTTCAGTCAGGTTTCGGTGACAGCTCATAAACAGGATTTTGACGGCTGCATGCAGATCATAACTTTATATTATCATGATCTCTATATTAGAGAAGTCGGCAGCACATGTAGTTGTGGATGCTTCTAGTTTAACAGAGTAATCATCGACAGAGACAAACAATAGAAAACGGAAGAATCAGTCTTGTCAAAAGCTTACAAGCACACCTATACTCTGTACAGCTGAGGTTAAATGCATCGATAAGTGCTGTGTTGACAAAGCGAACGCACAATTAACAGAGCAAGTCTACCAGCAGGTGAAATGCACTGACAGCATCACCGGTCAATGAGGGTACCCAGTACAGAATCTCTCCGGCACGCTATTTACAAACGCATGTAATTTTTGTTATGGACATTTGCCGATAAGCCCTGGCTTCGTACAGACAGCACCATGAATGTCGCGTAGAGACAGATTGTTCGGTTCTTAAACGGGCTAATTCCATGTTTGCTACGCCAACTTATGTTTTGGAATAGTTTCGCTCGTGAGTGTGTCTGTACGCTCGAAATACTCTATCTCTATAATTGGTACAGCTCTCTGTGCGATACAACGTTGTTTACACTTTGCACAAACGGTCGAACATTCAAATTCTACGACTGTTAAATTACACTACTGGAGCGCTAAGTGTGGTCGCCGCGTCATCGAGTAAGCTTCTGTTGGCTAAGTGCCAGTATTACAGACGCTGTCACTGATCAAGCGTTTAAATCATGTGATGAAAGATACCACGAAAACCGCTGAGAACGACACAAAAGCACAAAAATGGTAGCATTAGCCCCTTTAAGCGAGCTAAACAAAATATTCCTGCAAAATAACCGTTGAATTGACGCAAAAGTTACATACGATGTCAGACTGTTTCGGATACCGTAACAACGCTCGTTACACTTTCTGTTGTGTCTAAGAAACTGCTTGTCAGACAAACCACTGTACACACACACACAGACACACACACACAGACACACACACACAGACACACACACACACACACACACACACACACACACACACACACACACACACACACAATGGTGCCTTCCACGCCCGACATACTCATTTCCTGTGCTGCTGACGAGACGCCCTACGGACGACAGACATTGACTAAGGAGAATTAAATTTTATCAGGAGCATGAAAGCCGCAATCTGTAAATCAAATCAACTGACACCTTACTCCATTAGGCTATTTAAAGTTTGATCAAAACAAAACAAAAACCCTTTTCTACTGGAACACCATTAAAACGGCTTGGAAGGCTGGAAATCCAAAATTCCACAAAATGCTCTCCCCTTTCTGTTTTGAAAAACAACGACAATCTCCCTTGGCTAAAACGCTGGCGCGGGCCGGCATTAGTTAAGACCATGAAAAACACATCAAAATTAAATCACTGGTGAGACATGAGAGTATTGACAAGCTGACATGCCGAATACAGTCAGCCCCGGGAGGTTGATAATGAAGGCCATTACGGAATGAAAACATCATCAAACATTGCGAGGGCTTCCTGCAATCTCCAATTATGCAGACAGGCTCGTTAGAACAAACACAGTTCTCCCCTCTGTCCATAGAGCGACCCAACTTCAATATTTCCATAGCCAGCCAGACTCAAGGCTAGAGGCCATGGATGCGTGCCTATTCAGCCAGTTTCTTTTTTCCCCGCCTGCAATTTACAGTCAGGGCATGGCCGTGATTTGTTTGAGACCAATATCCCTTGTTCTACCATCACCCCGGACGATTTCTATTCGACACCACCCGTCAATATTTGTTTGTAATGATCAGATTAAATGGAGCCAAGCAGTCATAACCACACCACCGTAGTCCTGCACAATAATTTTGTGTTAAAACTTGGAAGCCAAACTAAACTTTTTCGACACTTGAAGCTACAGGCAAAACGCTGGACAAGTGATCGATCACTTACAAGTACAAACCCACTACACCGTACGAAAAGTCAATGCACGCGGGACCAAGTGGGTTTCAAAGGCAGCTAAATGTTCTGAAGAAATCTGAACCAATCGGATGATCCCAAAGGACGAAAGAACCAATCAGCAGACAATCCGACCCAATCAGGCTGGTCTGATTGGCTCTCCCAAACCCAGTGGATCAGACATCACAAGGGCGCGCAACACACCATGGCTGGATTACTACCTGCCCAGTAACACTTGTGATAACAACACTTCCTTCTTATCTTCTCGGTCTGTTCTATCGGGAAGCGGAACGCCGGAGCAAGTGCCTGAAAACGACAGCTACAATGAGGTCTATTCTCGGATAGATGCCGCCATCTATTTGCCCCCTGAGTGCCCGGCTGGATTGGATGGGAGAGCATGCAAAGGGTAAAGGATGAAAAACAAAACAGCCGATAAATCCGAACCAATCTTATTTGCATCTTCATGTCATTTATCACGAGCGGGTCCCGCTGCGAGGACGGCCTGGCAGCCCATCAAATATTGTATCGATTCCTGGCCAAGATGTCATTACCAGCCATCATTTGTGTAATTTCCCTTAATGGATGCATCCTCTCTTTTCGCATAAAAGGCAGCTCTGTATTTGCGCTGACCCATTTCCCATTTTTGTCCAAAAGGAAATAAGTGCCGTGAAATCTGCTGAAAACTTGTTTTCCTTGGCTAGAGAGTGCGCGCTGTCAAGGGAGATAATAGCGTCATTGAATGATTGATACTGGCCGGGACTCAGTGTAATTAAATCTTGCGGGGGAAAAATCTCCGCTAAATGCAGCTATAACGGCGCCATTATTTGCAACGACGAGGTGTCATGTCCGCCAATGAAATTCACATCACCTGATGCCTATTAGCCATTCCAAGCATACACAATTTTCAGACGGGATCTCGTGCTGATTTTATGGCACTGAGGGGGGAAAAAACCCAAAACACCTCTCTCCCTCCAACCTTCTCTCTATTTCTCGTTTATTTTCGTTTCATGCCATAGTCATTCGACAACTCCTCAACTGATCTCACCAATCAAACATTTTGGTGCGTCAAAACGTTACTAATTTGTCCGACTGCCTCACATACGACAGATTATGAGAAGTTCCACAATGAGATCGAGTGCAAGAACCACATTACGCGCTACAGCACATAGGTATTTCAAGCTAACACAAGTTCACGTACAGAAGGATTTTTGAAAATGTAGTTTCTTTACGATGCTATCAGTAGCAAACAAAAAGTCAACCGACCCCAAACCATGCCGATCAGAACACATCACTGCAACTTCAATCTTTCTTGCCCTCGACGCAAACGCAAATAATCCCTCTCAATACCAAAAATGACATAACTTGCTCTTTTTTCCCCCTCCCACTACTCTTCTTCTTCTTCTTCTCTCTCTCTCTCTCTCTCTCTCTCTCTCTCTCCAGATCATACAGACCTTTGCTTTAATTTACAATCTGAAAACCATGCCGATCAGAACACATGACTGCAACTTCAATCTTTCTTGCCCTCCACACAAAAGCAAATAATCCCTCTCAATACCAAAAATGACACAACTTGCTCTTTTCCCCCCTCCCCCTATTTTTTTTTTCTCTCTCCAGATCATACAGACCTTTGCTTTAATTTACAATCACCACCCCCTAGCAGATGCGTAATAGCCCTTGGTGACAGTGAATTATGTTCACAAGGAGAGCGCACTCTGCAGTGCCCGTTCAAGCCTGTCGACGGAGGGGCCCCGAGGATTTGCTCTGCTGTTGATGAAATTCTCGTCTGATTACCCCTCCTCCCTGCTACATGACCATCAAAGCAAAAACAGGCCGCGCAATCAATCTTGCTAATTTCCATCCCGCGCCAATCATACTCGCGCTGGACACGCTACGCCTCTGACCTCCACCGGGCCACCTTTTTATAATGCACTTGGCAGGGAACAGGAGAATGTAAAGACAAAGGATGCTCTGATATCCTTGTCTAAGTGAAACTAAGCAGAAAACCCCTTGGCCGGGAAGTAAAATCTCCGTACAAATATGGTACAAAGGTCAGGTCAGCCAAGTCTAAACCACCACCAACAACAACAAAATAAATAAATATAATAATATAAATACGGTCTATGTACGTCTTAGGCCTTGTTTTCCATCGGACGCCCGCGCACACCAGTCATGTTTTTTTTTGTTTGTTTTTTTTAGTCCGTCCGTGAAATAGGTTCTTTGAAACTCTGCCCGTCCCTAGAGCCCTTCAGATGTTTTTCGTTTTCCCTTCCCTATAGCTGGCATTGGGCAGGACTGAATTATCGGCTGTTGTGATCCCTTGCTGATACCAGGATCAATCTATCAGACTGAAAGCGTCTGCGCAAATAACAACGATCGCCGAAATCGGATCTTACTCCAGCGAAACCACACGCCTCTTCCGTCTTCGGTACTGAAGAAATACGTGTTCGTAAGGAAACGCAAGTTCCTGGCCCCATCTCCTCATTGCAATGGATCTACAAAGACAAGCGAGAGTGGAGACCCTATCGCTCTCAGTATAAGGACTGATGACAGATGACCAAGCTGTACGCTTTAAAGAACAAGGTCAAGAAAAGTCTTACATAACTTTATTCTACACATCTACCATCTGGACATTACTCAAAACAGGAAGACTTTAAAAAAAAAATCCCCCGCCACACACTTTTTTTTTTAACTGTGGGAAAGGAGTTACAACAAACAAGTCACACGAGCAACCGAAAGACAAACACTCCAGAATGATCATGTGGGTCCCACAATACCGGAACTCTTAACTTGATGACAAGGTGAAGAAGTCTTGATGCTTCACGTCCCCGCCATCCGCGTGACTGAAGACATCCAAGGTAAAATAAGATGTGGCAAAAACCATGGCTCTTAGTTTATACACAGATGAGGAAAGACGACAGTTTATCTATTGAATACTGAACGATAACAAGTATTTTGAGTTTGTAACATACTCTGAATCAAAACGGGCTAAGAAACCTAGTCAAAGAAACGTTTGAGGGGGGAGGGGGGGGGCCGTATAAAGGGGTGCAGGCTGACAACTCGACAACACACCAGAGGAACTCCCGGCCCTGAAGAGGCACCTGACTCCCCATGCTTTGTCAATCGCTAATTACTCAGTCCGGCCGATTTCCCAGTCAGTGGTAATGAAAAGTGAAATGATTGTAGCTCCTCCAGGACCCGGCTAATCAAATCGGCCGTTGGGATCGCTGCGGGGGTAAAGGTTAAATCGCGCTTTGGACTGGCCCCTAATTTGGCAGTTATTTGCTTTGTCCTCAAGATCCGGTTCCAGCAAGGACAAGCTCTAGGCAAATTGGACAAGAGACGGCCTTCAATGGATCTGAATTGGGCAAAGGATTCACAAACGGTGAACGCTGGAAAGGAACAGTTCACTCTCTTCCACAACCGTGTGAAACGAGGTTACGTGTCCAACCGCCGAGAACTATATTACACTGGAACAGCGACTTTGACCGTTAGGTAAACCTTACTGCGTAAACTCACGGGTAATAAACACAGACTGTCTCCCAAAATAAAATGCAATAAAATAATATAAATTTTACAATACACCAAACAACAGGGAAAATCCTTCATTAAAATTAGGCAGAAGTGCCTGATACATGTATCTGAGTAAACCTCCATATGACGCACACTCTACCATTATGAGATTAGCAACCCGATCTTTCACATTACTCTGAGAGAGAGAGAGAGAGAGGGGGGGGGCGCAAATCTGTAATCACCAGAGAGAGAGAGAGAGAGGGGGGGGGGAGTCTGTAATCACCACAGAGAGAGAGAGGGGGAGGGGGGGGGGGCAAGTCTGCAATCACCAGAGAGAAAGAGAGAGAGAGGGGGGGGGGCAAGTCTGTAATCACCAGAGAGAGAGAGAGGGGGGGCGCAAATCTGTAATCACCAGAGAGAGAGAGAGAGAGAAAGAGAGAGAGAGAGAGAGAGAGAGAGAGAGAGAGGGCAGACAGAGACGTGTGTAATTTTCAAACAGACATCTTCGGAGATTTGTTTTCTTTCAACACAAACATCACGACAAAGATGCCAACATGACAATAAAAGAAGCAACAAAAATAATAAGAAAAGTGGAAATGGTTTGTCCCCCCCCCCCCCCCAAAAAAAAGGGAAAAAAAAAAGACAAAACTTAATTTAAAACTCTCTCGCTTTTTTCTTTTCCTCCCTTTTTGTCCGCCGTTTTCCATTTCTACTTAATCCTGGCCCCGAGTGATAGCCGGCAAAATTGACTGCCTTGCTTCCGAATAAGAAGTTGTTTGATATCAAATACTCGTAGACGGGAATAGAAAAAAAGCACTTGCTTTAAGGGACTTAGGGAAACCCAAAACCTGGATTTAGTTTGCGATGCTTCAAAGCGCCGCAAAGCAATTATTCTTTCATCTTGTCCTCCCCCAAGAAAGTCGACACAATGACAAGCCGAAATGAATTGAGGATTGAAAAATTGGCTAAAAATACGTGTTCGTTTAATCGCCTCCGAAAACGTAAAAACGCCCGGGTTCACAATAAGTATCAGATGGAAAAGGAAGTAAAAGAAATTGCTTTCTGACATGAAAGAGACGGTGACTTCTGTACAGTTCACGGTAATTTGACGATACGAATCAGCTCTTGCTCCATAAACTGGCTTTGGAATTGAAAAAGACACAAAATGAAGAACATGTACGTGTGTTCACGACTTCGTACAAGAGGCGGAAGGTGCTTTTAAGTGCAAAGACCTGATAAAAACAGTTGACCTGAAAAAGCCGACTATAACAAAGCCCCGAGACTTACAACACTTTAAAAAGTGCTCCTTTCATAAACAAGCGTTAAAAGGACACAAACCTAATTTAAAACAAACAAACAATACAAACAAAAACTCCCGCCTGTTTTATGACAGACAACACACTTGTTTGTGAATTACACTGTACGACAAAATACCGCAAACCAGCTAAAAACCCCTGACATTATCCGTGGGGAAACACACACACACACACACACACACACGCGCGCGCGCGCGCGCGCGCGAAATCAGTGATCGCGAAACCAACTGAATTCGAAAAAAAAAAATACTAAAGTGTGCAATGAATGCACATTCTTCTCCATGTGTTCCACATGTATACTGTTTTCCATCCCTTTATTAACCCTAAAGACGTCCCTGCACATTCAAGTTACAATTAGTGTCTCGTTCATACGGATAACCGCCGAAAGGTCTGCCACAAATATTCACCGGCAATTAAACTGTCAATATTGGCCATGTTGTGTAACATAAGTGACATTTAAACAGTGGCCAAGCTGTATTATTCATTCGCCCCTCGGACCAACCCTGTGAATAATTCATATCACGCGCTATTCAAGGGCAAATGAAAGTTGGTTATGGACGTGTTAAAAATTTATGAGGGGCTTCCAGAGAAGCCGTTACGTTTTGGGCCGAACGTACGTATTCTACAGCAAAACACAAACTCGGAAGTTAGACGAGAGAGAGAGAGAGAGAGAGAGAGAGGTGGGTGTTTGGGAGTTTCACGTTCTTTTCCACCACATAAGGGTGATATCAAACACGGGGCAACGATGAAAAAGCCAGCACAATCTTTGGCCCAAGAGAGAGAGAAGTGAAGTGAGTGAGTGAGTGAGTGAGAGAGAGAGAGAGAGTGTGTGTGTGTGTGTGTGTGTGTGTGTGTGTTCTAATGTTCTACAACATCAACCAATGACAATATGAATATTCCGATGCTCTTTCTCTTTCTCTCTCTCACAGACAGACAGACAGACAGACAGACAGACACACACACACACACACACACACACACACACACACACTCCACACACGCTATGATACCACAAAGTGTTTTTGCTTTTTTCGCCATGCAAAAGCAACAACCAAACAACGATCAGTCAGCCCAGCACACTGATGCCATCGAAAACCTGCAACAACTTGCGACAGAAACCCACTGATGGCCGGGCGGACAATTCTTAACAGCAACTAAACTAACAAGAACTGACGCACATCACACTAAACACAAAAGTATACCTTAAAGTGCCCCTGGTGATACGGTTGATAGCTTCTCACTCCGATAGTGGCAGGGCGCGGCGGGGCAGCAAAGAATTCCATCGTACCTGAGCGTTACATCAAACGTCACCACACGATAAACAACTACTGACACGCCGCATCGCATGCCACGCCTAACATCAGTTCTCATGCGAAGTCAATGCCAAGTTCACTTGTGACAGAACACGAAACAGGGCGGCATGTATCACACGCAACAAATATCGCAATCGTGGGCAACGCCTGTCTAGTCTCACTACACTGCTGTACTCCGCCAAGTCAGTAATCGGCACTGGATCACTTCACCGCTGAGTGCGGTCGTAAACAGCCATTGATTACAAACGTCATTAGAATAGTGCCGCGCATTCTCAACTCTAGCAGAAATCCTCCCTTCACCTACGCGAACGAACCCGCACGTCTGCCGCGTCAGTCTGAACGATGCTGAAACTGATGTTAGAAGCTACCGTAAAAGTTCTGGAAAGCTTTCCCTAAAAGCGGTTTTAAAGATGTCTCTCGTGACTGTGCACTGCAGTTCACTTTGAAATAAAAGAGCTGATAAATGTCAAGTGAAGTCAAGCCAGGGCACATTTAGTTTCATTAAACATTCAACTGGCAAACGACGGTCGATAGGAATTTGTATAGATAATGTCAAGTGTGTGTTTTTCAAGTATGAAGAGTAGAGCGGGTACAAACGATCGTCAGTGCGCAGTGGCGTGCGCCGCGCGCACTGTGTGTTTATGTCAGTGTGCGCGCACACAATTTTTGCACAAATGGTAAAGACTAGATCCACACACTGATGGAAAGTAATGTACTATACCACACCATTAGTGTTTTACGTCCTCGATAAATTACCGGGTGTCACAGCTGCACAGAGCTTCGGATCAGTTGCTTTAGCCAATTCCTTTGATCGTTGTCAGTACAGCCGTGTGTGCGCGCATGCGCATGTGCCCGCTGATACACGTACTGATGAGGATGCCGCCCTACCAGTAACTAACAGTGCATTAATACACAACAGAAGACTTGCAACGACTTGCAACATCAGTGTTTTAATTTGAACACAGTATGTTTGTTCATCGTTCCGATCCAACCTATCTCAATTTATTCTAGCCGCGACAAGTACAATGTCAACGTAGTGACAGCTGATTCATTTCAAATGTTTCTCACCGGTTGTACCGTACTATAGTGTACAATCATATGTTGTACATGTTTTGTCTTCACAGCAGCGGTTGTACTATACTGTACACATGTTGTACATGTCTTCACAGCAGTGTCATCTCAGTGCCAGAACGAAGTATCCAAACTGATGCGACAACTGCTCATTTACGGTCACTGCAGGGTGCTAAATCTCCGGTCTTGTCACACGCCCTCAACACGCCTAAACTCCGCCTTATTGTCTGTTAAGGCACACATCGACAGACAGAAACCCAGTTCTCTTCCACTGCCCATCATCAGCTGAGGACTACGACACAATAGCCACGCGCGCTCGTTTACACACATCCAAGTGAAAAAGACAGAAACAGTGTGCGCGCGCCGGGCTGCAAGCGGTCCTAAAAATGATATCGCCCAGCAGAGGTCCCAAAGCCCGTGGCAATGCCAATGGGTGAACACAGCGGCTTTCGGTCAACCCCGATGACAAACACCGTGATTCCATCTGCCGCATCCCTTTTCCCAGGTCGCCCTTCAGTGTGGCGGCGAGCCCCGGGACCCCTTCCTTTCTCTTTCTAGCGATCCCTGACAGCACGTGCCGTAGGACAAGCATCAGAGCATGCACACACGCACACACACTGGAGACCGCTGCCGTTTCCGACGCCGGAGCACTTTCTTTGTACAATGTTACCCGGTAATTATGGAATAAACAAATTAATTAAATAAGATCCGCATGCGTGAACACACGGCCGCACCGCGACCGTGACAAATCATTGCGTGAAGTCTCTCACAAGCGGACATTAATGCCTGAATTAAAAAAAAACAACCTGCTAATAAGCGATCAGTCATTAATTTAATTTAATACACATACAAAAACAGCTATGGAACTTATAGTCTTATACACATGTATATTCTTTGCACTAACCGCCTATTTATTTATGGGACAAAAACAACGCGTGCTTTGGTGGGTCCCTATACATGCATACAAATACAATGAAACGAAGGTTCATTCGCCAAGACAGCGACATCCACAATAAATAAGGCCCTCGCTATATCACAAATTTCCTAATTATATTTCACGCCCACCTCACCCAGACGAAAACCATTATGAGGAAAATTGTGAGCAATTTCAAATAAACATATAATTCTGTACAGCATGTCGATGCTTTTCTTCCGCTGGATTCATTCAGCCCAATCAAAGTTACAAGAAATTGGACTGAACAATTTCTTGGTCAGGAAGAGTGCGTCACTGCCATAACAAATTCTAGAATTCATCAATGTCAATGTTGCTGCTGCCGCTAAGGTCATGACAGGAAGCGATTTCAAACACTGTCATCCTCATTCTTCCATCGACCCGTTGTTATCGATCAAACTTCATTCAACGACGACCCCTCTCCCCCTCCCTCTCTCGTCCGAAAAGATCCTTCTTTCCCAGTCCTGACATTTTCAGGAAGCACTGGTTCGCCGGTACTGTAGGAGCAGTCAATCAAAACTAATGGTGTCAGGCCCGGGATCACCCACACCCTACGAGCACGTGCAGCCCGGCAAAGGGCAACAAGATAACGAGCGCGCGATTTAAACCCGGTAATAATAAGATTGCACTCAATCCGAGATTCTATCTGTGATGGCAGTTCGGGGATGATCGGCTTCTGTGGGTCTGCAGTGCTGTGGTTGTGCCGCGGGGTGGAGATTGGGAGGGGGAGGGAAAGGGGGGGGGAGATGGAGAGGGAGGGGTGCGGGGGGATTGAAACACAAACCAAACATCAAGCAGGCGACCGACCACATCACATCGATAGCAAGCACTGAGTGTTTGACAAATTGTACGGTTGCACGCCAGTTCGAAACGGCCGCTGATGCTCATTTCCTCCTTGTGCAACACAAAACAATTGCTCCCACCCCCCCCCCCACCCACCCGCCATCAGTTACAATATATCCCTCCACACTCCACTCCCCGCTTCTACCCAGTCGCATTATCTTCCCTAGTCATGCTGTCTTTCGCAGAGAGGAAATTACATGTAATTCTGCATTAATTTCAGGGAGTATAACACAGATTCTAATATTTCACTGCTTTTAGTGAGAGTTTAAAAAGCCAATATGAAAACCTCCAGCACTCTGAAACCGGCCGTAACCAGCCACACACACACACACACACACACACACCACCACCACCACCACCACCACCACCAACAACAACAACAACAAACACGTCATCGTACCCAAGAATGATTACTAAGCCTACACAATTTTCAAGATTTCCAAAAGATACAGAAACAGGACTGCATTTCAAGATCTGGCAGTGCAGGCAACAAAAAATCAGTCAACGTGACAAAATACTAAAAAAAAAAAAAAAATGCAAAATGACGTGCGTAAACAAAATACGTTTACCATCAACACTAGTCGTCAGTCATCATTATCATCATCACACCCTGTGTTTACTGCTGGGGAAAAAACTGTAATAAACTCCACACGGTTATAACCTTTCTACGCGCTCACGTGTCTTGTGTGAGTGGAACGGACTTCTCACGCAGTCTATAAGAACTCGCTACGTGAGAAGTGTTCGCCTGTGTGTCATCGTATTCCCTCGATAAGACGACGGGGCTCTTCAAACAATTCTCCACACGTAATAACACTTACTCGAACCCGAAGCAGGAGGATAGATAAAGGAAAAAGAAAATGCGGCCCTGTTGATTTGCTACATGGACAACTGACAAGCCTCGCGTAACATTTCGCAGAATGTGACTAATGCGCTCTCCATCGATGCGGGCCATCTGAAACTGGTTCAAACCAATAAATAGGCAGGTCACAACCTACATATCATCAGCCCGGGCTGTTATTACTTTGGGGGATTGGACAGGCAGGCGCACTGGGGGATATAATGAAGGGAAACAAATAACGGAAGCCCTGCGTCGCTGGTCATAAAGACGACAAAGTGTACTGTAAATTGCGGTTAGGCCTTCAAATCTCGCGAAGAATAAATGTAATGCAGAATGGCAAAGTTGACTCGCGCCGCCAATTCCAAAGTGAAACGGGCCTATTTGAGGACAGAGGAGGGGTGGAGATGGCAGATTAAAATGGCCGTTGACGGTTGTGGTGGTTTGTTTTCTTTGAAAAATGACTGAATCGACTCTGTGTGTGTGTGTGTGTGTGTGTGTGTGTGTGTGTGTGTGTGTGTGTGTGTGTGTGTGTGAACGACTGTATTGTTCTAGAGTAAATATGTAAAGCACAGTTCAATCACCTCGAAAACCAACTGCTTCTCAGTGCTGCTACTGAACACAAGACACAGATCACACACACACACACACACACACACACACACACACACACACACACACACACCGCGTGAAGAATCAGATATCTGACAGGCAGATGCTTCCGTGACTATTTAGACGCCGCGCGGCCGAACCGGCCCACACAAATCATACGAAAATCAGCGAAGTATCGCACCGAACGTCCAGCTTTCATCAGACATGAAACGGGTCTTTCATCACCGATTCAATCGCAAAAACCATCAGCCCATCAGAGCGTAAAAGCGATCAGGAAATGCTCCTGTTCTGACGAGAATATGATCTGTTTTTTAAGCTGCGAAGATAAATGATTTCTGTGAGTCACCGATGTAACGCGGCCCCTCCAAAGCAGGCCGGTTCTCCCCGTTGCTGCGGCCATGTATCACTGACGGGAACTAATCAAAGAGATCCCTGCTATCACTTTGGCCAATTTTCCTTGATTAACTAATGGTTGGCTGTAGCTATAAATGTCCTGCCTCGCCATCAAGTACACGATGGGACCCGACACAGAATTAATTAGACATTATCTGCCACAGTGCCACTACAAAAGAGCTTCCGATTTGCAGATCTGAAAACCATCTATTTGTTGGCGGCTTTGAAGTCAGCCCAATGTAATGGCCAACATTATCTTTTCATGTTTCGCCAAATCAAAGGGAAGTCGATACGATGGACCAGTCTGTTTAATCTAGTGGAAAACAACTTCATTCAGGGTATTAAAAAGGATCCGAATCAAGGAAGGGTTAAAATGTAGACTTCAAGCATTACAGCCACTTTTTCCACTTTACGTCCAGAAATGTCCATTTTCCAATGTCGTTTTCAGGAAAGCGCAAAGTGGGCCGACCGAAGCAGACCTGGCGGAGGAGTACGGACGCTGAAGCCAAGGCCGCCGGAACGACGTGGGCCGAACTAAAGAGGGCATCCCAGAACCGAGTGCGCTGGCGGAGTGTGGTTGCAGCCCTATGTTCCCCAGGGAATAAAGAGGATTAAACTAAACTAAACTAATGTCGTTTTCATGTGAATTTCCAGGAGGACTTTTCCACGACGGTATCGTAGTACAATTACCGGTTTCCCTAACAGGACTCTTTGATCATCCTTTGCGCCTACGCCCCCCCCCCCTTTTCCCCCAGGTTGTATTTCAGCTTGGTCCTTTATTGTGCATACAATTACATTTTAACGGCAAACAAACAAGTGACGTCAGTAACTGGATCTTCACTTTTCCCCACCTTCCACGCTCAAACGTCGAAAAGGAGGCGGTTCTTCAAACCAAAACGAATGATCGGAATACGAGCATTACAACCATGGATACATAAAATGTGGCCGACCTGGCAGTCGGACTGGACTGAATGGTGTTCAGCTTGACTGTTAGGGTAGCTCTCCCTTACCCCACATACCCTGCTCATTACGGCCGTATCCAATCACATCTTGTGGCGTGGGATGTTAAACCCAACTAACCAACCGGAAGACGAGCCTTATTATCTAGTCTCTGCTGATCGGTTCCTGACTTAAATCAATGCACAGCACGAACTCCTGACATTTACAACTGACAACAAAGCTGCCGCCCCTTTATGTTGCCTCCATAGCTGTCAGCTGATGCTTACGTACCAACACACTAATGATCACTTACTAAACATTTTTTTTTTGTTTTTTTTGGGTTTTTTTTGTTGACTTCTGGTGCGTCCTGCATCTATACTAGTAAGACAAAAGCCTGTATGACTCATGTGAGACTTTGACTTACGGGAGAGGTTACTCAAAAAGATATCGTTACCATCCATCATTGTGCCATGTTTTGGTGTTTTTCATGAGTGTTTTCCGAGAAAATGCCAATGTTAAACCAAAATCCCAGTATGTGGCACTTTCACCAAAACACTACGACCTGACCCTGGCACAAGGTCACTCAAAGACAGAAAGAGTATAAATGTGCGGGGATACAGAACAAAGCACGCGCTTTTTCACAATCTGACATGCCATTACCAGCGCAAAAGTAAGTACACACAAAGACACTGCATTCGCTCCGTCTGTGAAGAAATCTCATCGCTAATTGAAAATGGCAACTGAAGAGTGAAGTCATAATTTACTCTGTATCCGGCTTGCTGACAACACAAGAAATAAGACCTGGGCCGATCGATCTGTGTGTGAATCACAGCACGTAAATTACTTCGGGCAAAGACCAGAAACAAAGAAAATGAAGCAAATAAAACGGGCAAATAAATAAATCATGGCTTTGTTTTGCCCGGAATGAAAATCAGGCTTTATTTCACTTGCATCTAGAGAGCCACACGGCAGGATGTCATGCAAAGCAGGCACAGAGAGAGAGAGAGAGAGAGAGAGAGAGAGGCGGGGGGGGGGGCACAGCTCACAAGAGCGACTGTTTACCAGCAGGAGTACATAGAACGTGTATCAATTCCATAACGTGTATCCATGCGACAGGTCCAAACTTTACTTAACTCAGTCGTACAAACTGAAACGACAACTAAATATAATTTACGGAAGCGAGTTGAAGCTTACTTTACAAGATTTTACTGACAAGACTCGCTTATTAAATCATCCGCTCGATTTTTCTCCCAGTCAGTCAGTAACGCGAGGTATGATGAATGAAAATGCGACGCCGTTATGCAAATTTAGAATTTTCAATTACGACCCTTATAGAAGATTACAGAGGTCGAAACTGTGCCGTAATCATTTTCCCGTGAGTTTTGTCAAAACCCGTGAGCTGATTAATTAACTTCCCATCCCTTTTGGGATTCAACAGCCGGAAAAGCCATCTTCTCTTCTTCACGAACATCTATAGTGCAAATGAGCACAAGGTTTACGAATGGAAGAGCGGTAAACCAATCCCTACCGTCATCTGAAAAAAGGGCCCATGCTCCTATCAAATCCCTCGCCTTTTTTCAAGATGGCGGCAGATTTGTACGAAAACTTTGACTTACATGGTGTAGGCCCGCAAAACTGCAAACAGGCTGGGGAACTGCTGAGGGAAAAAAAGACTGAAACCTTGACCAGGGTGCAGAGGCAGCGCCCTGCTTGGGCCCCAGAGGGCCAACGCCCTTCTTCAGAAAACAAATTTTAGCCTTTTTAAAGGCACTAGTAGCCTCTCCTGGCACCCAAAAGGTCAATAATGTCTTGGTACTGACACGCAAATCTTCAAAAATGAAGTTAGATAGTCCCATATGGCATTTCGGGTATCATGATGTATGACTATGTGTGCAACCTCCCCCCCCCCCCCATTTTTTTTTCTTCTTTCTTTGGCTGAAACTTTGATTTTGTTTTGGCTGAAAGAACAGGACATTTGGATGAAAACTGCCAAATGACTGAAAATTCCCCAGCCTGTACAAATCAGTGCCGCCATGTTAGCCATACACTTTCTCATCAGCTGCCGGGTTTATAACACTCTCAACTGTAAGCCCCAAGCTCTCACGGTTAGGAGTGAGTGGGTGAACCAGTACACTTCCTAATTACCCAGGCTAACCAAAACAACTGCTCACACATTAGAATTAAGTTTTCCCCTCAGTCCCCGATCCACGACCCGCAGTAGTGCCTACATCAGTAGGTGGCGGCCATATTGACAGGTGGTTGATGGGCGACCCAATCAAAGCATCTAGAGGGCTGTTGAGGGTGATTGTTCCCGGAGCCGTAATTACAAACCTCCCCTCTTTGTCCGGCACACACAAAGGCCAAAGCGCTGCAGCGACAAAGGCCAGGAATGGAAAGGGAAAACGGGAGCAGGAACAGCTACCGGTACATACAAGTTTGGAGTGATCTCTGAAGGGACAAGAGATCTGACTCTCTCTCTCTCTGCCATTGATGAGAATGTTTATCTTGCTATCGGAAAACGGCTGGTAAGGTTTCAAGTAATGCAAACTTCACGCAGCTCAACCTTTTTGCTCCACTGAGAAATGATAATTTGTATTATCAATATCACGTTATGTTTCTGCCTTTATCCTGTCCCACACGTGAAACACACGCAGTCGCACTTGCTCTCTCTCTCTCTCTCTCGCCCTCACACGCAGAGAGAGAGAGAGAGAGAGGATGGATGTTTGGGAGTTTAACGTCCTTTTCCACCACGTGTGGGTGATATCAAAGACGGGGCAACGCGGAAAAGGCCAGTACAAATTTATATTTGGCCGGGATTCGAACTCACGGACTGAGCACTGAGAGTCCAACGCTCTACCATTCTGCCATCCTGGCTCCCCGAGAGAGAGAGAGAGAGAGAGAGAGAACTAGCATGGGTAAACAACTCCTAGTTTAAACTAAATTTCACGACAATAATTACAAATGTTACGTGAATGTCAATCTGCCCCCATTTACACAACGGCAATGATGACAACGATACACTCTTGATACCATCGATTCCCTTTCCAACCATTACCGCTTTCTCGTATGCCAGCCGTAGTAAAAGCCAGCTGCAGCCGTCAACCTCTTACCGCGAGTCAATAAATGAAAGCGATCCCAGAAGGATGGTGAAACGGAAACGTGAAAGACTACCCTGAACAGACCCTGATGGCAATGCGGGGTCCACAGTTCGAGGTCAACAAGCACCATGAGAGTCATTACAGGGGGTCTCTTAGTAATTAGCTGTTTACAGATCCATGCATAGTCTCCCTCACTGGAAGTGTTTACATCATGTGTGTGTGTGTGTGTGTGTGTGTGTGTGTGTTTTGGGGGGTGGAGGTGTCTACATGTATCCCCACTAACAGCCTGGATTTTAGTTTTCCAATGCTAATCAATGTTAGATGAAATTATGGAAGAATAAATGCACATTCAAATAATAACATTATGACATATATATATATATTACAATGGGGTACTTGCAGCATTGCATTATACATGCTTATCAAATACACCATGAAAAGGGTGCAAGGAATGCAATACAAAAGCACACACAAAAATACAAAAAATAAAATGAAAACAACAAAATCAAATAATTACTCTGTACGTGGTCCCTCTAAACCGTTTATGGTCCCGCTTTGTAAGAATTAAAACTTCCTCTAATAAAATGAGAAAAAGCATGAGAAACTCTCTAAATGTTCAAGCAAAAAACAACAAAAAATAAGCGGACATTAACGGCCCATACAATAGTACTGTGTTCTTCGTCTCACCAAGACAGATCCCGTTTTAAGCACAAAATTGACCTCATGAATATGCAGGCGATATTAGTCACCATTTTCAGTGGCTCTGAAAGGGGGAGGGAATGGGTGTTGACATAACATTACCGCTGTGGGCCGCCAACTCCCTCCTGGTGATCAATAGGAGGAAATGGCCAATTCTGTGTCCTGTGACACCGCAAGAGCTCGTGTAACCATCAGCTGAGAGATGGCCTGACACACTCGATGAAAAACATCCCCTTGTTTGGGATGACTTTTCATTTTAATAAATCTTCCTTTCTCTGAGGATTTTTCTTGTAATGCACATTTCCTGAAATTTGAGCAGACCATAAAGCCTAAAACTGAGGGGGGGGGGGGGGGGGGAGAGAATGTCACACTGGAAGTTTATGAGGTGTGAGGTGTAAGGCATAAGACCATTTTTTTAAACCTGATAACATTGTAGTAAACATTTCAGTATCATGAGAAAAGGCTACTCAAACATTTGACAAACTAAACTTTACGCACGTGCTTTGGAAATGTTCAGCCCACAAAATTTGAAAAATAAATGCAATTCTAAATTCCGGCACTTAAATAGCCGAGCTGACCCTTCGCACCACATGACTGTAATGTGTCCAGTGTGGGAGAGAATGTGTGATTCATGTGAGTGTGCGAGTTGGGTTCAGTTCGCAGCGCTTTGAGCCGATTCATGAAATTGGGTAAAGCGCCTTTACAATACCCAGTTATTATTATTACATTACATTTTCACACACACTATCACTGTAAACATGTCAGAAAATGGTGAGTCCAAAGCTCTAAGAGAGCAGTACATTTGTTTTGCACAGCAACTGTGTTTCTTTCAAATACATACATGCAAATATATGCACTGCCATAAAATGGAAATGTGGAGCTTCATTCATGAAGGGTGCAACATGTTTCATTTTTACCTGTACTTGCTTTGTATACTGGTGTGTACAAGTTTTCCATTGCAAAGGCTGGTTTTGGCTGAATCTTTTTTTTTTTTTTTTTTTACATGAAGGATCTGTGGGATCTTTAACATGCACACTTGTTGGAAGTGTTTGCTCTTTACAAAATACAGTGGCTTTATCTTTTGCTAAACTATGCAAGTAAACTTACATCATTGAGGAGTTTTGTCATACTTGTAAGTCAATTCTGAGAAAGGATCAGGCTGACAGACTGCCTTCACTTATCTAGAGCTACAGTACAACTTCTTTTGGGCGACCACTCCATTGGACAGATAAGAGTGGTCTTAAAAGAGAGGTGGCCACCCAAAAGAAGCTTCAGACGGTGAAGAAGTGCAACCCAGTATCATTGTAACATTGGTCTTGACATGCAGGTGGTCTCTCAAAGGGATGGTCACCCAAAAGAGGTTCTACTGTATTATCAAACTCCAATTACACCAAAATTCCATGACTCTGTTAACTTAGCGTGACTATGAGGCTGCCTAATCATATTCCACATGTGACCATTTTTTCCCCCAAAAGTCTGGTAAGTGGTTTATTTTTTTTCATCTTTCTTTATTGTATTATTTATTATCATCACCATTGTTATTTATTTATTCATTCATTTAATTATCTGCAGTCTTGCCATTTATATAACAGTTTTAATTCACCAAACATTTAATGATTTATCAAACAGCCATAGAAAAAGCCACACAGGTAGTTTGGAACATTCTGTTGTCAGCAAGACCAGGGTTAAACAAAACAACACTACAATTTCATTAACACATGTATGCAAGTAATTTGAAGCTTTAGCATTATGGGAAGTGAAAAATTCTGTATCATAAACTTTGACACTGTGTATTAGTTTGGGATCTATCTCCTAATTCACTGTTTTATTTGGAGCCATTTTTGGATACCAGTTATCAAGATGTGATGTTTGAGTGTGTTATAATTTCAAACACACAAGAAGTGACCAAGTTATCCACAGCATACAACCCATTTCCTGTAGAGGGTGGAACCGGTTTTATTTTCAAACCAGTTTTTTTACCGGTTTTTCAACGAGAAAACCGGTTACATAAAAACCGGTTAACCAGCTATGGCTACGGGCTGTTCGTTTTGTGTTGTTTTGTGCGTAAAATGATCACTATTACATTTGTCCAGCCTGTGCTGGTGTCTAGCTTTGCAAAGAATGTATTTGAAAATAAAAATTTCTGTGGTTTGGTAGTAACTAGTAAGTGTGTTCAAAAAGTGTTCTTATACAACTATTAGTCATTTATTTTGACATATTTAATTTCTATCCGATTTCCTTTCCATTTCCAAAATTGTCAAAATTTTTCCCAATACTGAACTTTTTTTTAAACATCAGTCCGAATGCGAACACTGGTCACCATGGATGTACTGTAGTGAAAAATGATGGCTAGACTAGTCAATGCCTGTACCATGCAGCCAAGGAAGAAAACAATGTCAAGTTCCAACATCATGTCTTGAACTACGACATTTCTTTTATGTATATGGCTTAAAATTTTTTATTTTTGTTGAAATTTTGCCAATACGGAAATCCGTATAATACGGAACGAAAATCACCCCTGCATTTCAAATGGCTGTTCCATACGTCATTTTACTAAATTAATCAGCGGCCTAGCCGTCTCTATCACTCACTATATGTCTCTTGAGCTTGTGTGTGTGTGTGTGTGTGTGTACACGTGAGAGAGAGAGAGAGAGAGAGAGAGAGAGACAGACAGACAGACAGACGCGCTAATAAAAACGAATCTCAGTTTATTAAGCAAATACTCTCCCACATCCGCGTACATTAAAGAGAAAAGCGGGGAATGTTTGAAACAACATCCCAGGCAGAGTTTTAAAAGTAGCCTATCTGCCTTAACAAAACAAATTGGCAGGACGGAACGTCCCTTTACCAGTCAAACCTAAATGCCTGATCAAAATAAAACTCACAACTTTATTCTGGCGATGGTTTTCAATACATGAATTAAAATACATTGGCCATAGCAGAACGGAAAAGAACTGAAACAAACAAACGAAAAAAAACCAACAAAACCAACATCAACAAAAGCAGTCCCTTCAACGGCCAAGCCATGGCCAATGGAATCCCTTACCTTATAAAGTACAACCACATTTGGACGCATTCACTTTCCGCGTCCACGATTAAACTGAACATAGACGCTCCATTTTTAAGACGGGGCAGATTTTGCTGCGCGCAGCGGCAAGTTTCAGTGATACAAAACAAGACTGTGACGTTTCTCCACAAAATAATACTTTCACGCACATAGTGACGTAACGAAACCTGCGTCATAGACACTTGACGTGCACACTATGCTGCTGCGTTCTTTTTGGCGGGAGTTGTGAGAAGTGTGTCTGTGTGTGTGGACGGATGTAATGATGGCTATCTCCTAAACCACCTTGATGGAGGCCTTTTTACTTTGAGATAAAATGGGAAATCACCTTCTCCAGACCTACCTTTCACGATTTTTAGCCTGCCGCATTTTCAGAAGAGTTATCGCCGATTTAAAAAAATCGGTCGTGTTACGACAAATTCCTTCATTTTCTAGACTTTGGAAGTTCACCCAATTACACTGCCTGTATTCGTGCTACAGCTCTGACTGGTTTTGTGTAAAAAAAATATTTTCGAGGTAGGGGTGGTTTGCACATAAGATCAAATATCTATGAAAAGACTACTGCAAATTACTTATCATCCCGGCGTTTTTGTCTAGTGTGACAACTGCACATATGACAGGAACAACTGCACTATTATAGCTTTAGCATTTAGAATAACTGAACTTTTAGATAAACATAACTTTTTCAAGTTTCTGCGAAAAGCACCGGTCAAAATAGTTCCAAATTTGCGATTTCATAAGTACAATACAAGGTATTCTAGTCCATGTTTCACCAGCCCTCTAGATCTTCCAGATTTTATGTAAAAATTAATTCAGCCAGGGAAGTCACAAAAGCAACAGGGAAATTACAAGACATGCACAAGCATCATCTGTCATACCACCAGTGTCAAGCTGACGTCAAACGCTTAGTTCCCAGACAAAATAAGCAAGTATCGTCACTGCCTCCGACATTTCACCAGCCCTCTAGATCTTCCAGATTTCATGTGAAAAATAATTCAATCGGGAAAGCCACAAAGCCAACAGGGAAATCACAAGACATAAACAAGCTTCCTCAGACGATCGCAGTGCTAGAGGCTGACGTCAAAATGTTTAGTTCGCGGAACTGACGTCATCTCTCCGTCTGTGTATGACGACCTGCCTGAGGCTGACGTCAAATGTTTAGTTCACGGAACTGACGTCTCTCTCTCTCTCTCTCTCTGGGGAGCCAGGGTAGCCGAATGGTAGAGCGTTGGACTTTCAATGCTCGGGTCGAGAGTTCGAATCCCGGCTTGGGCCAAATATTTGTGCTGGCCTTTCTCTCGTTGCCCCGTCTTTGATATCACCCTTACGTGGTGGAAAAGGACGTTAAACTCATAAACACCCACCCACCCACTCTCTCTCTCTCGCTCTCCCCCCACCCGGCCCCACCCCCAGTCACGTGACTAATCGGTCGAGGTCGTAGAGGATCTAGTGTCATTGGTAGAACATGGAGAGGGGAGAACCGGCAACAATAACAACAAAACAGACAAAATAAAATGAAATTTGGAGAAACAACTTTGTAGGACGGGGCCGTTCCTCCTTGTTTTTTCTGAACAGACCATTCTGTACGAACTGTTGCAGACAACTTATGTCCCCTGAAAAACCGGTTTTCTGGGTTTTTTTTTATTGCACCGGTTTACCGAACTGTGAACAAAGCAAACCGGTTAAAACCTGAAAACCGGTACAACCGAACCCCTCTAATTTCCTGTCTCTGCCAATGTATATGGGGTGATTATTTGAAAAGCTGTATGCATGTCTTTCATACAGACAATGTGCTGAGTCATAGCGGTCACTGACTACAGTAATGATTGGCCATAATGATCAGCTGGGTGCAGTTACTATGTAATGAAGTGAATTGACTGGTGAGCACATTTGGCTGTATACAAATGAAGAAAAGTTTCCAAACTGTACATAAAGATCTATGGATAATGCGAAAAGGGGATCACAAGCAGATTCAACTCACGTACACATCACCATTTTTGTAGAATATGCTAACCATAGCTACAATCACACAAAAAGCAATGACAACAGAACTCGTCAGTGATAGCAACAGATACTGAGATAGCATGTTCCACAAAAACGGTTTCACAAAAAATATTAATAATTGAATTTGATATAATAACTGATGTAAGTTTGCATAATCCGATTATGCAAACTTATAGTATACACACTGGGGATGATCCAGGAGAAAATGAAAGATGAAACATGCATACATGTTTCAACTGTTAGTCAAGTAACAAATATTCATGTGCACCTTGTTCCAGTGTGAGTTCCTGCCACACAAACAAAATATGGGCTCATCCATGCAGCTACAGATTCTGTATACATATGACATCGATCGGTTCTTCACTGACTATGAGCACAGACTGTGATCAGTCATCCCTGTCAGTACATGTCACTAATGTAGCTGCCACATCAGCATTTCATGTCACCAGAGAGATTACATGTAGTCTCTCTGATGTCACCCTGAAATCCAGTCTGCATGACTCAGGTTTTTACCAACTCACGCCATGTGGGATCAATGCAGATGCGTGCAAAACGTGCACGCGGTCTGCAAGACGATGGAAAGCGAAAATCTGTGTGTTCGTCTCAAAGAACCGATAGATCGTCCACTGAGCCCGCGTGGGACAAGGGCTAGAACTACATACGATCGTAAGACTGCGACTAGTGCGAGTGCGACACCAAATCAGTGGCCTAACAGAAGCGTACCACATGCTAATTAAAACGTTAAGAAACAGAAATCGAGAGAAAAGTTACAGAAACTTTCAAGGGGAATCACATACCTGGAAATACAACTGGAACAACCAACAGGAAAAGAGAAAACTTTGTCAAAATTCGTTGTCCCACTTCGTCAACCCCCCATCGGCGTCGTACATGTTCCTCTGATCTCGGTTTACCCAAACACCTTTTCACCTTGCGGCAAATGGAGTCTACAAAAAGTGACGCGCTTCCGCCAGATGTTAACGTCCCCGGTGGCTCAGTAAGAACGATGTTCATTTTACTGAGCAATCGCATCACACCCTACACAGACTGACAAAGATGCAGTGGTAAAAAAAAGGGGGAAATGAAAATGTCCACGGGTTTGTAATTCGGCGCTTATAAGAAGTTAGGGTAGCATTAGCATTCAGCACTCAGCTACTAAGGAGACTACGAGTGAAGCCGGGCACCACTGCCAGGACTGATTTTCTGCATGTGCTATGTACCAGAACACTATCAGTCATAATGATAAAAGGTGGAGTTCAAGGGAAGCAACAGACTTTTGTTTCGGAGGCAAGTCAGGCTGCAGTATAGTACCTTTAGGCGAAGCCTCGCTCGTCTGATGCGACAAACTGACCCCATACCAGCTCGGCGCCGCGGCTTGCGCCCGCGTGCTACGTAAGACTGGGGGGGGGGGGGGGGGAATCAGTGTGAGCCGGTGTGCGCCGAAAGCTTTCGAGTTTCGGACTTTCATTGTCTTTTTTGACAGGAATCCATGCGACAAGCCTTTTCTTTTTTTCTTTCCCCACATCTTGGAGACAAGACAGTTTTGCACGGGCGTGACATTGTTTCGGCCCCAGTGACTGAAACCGCCGGATGGCCGGTACTTAGCATCCTCCGGTGTCAGTCTTACCCCACCCCCACCCACCCCCTCCACTGACCCCAGCCCCCCCCCCCCCCCCTGTCAACATGGCGTTTGTCCACTGAAAACACTGAAGTGACGGATGCATCCAACAAATCTGGGCCGGAGCGATAGATAATGTTGTTGTTGTTGTTGTTTTTGTTGTTGTCAGTTTTGTTTTTCGGATATTTATTTTCTTCTTCTTTGAAGGACTGAGCAGCCAGCTTTCAAATAACCACGCACTTCAGTGTAATGTGACTGAGTAAAGAAATACCGTAAATACTGGCGTTTATCACTGAATCAGCCTGATGTTCCGACTGTTCCTTTTGTCAGTTTTGTTTCAGTCTATTTGTGTGTGTGTGTGTGTGTGTGTGTGTGTGTGTGTGTGTGTGTGTGTGTGTGTGTGTGTGTGTGTGTGTGTGTTGTTGTTGTTGTTGTTGTTGTTGTTGTTGTTGCTGTTGTTGTTGTTGTTTTTGCTTCATTGTTTATTCGTTACGTTATGAGTTTGTTCATTTTCTGACTGTGAAATACAGTGCAACTGTGAGTAAGACATTTTCACAGTTGAAAATTGATTTTGCTTTATCTGATAAATACATTTCCTCCGGCCACTGACTCATTGAGACAGCAGTTTTCTCACAGATGTCTATCAGTCCACACGCAAAACGACAACAAAGCACCCACCTGGCCAAATATACAGTGAAATTCATATCCACTTTCCATCTCAAGTCACGTCAGCACTGACGAAGGTAAGCCTGGACGCCGTGGGGAGAAAAAAAATCAATCGATCTGGATGACACGCTGGCAACACGTTATGTAGCTTGTGTGCAGGTTTTCGGATGCCCATGCACAGAGCAGATACACATTACATAGGTGTCGTGTGTTGCATGGAGAATGTACACTGATTGTACATGCGGTGGTTTCCAGTGTAGCTACGCCAGCTGTCGTTTTCACCCGACGGCAAGCTCAGATAGACTCCACAGGTTGTGTCGTAGGGATCTACAGACTGGACGTGACTTTCGTGTTCAGGTGTGTCGGTAACCGTAAGGACGCAGTTGAATTTTCTGATAAGCTTGCTAGATATTTCTAGGGTTTCAGACGGTCATCACTGCAGCCCGTTTGGGTATGCTGAACGGCACTAGTGTCAGTGTCGACCAACTGGAAGCCGAGCTAATGTCAATGATTGTCAACCACGCAGTAGACTGAAGCTATGTCAGTTGTGAGATGCTGACAAGTCGTCTTGCTGACACTCGGATTATTTGTGACATACTGCCAGTGTCAGTCTGGTGAAGCAGCAAGGCAAAACAAAACATTTGTAGTTAGACCATTTGGATAGACTTCCCGGCAACATATTTCTGGGGTTTCGGCCATCGGGACTGGTCCTCGTGACGGCAGTTGTCAGCCAGCCAGAGCGGCCAGGAACCGCCACCGGGGGATAACACAAACTGAGCTGCTTTGTGATGATACTAGTGATCACTATTTGCGAGCATGCAAATGTCAACGTTGCAGTAAGACCAACTGACAGTCTGAAACAGGCGCGACTTGCATCATCACTGAATGTGGACCGAGCCTCATTTGGGGTCGGGTCAATGGCATTGACGATATACCGGGAGTTCATCTGTTCAGTCCTTCTTGGCGAACTAACGGTGAAAAATGCCAGGTATGTGTTTGTGGATTCTTAATGTAAATGCTGACAATAACACACGAACCACAAGCAGATGAAACTCAGTCATCACAATTATAATAATTTGTAAAATGGGAAAAAGAACCGTGACATCGGAAATTTACTTTCACTGTCATTTTAAATTTTCGCCATTTTCCGACTATAATGTAAAAATGTGGAGCAGGTGAAACGGCTGGTCTGTGAAAGAAACAATAAGTTCATGTTTTTGAGGGGTTCCACACCGGCTGTGATCTTCGAATACATTTCAAGAGGTGAATTTTTTTTTTATAAACTCAGGGTTGAGGAAAAAAATTCCAGAAAAAAACAACAGTTTCTCATCTGAAGTTGTACTTTTATTGGCATGTCTGATGTTTGTAAATCTGCAGTATCGAATCAATCGTGTCAGAAAACAGAAACTGTAAACTGAATTAGACCAGACAGACCAGGACTGAACAGAAAACTGACACTTCCCTAAACTGACTGCAGCAACGCTACGGCCTACACAGAATCACCTGCTGCGACTTTTTTTTTCCACCACCACTACCAACACATGAACGTGATGAAACTGATACATTTTTCACACGGCGAGTGGTAACGTTGTCCGTCGTTTTGCTGCTTCCATCTGTGACTGACACGCCGGATGCCGAAGCAATAACGTCTCCCAACACACTGCTCGGCCGCCCACCAAAGGCAACATGTGATCGTGTAAAAATTAAACGCGACATATGCAAGCGGCCGGGGGGTCATGTGTGAAATGAATGTCATGTGTGGGAGAGTGAAATTATATACGAAAGAAAAAACACGCCTGCCTGGATCAAGTTCATAGGGATCATCAGCATTTGGCAAATCATGTTTTGTTGTATGTTACGTTGTGCACATGTGGTGAAAATAGAACACCGAGCCTATCAGTGCCTGAGCGGTCGGTTCGTTATTACTCCCGGACTGTTACTTCACTAAACAGCTGTTGCTACTTGCTACACACAGCCGACAACCGTTCCTCGCAAACTGTGTCAGTGTATCGACAAATAGCTACTGAATCAGTCAGTCAGTACAGGACATGCGATTGATGATATTAAACTTTGACACGGCTAGAATTTTTTTTTTCTATTCAGCCTGAGTTTCGAGTTTCCATTCAGTTCAAACGCCGTTTTTGATGAGAATACTATTTTTCATTTTCGATTTACCATAGCAACGCCGGCCATTGTTGAAAAGAACACACAATGTTAACAGGAAAGTGATGTGTCTTGTACCTAATCAAAACTGATGCCAGTACTCACCGTAGCCGGTTCACATAGACTACCTAGTACCTACCACGTAGCCTGGCAAAGTACGTGACCGTGGGCCGCTAAGTGCCAGTGAAACACATAATATAAACTTTTGTCGGATAGTGTCCACCAGTAACGGCGTGGGATTCCCTTTGATATACACGTATTTCACTGTGGATGGCGTGACTTGAAAAGATCCTCCAGACGGCGACACACCGGCTCTGACAAGTTATGTGTATCAGTGACTAAATGCTACCGCAACCGTTTCGTTTGCACTCATCATGCTGACTGTTACACTACGATGTGCGGATGCTACTGCAGTGCATGTCGGTAGCGCTCATTTTCTGGCCACCAACAAAATGGCACGTCAACTTTGTTAGGAGGACAGAATTAATTGTGAGGACACTGTTCAAAACCGTACTGGTCTATTTTTTAAGGGTCGAGGTTTTAAGGACAGTGTCGGAAAACGATATGCCGCAGATCAGAGGTGAGTTTGTACAAAACTAAATTTTCTTGGGTCAGCGGTATACCTCCTTTGCCGGAACTGGATTCTCTGCTTTTTCAGTATCTTTTCTCTTATTGCTTTTTTGAAATTCAGTATTTATTTCATTTTATTTATTTTACCGATTTCAATTCCTTCGCGCGTGTGGAGTGTGTGTGTGTGGTTTTTTTTTTTTGGTTTTTGGTTTTTGTTTGATTGTTTGTTTCCGGACAGTTTCAAGTCTCCGTTTTTAAGTGTTTCTCTGGGGATGACTCTAGGGGTTGTCAGTTGTTTGTTCGCCAGTTCACTTGGTGTCACTGAGTTGCCACGGTTTCAGTTGTTTTATATTCTGTTTCAGTCTATCAGTCTTTTTCCCTTCCTCGACCCGGCGGTATATTTTGTGTTTGTTAGATTTTGTCTTGTTTTCATTATCACAGCAGTAGAAATTATTTTTTTTCCTGGTGGCTTCCGGCTTTCGGCTTTTCAGTAAACCGGCTGACAGCGGAATAAGGCACCGACTTTCAATGGGCAACTATAGTAACTCAGTCTACAAGTCACTATGCTCCCCAGTCAGTCGGTGCCTCTGCACGGAACTTAGTTTCAATTTGTCACTGAGGCTGCATTCACGTTTTGACATTCCTGCTGGAAAGTGGCTAGAATGTTATTCAATGGTATGCCAGGGTTTAAAGATGCTAATGCTACCATTTTTATGTTCACATAGCATTATACATGTGTGTCAAGTCAAGTGTGAAGATGCGGCCGCCTTGCCTAGGCCGTCACTGAAATCGATTAAAGGGACAAAACCCAAACCCAAAGGAAGTTGTCAGTTCCAAATTCTCAGTTGTGCCGCTTTGTATTGTATGCTGCAACGTCAGGCTGTTGGTCTACACAACATGCTTATAAACACAAACATGCCTTTACAGAGATGTGAGATATAAAAATGAAGAAAACGAAAAACGATGAAGAGGAAAGCCTAAACTGTGAACTTCTTCGCAGAGTTTTGCATCCGAAATCAGTTACTTCCCTTCCACTACAATCTTTTATGCTTGAAGTCTGAGAAGGTGTTTCAGATTTGTTGTGTACTCCACGTTGACAAATGTTTGTGTTTTAATTTTGACTGTAAACAACTCGATCATGTAGCTAAGAGATTCACTGAAAGATACAGACATTGGTATAGATCTGATCTAACCGAATCTCAGGTAAGTGTCCCTTTCTCTGTGTGATTGCGTGCCTCGCGCATGGTTGATTGTCGGCTGCTGTGATTGCCAAGAATGTCGATTTGGGAGGAGTTCGATCATTCTCTCAGCCGGTGGTGTCTGCATCACATTTTATGAAACGGAAAGAATAAACGTCAATGATGAAAGGAACTTTCACTTGTCTTTCATTCTTTGCACGTAGGAAGATCATCTTGGCCGAGTTTGAGAGCCATAATGGCAGCCGCCAGGTTCACTGTGACGAAACCGGAGGAGGAGGAAGTGCCGATCACAGAAACTTCCAGGGATGGATACGGCTCCTATGACGGGGCTCACGTACAGCATCCATCAGGAAAAGGTGAGTCAAATCAAATGTTCATTTTCTTGCTCCACTTCACTTTTAACCGCAGCGGATAGATCCATGCTCCAGGGTAGCCAATGGGTTTGGCATATTGCCATAATTAATTTAAGTTACGTAATTTGGCATCCCTAGGCACTGAGATCCCAGTAGCCAGATGACAGTGCAAACGTACTTTTAAGATTACCACCTGTACACAGTTGAGTGAGCAGAGGCTGCAGTGTGGGAAATCACATGGTAGCTCAATGGACAATGATGAAAAAACAACAATGAAAAAACTGACACACATTGGCACTCCGAGAATACTGCCATTACTGGGCAGGACAGTAACCTTTGTCTGCAGCCTGCCTGGTGCCAGATATTGATTTATCAAGCAGCACACTGCAATTGGCAGGATAATCAGGGGACAGCAGAGGACAGCTGCTTGAAAACATGAATTTTCACCCAAAACTGAATTTACAATATTGGAATCTTAACTTTAATTTTTGCGCTCTGTGCAGTATTAACAGAACACTATAATAACTGGCATCCTGACACCTATGGTGCATCAGAATTTGTATTATGAGCTGCCATTGTCACTGGTTTTGGCTTGATCATAGAAACTCTTTTTGTCAGTTCATTATCATATCAGTTTTATCACGCATTGTAGTGGCTTTATGTTGCAGCTGTCTGCCACACGTCTCATTTTGCAGCAGCTGATTTTTTTGTTGCCAGGTTTTAGTTGTATTTTGATAATTTTTGCTCAGTAAAGTAGCCTGCTTTTCATATTTCAGCTTGGAGCGTGATTCACTCAAGAGGTGATGAGTCTGTACATATGCATGACTTGACGCATGTACCAGTAACTAGACAAAAGTGCTGAGAATTGCAATTTATGCTGTTACCACAACATTATTACTAATCCACAGTTCCTAATTTGCTTGCTAGCTGTTCACATCCATTTATAACTTGTTCAATTATTCACTCGTCTGAGTGATCTATTGCTGTGACAGTTTCAGTGATATTTCTTTTGAATTTCATTGATGAAAGTTGAAATCCACGTTACAGCATGAAACAAAAATCAGGAACAGGTTGACATTTTGTTTGCTAATTTTTATCTTCATGAACAGATCTGTAGAATGTGTAGTATGACCAAGATCGCTTCTTGCTGAGTGTTCAGCTGCGTACTCTAATATATTTGTAAAGTGGATTCCACATTTATGACATGTACTGTATGTGTTCTTTGCTTCTGCAAATAATTTTGTTTAAATACTGTTTTGACTGGTTATTTTTCTGTATTAAGTGTGTTTGTGTTGTAGACTGTATTCATAAGCCCTCACTATGAACACTGTGTATCTTCCTGTTTATCTTCATTGTGATGTCTAGTTGCCTGTCTGTAAAAGTCTTTTTTGTTATCCTCTCTTGTCCTTGTTGTAATTTTATTTTTGCGCTTGTAAACTGTCTTTTCAGGAAGAGACTATTCTGTGATTTTGGGTAATTATGACCAGTTTCTTCTTGGGGGTTTCTTTACACTAACCCTTTGATTGACTCAGTGACTGCTGTTACTGCTTTGAAGAGTTACATGATATTAATAACCTAATCAGTAGACTTTTACACATTTTATACTATATAATCTTTTGCTCGGCATGAGTGCACCATATGTACCATACCTCTGCTCTCATTCTACAAGAAATCTTTCCTATGATTCCTAATGGAGACTATCTGAATCTAAATCATATAATCTGAGCATATTATGTTTAACCAACTTTCCTATAAAAACAGACTCTTCCCTATAAAAACAGTCTTGAAGCAGATCCACACCTACGCTACAATACCTTTTCCCCCAAACCTTCTGAGCCGCAAACCTCTTCTGCTTTGCCTACACACAAAATGCAATCTGTATTTCTACCCAGATATCATGAATGTTTCATAATATCTAATTTTCCACATTTAATACTCTGCCACCATTCTGATCATAATGCTACAGCACTTTTAGCAGCTGATTGCCTCTGTGTAACAGCTTGTTCCAAACCGTTGATGTTATCTGCATGATTGTGTGTTATATTGAAGGATGGAAATGACAGTTTTAAATACAGGAAATATGATGTAGTTTATAAACTAATAGACCATCCCTAAACAGGTAACTCTGCAGAACATTTTCATTGTAAACTTCAGATTGCAAACTTGCCTAGGTTTTTAGGTACATGTAGTTAAGAAAAATACTAGTCTATCCATGTGTGGTTTAGCAGGTGGTTCTGTGAAGCTTTGGTGACTGGGATGTGTACTAATCAAACGAAAATCAGGTGTGCTGTGCTGCATTTTGCCAGACGTCTATCAGTTGCAGATTGCGAGGCTAGTATAGTGCTCAGCATTAGTACTAGTACTTGGTAGTAGACTCGACTGTATGAAGTAGCACTTACAGACTTGGCAATACTTTGTTGTGTGGATCATGTATGAAATAGATTGTCCTGATTTTAAGAGCATAATGATGCCAGACTTGCTATATAACTTGCGACCTATGCACACCTTTTTACAAATGCATGCAGCATTGAGCAAGCAACTACAGTGTCCACTTAGAGGAAAAAAAAGAAGAAAAAAAAAAGAGAGAGAGAAGAAGTTTGCTTGGAATAGTGATGTGCATGTGCTCTCGGTTGAAATTACAGTAATGACCAAGGAAACAATTTTCACTGAATTTTTTTGTGAAAATTATGTGTTTAAAGCACATACTTTCCAAATTTTTGTGTGAAAATTATGTGTTCTGAAGGCATATTTTCACTTGTGCGTGAGTTCGATTGATGATGTTACATACCAGTTATAGAACTATATTAGACGTCATTAGAGTGTTGAAGATAATGCATGCTCTATGGCTTGGCAGGTCATGATACAAATCATACTGAAATGAATACAAGGTGTTGAGTTTCATGATTGCTACTACTACTCTTACTGGTACTACCATGTGAATTTATTTTTGCTACCTAGATTTTCATGCAGCTACATACAGCTAAGATCTAAACGTGCAAATACCAAACTTTGCATGCAGAAGATAACATTACCACAATATCATTTCCTCCTGCATGTGCACGTACTGTACTTTTGGCTCTGTGTTGACCGCATTGTGATTCTTACACACTGGGTAAATCCTGAGGACAGAGTGCTAGGTAATTGTGCAGCTATTAGCAGCGCAGTGTTTATGTGAAAGTCTTGTTCTTCACGCTGGCACCATTTCAAGTGTGCAGCGGGGTAAAAAAAGAATCTGTAGACCAGAGACTAGTGCATCGTCTTCAGGTAAGACCCCACGTAATGCTGATGCTTGTAATTTCTGAGCTGAAATTTCCCCATGACCTGTTCTCATGCATCTTTCACAGTACAGACTACAGTGTAGATTTTTATGTTTCCAGTATGGAACTTAATGTTACTGACTGATATTCTTGTATGTCAGTACTTGTCTGATGCTTATAATTTCTTAATCTTAGCCAACTTAGGTGAAACTTCCTTGTCACCCGTTCTCTTGCATCTTATGCAGTACAGTGTAGATTTTAAGTTAACTGTTTGGTCCCGAATGATATTCATGTGGAGCTTGTATGGTGTTAATCTTTGCGGACATTCGGCTCATCGGTGCTGATGGTACTTTTCTGCACCTTTGGTTATCAGACGTAGAAGTGGCTTCCCCGTGTTTACATTTGTTTATTTATCGCCAGTGTCTGTATTGATCAGATCATGCACTGGTCGCTTGCATGACTTGGTGTGTGTGTGTGTTGGGGGGGGGGGGGGGAATGGGGCGGGGGCAGCTGTAACTTTCGCGGCGATCCGTCTCCTCTTGAGATCAGTCCTGCCCTGTGGATATCTTGCCATGAATCTATTGGATGCTCTGCTTGGCAGCGTCAAAGCAATTTCTGTCTCAGTTTGTCCTAGAGCTTGTCCCGGGGGCTTCTCCTGGAGGGCAAGTTCTCCCCAGACGAGGCGACAGTGCGCAAAGAGCGTCTAAAAGAAATCGCAACAAGGAAACGGGTTGGAGAGTTTGGATTAGGCTGCAGGTTTGCAAGGGGCAAGAAGGGGTGGGGGGGGGGGGTCTTGCTTAGGGGGAGGACCAGGCACAGAGGCAAGGCTGGCAAAAAGCTGTGAATCTTGAGCTAGATGCCCATAAACACGCGCCACTTGGGGCCGTGAAGGAGTAGATACCGTGATTGATTCGAACGAAAACAGCCATTTCCGAGAATAGTTGCCTCGAGCTGATCAGATGAGGGGACCTACGGGTCATGTATTCGGCAAGCGAGCGAGAGAGAGAGAGAGGAGTGAGGGAGGGGGTGCTTCCCCCACCTCCCATATCCTTCCTTCTCTTCTACGTACATAAAAGTCATCTTTTCTCCCTGTGGATATCACCCATCGCGCTCCTTCATTTGACCGCGTTGGCCGTAGTTGATGACCTATAACATGCCTGTGTCACGACATAGACAAATCCAAGTTATCCATATTTGAAATCGGGAAAGTAGCCCAGACACTTGCGAATTTTGAACGGGAACGAATTGCTGTAATTTGTTTGATTGACTCCAAGATCGAAATTGAAGAACGAAAATGGACAGATTCAGTTCTTTTACTTCCATCGAAACCAAATTTAAAGACCGCCAATTATATGTAATTCTCATTACGTCCACTTCAGAACGTCCTCCAACCACAACGGTCTCCGATCACGTCCTCAGCCAGAAAGCGGCTATCAGTTCAATCCAGACTGCGCCGAGGGAAGCTTCACCTCAATTTGCTGTCAGCACAATATCCAAAGGGCCTCCACAGAAAATGAAGTGTCATAGTAGCCCTCCAGGATTGATACAGTGACGCTACCCTGCAGTTCCCTATATCCTGCAACGTGGCAGGTTCCACAAAAGATCCCAAGAAGGGAGGGTCCCCGTGGAAAAATCGATATTTTGCGTTTCAGATTTAATAAGGTGTATAAGCGTGACCGCCGTAAGGATGCAGGAGCACAGACTTTGTTTATGAGAGAGAGAGAGAGAGAGAGAGAGTTCCCAAATTGAAATTGCAGCGAAGGAAAAGACTCCGCGGAGCACGTTCTATTTTTGTTTCTTTTGGATCGGAGCACGAACGGTTACGGCCAAACCAAACAAAGAATGATTGACGTCGCTTCTGAAAAAAAGAAAGAAAAGTGTTTGAGATGTTTGACAGTGGTTCGAAAACACACCATGGATAGACGAGTATTTTGTATCTTCATCCCCTTCTTCATACGCCGTACCTTTGCTGCAGATCATGTTATATAGTGCATTTGGTAATCCAGTCGCCAAAACGTTTCGGGAATATTTTTGGTAAAGCTGTGATTTTGCGCGTATTTATTGGAAATATGTGTCTAATAACTTGTGACCTAACTTTAACCGGGGATATGATTCGAAACAGCTGACGACCTCGGCATGAGCGAAAATTTGTGCGGAAATGTGAGGTGGAAGAAATTAAAGTACCGAAATGAGCCCACAATATACCTCCCGAGAACCTTCTAATACGCTTCTGCGCACGTGAAGTTTGGGGTGGGGGTGTTTATCAGTGAATTATTGAAGTACGTTAGTACTGAACACTGCAACAACTGAAAGTCTCTTTTCCCTTTTTTTTTTTCTTCCTCCGCCTGTATCTAATGATTTGTAAATCATACTCTGACACTGACATCCAGCTTCTGCCATTTGTTGCCTTGTTTTTATTGAGTATGCGACAGACATGCTCGTAACAGCTGGCGCATGTGACAAGTTCATTTCATCCAGATAAATACATCCAATGCGTCAATGTAATGAGCGAAACAACGCTAGCAATTCATGACCGTCAGCGTGTTAATGAAATAGGCGTGGGATTCTTAGCAATGGTAGATCTACGTATGCTGAAATACATGCATTATGGCGTTCTTTTCTTCGTAGAGGCTTTCTCAGTATGGCAGGAGGACAGAAGGGGTCTGTGACCCATCGGATTTGAAAACAAAGCGTTAAATAAACATGTCTTTCAACTTCACCGGGAAGCCATACTCACAGAGGACGTTTGCTCTTTGTCTGGAGTCATATCGGTCAAATCAAACTGACTCTTGTGCTTAGCTGCTGGCCGTTCCTGAAGATGCGATACCAGTGAAAGGGTCCCACCGGCCTCCCACGGGTCCGGAGGGAGGCAGTGAATCTCAGCTGGCAGAACGTTCTAGCCGCGGTCAACGGATTTACTGGAGCTGGCACTGACGTATTCGCCGTCGCTTTGACTTATTCATAATACCGGTAACGTCCATCAGTTGACATTGATTGGAGAGAGTGGGCGAAACACAATCACAGATATAAGAAGAGCACTTACAGAGTTGTATCTTTACGCTAGTAACTGGTAGATAGAATGGCGTTCAGAATCATGATTACTGGAGGATTGGTCGTTGCGCCCCGTGTCATGCTTGGGAGTCCATTCATTTTGCATACACAGTGTAGTAAACTAGCGTTACGGAGTCTGTAACTAAACAGCAGTATATCAAATGAAGACGACAGCAGGTTAATCTGTTCACCGTGCCCTCAGAACCATTGAACGGCTTTTAGAAACAGGCCCGAGGAAGAGATAACGATTTGTCTGTGAAGTTCTGTAGGATGAAATGAGATTGCATCTACAACATAGTGTGTGTGTGGGGGGGGGGGGCGTGTGTATGTGTGTGTGTGTGTGTGTGTGTGTGTGTGTGTGTGTGTGTGTGTGTGTGTGTTTGGGAGGGGGGAGGGGTGTGTTCTCAAGAAAGAGTCATGTTCTCGACACATTATAAAACGTAAGTATTTTAAGGAGGCGCTGTCGCATGAGACCACATAAACCAGCCAGGCCTGGATTGTTCCTATCAGCGGCAACCTTACAGCATCGGAACTCAAGGAGAACCTTCAGCTGGCAAAGCACAGCAACAACGTGTTTCAAGTACCTTACAATCTCTGTGCCAGGGTTTCTTGAGGGGTACCTTTCCCATTTCCTGACCTCATTCAGTCCTCAAGGAGCACTAATTCACACTCTCGGCATTGTCCTGTTGTCTCCTTACCATCATGAGAGAGTACCTCGTCCGGGAAGCCCTTGGGTACACTATAGCTGTACCGTAGTGTACGATGGATAGAGCGCAGTATGCCTTATAGGGAGACGCATCTCTTCGTTCATTTTTTTTTTTTAACTTTCCATATCTTTATTTCCTCCCCCTCCTCAAAGTCTCCGTTAGCATCACGAGTCATTGTCAACATCATCATCATTATCATCATCATTGGGAGCGTGTTTTCGGTAGCATGAATTGGTGAGATTTTGTTCATGCTGCTCATTCGTGTACTGAAACACTGAGGCAATATTTTGTTTGTTTGTTTGTTTTCTTTAAGTTGAGAAATGGGAATTCTGTTTTTAGTAAACTGAAAGCCTGAGCAGGCATGACTAGAGTCGACGGAGACTGTTAAGCTGCATGCCCTCAGCAGGACTTAGATTACAAAGTCGCAAAGTATGGCCGTCACAGTTTGACACCTCGTTCACCTGCAATGGAAAGTAATTTAAACCTGCGCACAGACAGTGCTGCTGGTTTGTGCCAGACTCGGCCTGCCTGTCTCTTTCTCTTTATTTATCATTTCTCTCTCTCTCTCTTTCTCTCTCTCTCTCTCTCTCTCACGTCGCATCCTTGAAAAATAAAGTCTCTCTCTCTCTCTCTCGCTCTCTCTCGCTCTCTCTCGTATCTTGTCAGTGACCTTACGTGTACCATATTAACTCGGCAGTGTGATATCCAGGTGCGAATGTTACAGTTGGGTGTTCTTATATAATCAGTCCGAACTGCGATATCACACAATCTTAGTGATATGGCTGTACATGTATATGTAGTCTAATCACACGGGGCCACTAATTTACCCTTGTGAAGAAACTAGGGTCGACTCGCCACTACAAAGTGCAAATTTTCACCTAGCCTGTGTTGTGTAGAACGCCCTTGATGCCGGCTGACGCAAGTTACTTCCGGTGATGTTTTATTTGCTCTTTTGAAGGACTGCGACATAGAAGAACCGTGAAGTTCCAGGCATTGGTCGACAGTCTTTTTTCTCTCGGCCCTTCCATGTCTTCATTACCCCTAACTGGATCCCTGTGACAGGCTTGTGAGGCGATCAGCTGTGTATGACAAGGGTTTACCAATGAATGCATGGATGCAAGTTTGACGGTTGCGTTTAAAGATCTATACTCTACTGTTGTCTCACTATTCGTTCTTCACGGTTGTGGCTGGCTGTGTCTGTGAAAATCCATAACCACCCGTACATGGGAAATTGAAGTGCTATACGATCCAAAGGTTCATGGTGATCAGATGGATCATCACAGGTTCACGGTTGTCGAATCCGACGTGGAGATTGAAAAGACTGCATTTTTGGTCGGTAAGCCATTCCCTTTGTGTTTGTGGCACTCAGTGTGTGAACAAACAGTTGTGTGCAAAGCTTCAGGGTGTGTGTGTGTGTGTGTGTGTGTGTGTGTGTGTGTGTGTGTGTGTGTGTGTGCGCGCGCGCGTGCGCGTGTTAGTGTTATTTTTTATTGGTACAGCCCCCAGCGTGGTTATCCTGACAATTCATCGTTCATACCTCGTGCACAGAAAATAACGAGTGAGCTGCTGTATGGAAACTTGAGGCGAGCATCGCATGCCACGTCACGTGAACAAACACAACTGACGGCAAAAACAGCAGATCGTGAAATGCTTCGGAAGAGTTGGAGCTTCGAGACCGTGTATCACGGTGTATGTAGCCGTCGGGGATCAGTGTGGCTAGAACGACTCGAATCGCAGCAAGTGTTTTGCATCGAAACAACAACAAACACAAAGTACCCAATAACAAAGCAAAACCCAACCACAGCGAAAAACCCAACGCCGGATAGAAGACTGTTTTTGGCAATGTACGTTTAGCGGGTCCCACGTAGAGGACTGAGAACTAACACGCTGTCGCAAGTAGGTCTTGACCTGGAAGATGACATCACATGCAAACACTGCACCGTCGTATTTCGCAATTTTCCCAAGTGAGGGTTTGGCAACGATAAGGTTGATACGGCAAAGGATTGTGTTTGTTTTTCATCGGAAAATGACACTGAGCAAACACTTGTGTGGAGGCCGTGACAGAGAACTTTATCGCCCCCTTGTTTTGAGTGCTGTTGCGGATTTCCGGTCAAGTTGACCACAAGCCGGGAGCAAGGGCGGTGAGGTTACAAAGTGGGCCCATAAGGCGCAAAAGGGGTGGTGGTGGTGGTGAAGCGGGGGAGGGGGAGGGGTGCTAAGGAGGAGTGGGAGCGTTAAGGTAGCAAAAGTGTTTGAAAAGCGTTTGACAAAGATGTTCTTATTCATGTCTGTTACTGCAAACAAAACACACACTTACACACAAAGGCACGCGCGCGCGCGCGCGCACACACACACACACACACGATCCCGACAAAGACTCCCACCCCACCTCTTACACACACACACTCACACATGCACGCACGCACGCACGCATGCATAAATGCATACAACAGCAGCAGCCGCCGTACCATACCACTACCAGCAAACACGGTTCGATAGGTCATACACCATGTACGAAATTCTGCTTTTATTTTATCTTGGTTGCATGCCGGAAGGCAGCCTTCACACTCTCCCGTCTTTTGTAATCTTGAGAAGGAGAAAGCGATTTTATCCGTGCAGACAAATGAAATTGCAAGACAAGTATATTTAGTTACATCGATGGCCTTCCGCGGAACCTTGTCGTGAAATTTAACAGGATCATTAAGAACTGAAAATGGCGGAGGCGGAATAATAGACACTGGAGTCGTGCGGTGTTTTAGAAGTGAACTCAGCATTACCCACGGAGGGGGAAAAAACAGCGCCGAATTTACGACGACGTAAATGAGCTTCGCGGTCGAATGTTCACTCCAGGCTTGTGACATTTTCCTGAGGACTTGTCTCGCCGTCTGCAGCACGTCTTGCCCTGGCCCTGTAATGGTTTTCCAGTGTACCGTTTTTATCTCCCTTCGCTGAACTCTCCGCGCGACTTTTGATTTAGGCCTTGTTCAAGGAGGAGCAAGGGCTCGAACTTCGTCCTCTTTCAATTCGCTTTGTCCACTTCGGCAAATTTCCTCCGTATAAGCCGGCTTTTTTTTTTTTTTTTTCCTCAGTCGTCCGGTCAGACCCAGTAACCTTTTGGCCTAAAACTTGGCCGGGCGGCAAAAAAAAAGCGAACACTTGAAAGCCCCCCCCCCCCCCGCCCCTCCCCTCCCCTCCCCTCCCCTGTTAATATAGTGAAGGGTTGTTCGGTGCACGTCATTGGCGTTCGGTTGACGAAACGGGTCGTGTAGACTGTGGTGGATTTCGGTCAAAGATATAGTCTTGTTCATGCTACATTTCTGTTGTTAATTTTTGTTATTGTTGTTGCTTTTTGGAATTTGGCCTCATCGTCGACGTGTTGCAGCCGTTTATCTGAAACTGGCACCATTACGCTTACGATCAGTCACGTGTGTGTGTGTGTGTGTCACTGTGTGTGTGTGTGAGAGAGAGAGAGTGTGTGTGTGTGTGTGTGTGTGTGAGAGAGAGAGAGAGAGTGTGTGTGTGTGTGTGTGTGTGTGTGTTTGAGAGAGAGAGAGAGAGAGTGTGTGTGTGTGTGTGTGTTTGTGTGTGTGTGTGTGGGTGAGAGAGAGAGAGAGAGAGAGAGAGTGTGTGTGTGTGTGTGTGTGTGTGTGTGTGTGTGTGTGTGTGTGTGTGTGTGTGTGTGTGTGTGTGTGTGAGAGAGAGAGAGAGAGAGAGATGTGGTGTCAAATCTAATCCCTGTAACTCAATAAGTACCTCGAGTCTAGACGAAAAACCTGTCGGCACAGCGTGCCCAGTAAAGATAAAATGTATTATTCAGTACATATTTATGGTAAATCATTTTGCGTAGATTTGCAGGAATCCAGTTGTAGGCACGGAACAGCACCTCTCTGGGTGGTGGAGATTCATTTCTTTGTCTTACAGGGGGGGGCGAACAGAACAAAGTATCGTTACGTCTTGTCAAATCGTGAAATATTTTTTGCTCGTGATAGCCGTACCCCAAGTGAGTCCATGTTATAGCGCTTCGTCGTCTGTCATTTGCCTGTATGTCTGTTACAAACTTTTGAAAGTAGCTTAGGGCCGTTCTACACGTGGCAAGTTTGCCCGGCAAAAGCGGGTTTGCGGCCCCGGCAAGTCGACGGCAATTGTACAAGCAAGATGTACAGTCTTGCTGCCCAGGGCTTGCCGCGGCAAGTTTCGGATAGAACGGCTTTCTATTTTCTCGGCTTGCGCCTGGCAAGTGCGCGCGAGGCACCCAGGGAGCCCCGCCAGGACGGCCAATCGCACGCCGCGTAGTGGTCACGCGGCCAAATGAAAAAAAAAAATAAAAAAATGGCGTAATGGCGTCAAAGACCACACATGTGTGCCGTATGCGCCAAGCGAATCTCGCTGCAAGGTCCACTCTCTCGCCCAGATCCGCTGTTTCTTCCTGTTTTGCAGCAAAATAACTGCAGCTGCTGCAACAGCTAATTCCTCCTCCGAACTTTCATTCACATTTTCAGCTGAGCCAGTCTGACTCGGATTCACTCGCGACCATGGCCGGACGAAATCGCGCGAGGCCCGTTTCAAATACGGGGTTGAAAGGGTCACACAAAAGGTCAATCAGCCGACTTGTGGTGCGAAGGTTTCCGCGTGTAGAAGCAGCGACGTTGCGGCAGACAAACTTGTGGGGGGGGGGGGGGGGAGTCGAAGGGCGGCAATTTGCCGCTTGTCACGTGTAGAACGGCCTTTAAATCGATCGTCGTTTTTGCATAACATTAATCTGGCTTTTGCACAGTCATGATTTGGTAAAAATGCTTGTCCTGAAGATCAGTGTCTTACGTGAGCCGTAAATACTTTTGCTGTACTAGTTACGACTACTACTACTACTACTACTACTACTACTACTATAACAACTGAGTATTGTAAAGGGAACTGAACCCAACACGCACGCTTACGCAAATCACGCGCATTTTCTCACACACTGGACATGAACACATTACAGTCACGCGGTGCGAAGGTTCAGCTCAGCTATTTAAGTTTCGGAATTTAGAATTGAATTTATTTTCAAATTTTGTGGGCTGAACATTTCCAAAGCAGAGGATGAGGAAGCCGGAGTACCCGGAGAGAACCCCCGACGATCGGCCCGAATGGACGGTGCCACGTACGAGAAGAAAAGATTCTCTGCCTCGCGTGGGACTCGAACTTCACCTCTCGCATTGGCGACAAAGTCTTAACCACTAGACCACCGACCGCCGCTCCTGTGTGATTCCAATCATAGCTGACGAGTGTGCACCAGGTTTTGAGCCAGGAATTCCTTTTGACAGGACTTGGGTCAGCGAATGAGTCATTTTGAACAATCGACCCGGTCAGCGATGCTATCTCGTATCAGCCCGCTTGTTTGTGCCTTTTCAGTCAAAATGACATAGATAACAGGATTCTATAAATGGGCAGATAACAGATGCATTTTACTGTGCACAGCTGTGTCATGTCGTTTTTAAATGCATGTGTTGGAGGAAGCCTTAGTAAAGCTTTTACTCTGACGTGACTTGCAACACGCTCTTGAAAGTTGTGAGACAAGAAATGACGGAGGGTTTGTAGTCTTATCTGAGAAACCAAAGAATTCGAACACACAAGTGTAACCTTGAAATGCAGGTTGGTTTACGTTTTGATGACCCGGCCACATTTTTCCTTCTTTTACCTCTGAGGGTGTTTTCGTCTTATTTCCTAGGTCAAGACAACTAGAACGAGGTTCTTTCGTCGAGGAGGACAAGGACATATGGGGAGATTTTTTTTTTTTTTTTTTTTTGGGGGGGGGGGGGGGTATGGATTCAGATACGGTAGAGGGGGGTAGGGGTGGGGTGTGTTATATATACATATATTTCACTTACCGCCACTGCTCTTGGAAACGGTCCGTTGCTTGTAGGGTCGGTGTGTAGGATCTGGTTGGAAAAAAAACGTGAATCGGTCGGATTTTACTTTTGTAAAAACCTTTTTCCTCCCCCAAACTGTCAAGATGAGCAAGAAACAACAAAGCGGACCTTCTGAAGCAGTGTGGTCTGCAGCAGATGGTGAGTGAGGACGGCGATGCTTTTGACGGGATAAACGTTAGTTTTCAACTCGGAGCAGTACAGCGACATGGTGTTGTATTTGTTTGATGCAGACAGGGTTTGAAAGCGATCTCTATCCCAGAACACTCAGAAACAGCGAGGCCGTGTCATGTAATATGACTTGCAAGCGACGGTTCGGGTGCAGCAGAGCAGGCACAATCATTGCAACGAACGTTTTTTGAAATGACGTCAGCATAGTCATTTGTATTCTTCAGGTCGCGTGGTGCATTTTATACGCTAGCCTAGTGTTTAATGATGCTCAGAGCGGCACTTTATAAGCCGGTGACATTTCGACAAGCGTTTCAGTTATTTATGGAAACTTGAGAGAAACTTGAAAGTGCAGTGGAAGGTTACTAGGAATGACTATAAGTATTCAAATGCCATAAATTTATTTATCTCCCCGCCTCTCTCTCTCTCTCTCTCTCCAGGTCAGAGAGTTTCTGCGAAAATTAGGTGTTTTGTAGAATTGATTTTGTCTCGCAGTGCACGCACAGCGCGTGTTGCTGACAGATGCGTCCTATTTTGGTCCCTTGGCGCTGCTACTTTTCTTTTGAAGTCAACAGCTGCTGTATTTTTAATGAAAGAACTGGTTTCTTCGACTTAGTCCTGCTTCACTGATGCGGCCATTTCTCAAAGCCGAGCAGTGACTTCTGAGTTAATGGGCAGACCCTCTGATTTGGTTTTACCCGATGGAAGACTGGGAACCGTCTCTTCGGCGTGTGTGTGTGTGTGTCTCCAATTTCGGCTTGGAGCAATTTCACGAAGGCAGTTCGGTTCACTGATCTTCGACCAGTGTTGTTCCCCACACGCAACGTTTTGTGTGTGTGTGTGTGTGTGTGTGTGTGTGTGTGTGTGTGATAGAGAGAGAGAGAATGAACTGTGAGGGGGAAAACTTACCGCCGTCTGCCGTACCGGTGATGGGGGCCGATTCAGCAGTAATGAGGAAGCGATTGGGCTTGAGTTTGTCCAAATTACCCGTACAAATGTTGTGGCACCGTGAAACGGGGACCTGGCGACGATCAATCAGATCACACAGTGTCTGCACAGTCACTGATAGGACCAGCGCTAGGCGGCAGAGTCCGAGAGTGAGTCTGAAAGGGTAAAAGTCCTTCTGATACTTTTGGTGTCTGGGCCAGGGCGCCGGGATGTGACGACCGAATTATCGTCAAGTTGCCAAGATCTCTCCCTGTCTTCTCTTCTGTCTCTCTCTCTCGTTCTGTGTTACGGTACTTTTCTTCTTCCATTTTTTCCCATCCTGAAGGTGCCGTGAGCATGTTTACTGCATGGAAGTTTTCGTGTTGTAGCGACCGGTCATCATCAGCAGCAGCAGCTATTGAAGATTTCGTGCTAGTGTTGTGTTGGTGGTGTGACAGTAGGGACGAGTATACATCGTTTCCGTGTGTGACGTTCACTGTATCCGTTTGAACAGGACGACAATCGTCTGACTGTTCTCTTCAGCAATCGGTGATTGCCGTTATTTTGGTGTCGTCTGCGTGTATTGCACACACACACACACACACACACACACACACACACACACACACACACACACACACCGGCAACTGAGCAGGAGCCGGCCGGGAGAGGGGAGGTACGGGGGTGGTACTTGCGTAGTAAAGGTTGAATGGGATCGGGGAATGGATATTTAACTGACATTGGATGAGTTTAGCCTGTAATCAATGTCGCTTTTCGCTTCTCAGTGAAACCCGCCTTTTGATTGCCGACAACTTCCTGTCAGTGTACTTCGGCCAAAAATGACTGAGGAAGACTGACACGTGTCAAGTTTAACGAAGTCAGTAAGCAGGCAACATGTTACCAATGTTACTTAGCTGCGTGAAACAAGGAAGCTATTTTGGGAAACTGATACACTTAACCTAAAATCCCACAAACAAGGAAAACTGCGGCGCTCAAGTACAGTGTTCGTAGCACGGTATGAAAGTAGGGTGTGACTGACTCCTCTCACTCTCTCTGTCGGAGAAGTTGGTTGGTCTCAGCGTAGGAGCGTGTTGCCGGCACGAGTACTGGTTCCACCGTGCGGTACCGGCGCTGCCTGGCCTGTAGAGTGAGCCTGCTGCCGGCCCCACGTGAGATAGTCTAGCACCAAGTTATCCTTCTCATTGATTACTTTTCTCGGTGGCCCGCGCCCATCGCAGTTAAACTGTGCCCGTCCAGCAGTGAGGGGCTTCCTCCTCCGGTACGTAAGTTCGCTGTGGTCTTCATACGCACGCGCCTACGTCAGTGTATGTGTTTGTATGTTAGCCCCGCTATCAGGCACTGATCCGGCGTCTCTGGCATCGATTGCCAAGAAGCGACTCCTACTCTGCCGTGAAGCCGGGACGGTTCCTGTTTTCTACTTCTTTTAATTTGTCTCGGAGTTGGGGAAACACCCATCGCGGTCGTGCCGGTGTAGCATCCGGTCCGGTCCCCCCTCTGAAGTAGTCCCCCGGGGGACCAATTCGTGGCAAAAACTGCTCTATAATGGTCCCCCCCTTAGACATCCAGCCTCGTTTTCGACTGGTCCCCCTGGGCGATTTTGGTCCCCCCTCGCATCCAAAGTAGGCCCCCTCTCGAACTGGTCCCCCTCTTTTCTAACCAATGTAGAGCTATGTCAGTATTTATTTTTAACTTTATTGTTACAAAACTTTATTGTCCCCAAAAGCACAGGGCCATAGGAACATTTTTTTTCTTTTTTTCCGATTTATGTGCTTGTTGTTATTTTTGTGTGTGTGAGATATATTTGTTTGGTTGTGTTCTTGTTTCTTTCAGTTGTTTTTTTGCATTGGTTGTTTTTTGCTGTCCACATTTCCTGTCATTTTTTTAAAACTGGAAATAGCATTTAGAGAATAACATCAAAGACCAAGTATCTAATATTTTCTATACAACGCCATAGAAAAATATTTCTTCAAAATTAAGTAAGTGTCCATGACATGAAAACTAGTTGCCACCTTTGGCTTTCAGCGTACTTCAAGTAGACAGTCAAGACTGAGTACCAGTGTCTCAAATCATGACCCTTGAAACAACAAAAACAGCAGAAGACTAACAGTTCTGGTCTAAGGAGTGACACAAAAAACAGGAGCAAAGTGATGTCCAAGATTCATTATATAAATTACTCTGTCTGTTTTCAATGGGGCCGATTGCCAAACTGGCCCGTATTTCAGCCACCTAGGTTGTCGGCCTGGAGCCTCTCTTGTGAACACATACACGGGCGTGTCCAAGAGGGTGGCTGCAGCAAATATCTCAACCTCGGTGGCCCAAGTACGGAATGAATTGTCGTGTACTTATAATTATAGGCATGTTTGACACGAGTCACGTGACGTGTCAAGAAGCGTGGCGACCGTTTTCTCATCCCACAAAAAAATAAATAAAAGAAAAGAAAAAACAAATCTAAACTTTTAAAAGTGATTTAACTTCGTAGATTTGCCGTTCTATGTAGCCTATACTTTTGTTTTTTAGTGGCGACCGTTTCCTCATCCCACAAAAAAAAAAAAAAAGAGAAAATAAAAAAAACAAAAGTATAGGCTACATAGAACGGCAAATCTACGAAGTTAAATCACTTTTAAAAGTTTAGATTTGACACTGTAACCTTGACCCAGTTCAAGATCATCTTGAATAACATCTCTGTACAAAAATGAAAATAATTATACATATAACGAAAGAGGTGTGTGTGTGTGTGTGTGTGTGTGCGCGTGTGTGTTTGCGTGCGTGCGTGCGTGAGTGAGTGTGCACGCGTGCGTGCGTGCGTGCATAATGTGTGTGTGTGTGTGTTTGAGAGATGGGGGGAGGAGAGAAAGTGTGGGGGGCGAGAGAGAGAGAGAGAGAGTGTGAGAGAGATCCAGAGTCACGTTTTCTACTGAGTTGACACACACTATAACAATAAAGTTAAAAATAAATACTGACATAGCTCTACATTGGTTAGAAAAGAGGGGGACCAGTTCGAGAGGGGGCCTACTTTGGATGCGAGGGGGGACCAAAATCGCCCAGGGGGACCAGTCGAAAACGAGGCTGGATGTCTAAGGGGGGACCATTATAGAGCAGTTTTTGCCACGAATTGGTCCCCCGGGGGACTGCTTCAGAGGGGGGACCGGACCGGATCCTACACCGGTTTCACGGCCGAGAAATAATTGACTGAGGTCGCTACCCTCTCTCGCCGCGCTCTCTCCCTCTCTGCCTCGCTGTCTTCAGTCTCACCTGCCGCGCAACCATGTCGGGCGGATCCACCGCGGTAAATTTCCACTCCGGAAAATTCTGGTGCAAGTTGTTGTGGGTGGGAACGGATGTGTTGGAATAGAGAGTCGGCTTCAGTGATCACCTGTTCACCTAGCTACTGATTGAAACTGCAGACGGACGGAACGAGGCCAGTCAGACGGAATGAAGTGTGCTTGTTCGCCGGTCGCCGGAATGATGATGAAACGCCAGACGGCCAGCCGGTAAGGAGTGATTGTGTGCTCAGGTGTTTCCCGTTTAAACTCCTCGCGCCTGACGCCGGCCTATAGAGGTGGGACTCGTTATGCTGCAGTTTGAAATTGTTTCCGCTAACATTGCAGCAGCTTGCGCAGTGGTGAGGGTTCGTCACGTTCTGATTGGATGTGTTGGTTGATTGAGCCTGATAGTCTGGCTGTCTGGCAGCAGGAGGTAAAGCGAGTCAGCGACTGGACCATCTGTGCCCCTACACACAAGGGAGAGAATCCGCTTCGGTCAGTACCCTCCCCCTGTTTTATACCGGTGCTGGATCATCGTGTGTACGCCGGTGTTCAGTGGAGATTATTTACTGCCGGTATACTACAGAGTGTGTACTTGTCCCACGCGTGTTGACAAGCTGGAGTTTCCCCAGGTATTGACCTCTCTTGGGTTACCGTAGATTCAATTGAATCGGGATAAGTGTTCAGTTTTGTGCCGCCCGCCGGCCCGGGCGTCATATGTCAACTTGACTTAGAAAGTTTGTTGAGCCCAACCATCATTGTGACGAGGACAGAACTGCGAGGTACACGTATACACCACTCCTATTCCACGTGATCTGCACAGTGCACCGGCCACGGATTTTCCCTATTCAGCGCCGCTCACCGACAGCTGTTGCTGTCATTGTGTGTTGTTTTATTCAGTGTTCCACGGCGGGTTGGAACCCGCCAACAAGGCATAGCCAGGTTAGAAAAAAAGGCACCCCGGTGTGGAGCCTACCTGTTTTTCCCCCACCCCGTTATTAGATTCTTTGCTTCGACCCTGTCAGCTGTGGGTAGTCATAGCAGCGCTGACGAGAGTGATTCCAATACCGTACCGGTGTAAACTAGTATTGTGTCAGCGCATTTTAAGCCGGAGCTGAACTCCCCACCTTGAAGTTGAAGCCTTTCTCGCCTGTGCAATGCAGACAAGTTGTAGCTTCGTTATCGGACACATAGATCAAGAAAACAGCGCTGGATGTGTTTTCCAACAGACTGAAGCCAGGACACAGGAGTGAAGTGAATTGCCTTTCAGTTTCTTGTGGTGAGGTCTCGCGATTCAAGTGATGGCCGTGGCTATAATCCTGCTTATCTGTCAGTGATACAATACCGATAAGAAGCGGGATCGCATTAAATGTCATTTACACCTATATAGAAAAGATCTGAAACAGCGTATGTCGGTCAGTGCAGTTGCCGGTCGGCTATTTCTCCGAAGATTTCGATGAAACACAGCGGAGAAACGGATCACAGTGAAAGTGAAATCTCAGTGTAAACTGATTCAGGAGCAAAACGGGATAGTCTAATTTCGAGCGTAGTTTGCCTAACCTAGGATTTTGACAGCAAAGGAAAGTCTGGTATTCGAGTAAAGTTGCAGATCGCAGCAGATCCGGATTCCGTCAGTTCTAGCGGCAGAATTTGTAGGATTGGTTGTAAGATTCCTTAAGATTCGCACTCCATCCGCTGTTACCTGGGAAGGATCGTATACCTACATATAAAACAACACCACACGCTGACCGCTGTGCCGCTCGTCTTCTTGGTTAAGTCAGTGATAGAAATAATAACAATAATAGTAATAATATTCTTTTAACAACACGAAGTAGTAACTTCAACTTGCACCAAAGATCGTCTTGCTTCTAGATTAGCTGTTTATGCATGCCACATGTGTAAACTTCTGCTCTCTAGCCGACAAAAACCCTTCGTAATTTGCGCGTGTTAGGATCCATGTCATTTGTATGAAATATTTATCACGCATCCATTGCCGGAACGACCGGGGCCGGCGAGCTGGCGCTAAAATTGCGCAACCCACAGGGGGAAAAACTGCTCTCCTGGGGTAGATCGTCTGTCTGGTCCTTCCTCTTCTGGTCGTCGTGCAACCAGACTGACATGTCCCCAAGACGCAGGAAATACTAACACATTTAACTGGCGACAGAGAAGGGTTCATTAGAAGTATAACACCGGAGAGTGCACCTGTTCGGTTGAGTCGTGCTGTGCGTCTGTGAGATCACGCGAACTTGGTGCCGGTATCGGTAAGTTCTTTCTCAGGCTCGGACGAGATAAGATAGTGTTCATCTGCCTGCTTTAGTCGGCTGCTGTTGAGGGGAACTTGAAGGGAGGGGGGGGGGGGTGCTTTCGCTTTCCGAGCCGTCCTTGTCGGTGATCTAAGAAATTTCTGGCTAAAATCAGGGTTGTGTTGTGTCACTGTGAATCTTGTCTTGCTCACGTTACGCAAACCAAATCCCTCCGCTCCCTCCCCAACTCCCCCTTCTCTTTCTCTTTTTCTCTATCCCAAAAACTGCCTTTCCACAAGTCTTGTAGGGGATGGTGATGTATTTTAAAGCGGACCTGATGAACTCCTCATTTCCAATGGTTTCGTTGCCCATAGCGATAGGCAAGCGCATTTTCTTACCCGTCTGCGCCGTGAAAAAGCGGTGATAAAGTAAGGTTCAGTTATACATCCCTTCGGCATTAGATGGTTTTGCATTATTTATTTTTTTTACTTTAATTTGCTACCCTTAAACTGGGTGCAGTAACGGATGATTGATTTCCCCCCCCCCAATCTTCGAGGGATTATTTTGGATAGCAGGAGAGAACGAGACAAATTTTAAAAGAGCAGAAATCGATAGAATTTTCCAGAATTTCCGGTTTTGCGAAGGCAGTACGGTGTCTTAGAAATTAGATATTCCATTTAAAAAAAAAAAAAAAAACAACCCCGATTTCTTTCTCTGATTTTTATTATTATTTATTTTTTTTAAACACAAGATATGTGACGTGAGCAGTGAAAGAGAAAGCAACCTCACAACAAACTGAAGTACACACAAACACAGTTCTTTCACGCTCCTATTTCTTAACGGCAGAAACAGACAACAAGCATGCTAGCATTCTACATACTTGTTGCAGTGGTTTGTGTCAGGGGAATTCCCTAAATACATTCGGTGTGCAAAGACGGGTAGAGGAAGGAGTTGTAATGGCGCCTTAAACTTCCCCTCAGACTGAATTACAGAATTGATTTTTGCTTCTGTCCGTGTCATTCCGTCCAGGTCACAAAATTTTTACAGCATTCTTTTTTTTCCCACCTTTCTTTTTCGTCGTCGTTAAAACAAATAACCCAAAAAAACTTGGGGAGAGAATGCTTGCCTACTTATGATTCCCTGTGGTTTCTCAAGTGTCCGTTTCTTTTTTTCTTTTTCTTTTTACCTCCCCCCCCCCTCTCTCTCTCTCTCTCTAGCACAAAGAGTTACTGACAAAGAGTTAGCCAGCTGCGCGAAATGAAATGCAGTATGTAATTTCTGCTGTCCATGTCTTGCCCTTTTTTTTTTTCTTTTTTTTTTTCAGTTAGTGTATTTGAGGGATATAACGCGCTGAGATGTCACAGTGTTACAGTAGTGTCAAACACATCTGTATCTTCCGGAGAAGCCTATGCACGCATATTTTTCAGCCTGTAGTCCGAATTTCTAAAGTCCGTTTGGACCATTGCAAATTAACGAAACACACAGATATGTGCCTCTAAATTCCTGCATGGTAGCAGTTAAGTAAGATTAACAGTCCCTATTACGTGGTCTTCTCTGCTCGTCACAGTATCTTCAGGGGAACGCAGAGTTCTGTCGAAGCTGGATGAATTTACCACGGATTGCATTCTCATTAGGCAGAGGTTGAGTTTCAGCTTTCCTCAAGCTCGCAACGCTCATTCCTTTCCCCTTATTTACCGTGATAGATTGAGGAAGACCCACCAGTTTTCTACTTCTAGCTTGACCGTGACTGAGAGTCTCTTTGAGCGCAGCCAGACTACTTCGATGTAATCTGTACGCCCGGGAGAACGGAGAAAAACGGGGAATTTATTTGCAGTTGCAGCCAGATCAAGTACGGATATTCCCCGTAAATCTTTCTGGTGATTGTATCAACGCATGGCGACTGTCTGCGTTGGTACCGATTAGAAGACAGCGTATGGGTTTTTGGTGAGTCTGTGGTGAACACTTGTACATCTACTTCATTATCACACATAAAAAACAGGGTTTGGTGCCAGTCTGGCCCCCTTCTAGGAAAAGGTAGAGTGTCCGAGTAGATCAGTCGAATTAAACGTGCGTTTCCGGCAGTGCACCGCCATGCATTTTCCCGCTAAGTGAGTTCTCTGTTGTGAGTTCTAAAACAGCGCCTCCGGCCTGGCTAAGCTATCCCGGGAGCTGGATTTCGCGGCATAGTCAAGTGCTATACCACCGACGTCTAAGTTGAAATACTCAGTGAGACAACTACTGGCTGTCTTGTCAGAGAAAAGGAAATTAATTAGATGCAGACCGTCAAGTGTTTAAGGGGAAAAAAGAAGAGTTTCTGTTCTCGGGCTCCCGAACATTTCGACCCCTGGTAAAGTGATAATCATTACTCAAGTCACACCAGGAAGCAGGAGGCCCAATTTACAAAGCGAAATTCGATCACAGAAAACACCAGGAAGAGGAAAAGGGCTTTTGTTGTAGCTGTTCTGCCTCTCATTCTTTTCGCTGAAATCGGATTGCAAGTGATTTTCTTTCTTTCTTTCTTTCTTTCTTTCTTTCTTTCTCTCGCTTGAACAAGTTCGCGAAAATAACGCAATGCAGCAAGTCACGCGAGGTGTCAGCATTTCGCGACTTCAGTAGCGGTGGCTACGCTTTCAGGTCCGGTCGCTCAAATATTAGACTTTCCGAGCGATATATGACACGATATACAACTTGCTGACACAGTCCTATTCGGGTTGAAAATCATGTTGTTCATTTCCTTGATTGTGTTGGTTTATTGTCATAACGTGACGCTTGTAGGTATCTTCTTGGGTCATACAATGTAGTAACCTAACATTGCGCGTTTTAGTACATACTGTATACTGAAGGGAATGATTCACGGCTTCAGAAAGGAGGTGGAGCGGATTACAATGCGAGATAGTGTACACACTGTGACCCAGCTTTACCCGCCCAGATAACGTTTTGCTGAGAACTTGTGTAAGGAGACGAGCAAAAGCAGCGGTCAGCTGGTGGTTGTCACAGTACTGGCTTGGTTTCCGCCAATCACGGGTTTTGCCGGCGATAAACACACGTAGGTCATCCGTTTGAAAGTTACCTAGGCCTTCACCTTGTTCATACTGTTCTTGCAGTTGTTGACAGGAGTTTTGCTTGCTTCATTTCGAACGGGAACATCTGTGTCTTTAAATTTAATGGTGTAATTTTACCTGCCTTTGTACCTACACAGTTCATGATCTGTTTATCTGACTGTATAGCACCTGCGTCAGCGTCGGAATTACCTGGACACAGTAAGCGCGTGGCGTATGAAACTCGGGCCACTGTGCTAAAGAGAGGACTTCAGACCTGGGCTCTGAAAGCATCCAGAGACACGCAAACGGTTCCTCGGTAGCACAGTCAGGATTGTTAAAGTTTCCGAAGTTTCTATTGTGCAGTTAAGAATTTTGGGGATTTGTTCTGGAAAGCTTCTGCCCAGATTACACAGTGCAGTGCAGGTGGTTTTGTCGATGCGACAATTGCTACCCTTCACCTAGAAGCGGCAGTGACAACGCCGTCCGCTTTGTGCAGGAGAGCGACGCTGCCGGGCGGGTGTCTCGTATACTGGAATCTAAAGGACAGACCAGAACAAAGGAGTTTCCCGAGAGGAAAGGGGATCTCAGTGTGGCCGCGGCAGTGTTGTGGGATTCGCCACAGGAAAGACGATAGAGAATTGAAAGCGCGGACTGTACGGGACCAGTGTTTACTCTATCACCCCCCAACGTCCACTCCGACACAATGGACGCCGCTCAGGAGGCCGAAGAAGCTCTGGAGCCCCTTAACCCGGTCAGCGAAACCTCCGCCCCCTCCGAGAAACCAGCTGCGCCCTCGTCCAGGTTCGAGGTGGAGAAGGTCTCTCCCGAGGCCGATGGATCTGCAGCGGGCGACGGGTCGCCGACCAAAGAAAAACATCCCCGATTCGCCGTGGATGTGATCGAGATCGACCCACCGGCGTCCCAGACTCCCGTCACCGGTCATAACATAACCATTCACGTGACAGACACTTCTAAAGCAAATGGTGGGTATTGGTGTGCATTGTCTGTGTTGTGTTTGTCTCAAGAAAAGGGCTGGGTATAATGTTTACATCTTCGTTTAGACACCTCTAAAGCCAACGGTGGGAGTCTACATTGTCTGCCTGTTGTGTATAAAGAAAGGTGTTCTCGGCGTGTATGATTATCCGATTTATTCGTTAGACGCTTCTAAAACCTGCAGTGGAAGTCAGTGTGCGTTTGTGTGGGGTGTGAAGAATGGGACTCTGCATGACTATCCCAGTTCTGTGTGTGTGTCTGTCTGTCGTTTTCATAGGGAATCGTGAAATGGCTATCTTGTACCCGGTATTCGTTATCTTGTTACATCTGGACTTCGATGTCTCAGCGATTAGTGGAAACACTAGGGACGTGGTCTATATTGCAACTGATCGGTTTTCTGTCCGACTGGGGTCGTTTTGTGATAGTATAATTACGTTAACTCGCTGTACTTCAAAGAATAATAATAATAATGATAATAATGACAGTACTTGTATAGCGCTATAACGTGTTAGTTAATAACATTTAAAAATAAGCGCTTTAAGAAAAGGTGAATAGGAAGAAATATGTATACGAAAATATGCAAAAACCATCAGGTCAGGGGGCGCGCGCGCGCGCACACACACACACACACACACACACACACACACACACACACACACACACACACACACACACACACACACACACACACACACACATGTATACACACAAGCGATGCAACAGTCAAGTGGTGTTACGGGCAGATAACAGGTGGGTTTTAAGGTTTTCCTTGAAAGTTTCAAATTTACTTGTACGGGAATGTAGGCTTGTCTTGCAGTGGAAATAAACTTGGAAACGTTTCACTTGCGGTTGTTGTTCTGACTCATCTGATCGGAAAGAAAACGAAAAAAAAAAAAAAAAATCTTCGAGATGGCACGGAGAACCGACATCCTGATTACATAGCACGGCAAAACAGCAAGTCCACGGCAGCTTTATGTAGGCTCCGTGCAAAGAAATGAGGTTGGGATATTAAAAAAAACCCAAACAACACTATAGTTTGTGGTAAAAGATATCTAAGTGGTTGTGTTTGGTTTAGAGGTTGGGGGGGGGGGGGTGCAATATTTAGCTGCTGGTTTTTTGTATTGCTAACACAAAGGTGTTCACATTTTTTCGCAAAATGCAAACAAGAGATTCCCTCAAAACTAATATGCTGCGTTCAAAATAGGACACATGTCCCTTGTCGCATACGGCATAGTTCTGTTTCTTGGATCTTATATCTTGGGCCCTTTTCTGACCTGAGGTCAGTCACGTGATGCAGGACTGGAGGTCGTGGTGTCTGTCCTTGGCCCTTTTAAACCAACGCGCGGCGTCATGGTGAACCACAGCTCGAATTTAAGATAACATCCACTGTCATTCCTTTTTTCTCTCCAGGGTGGGTAGGTGGGTGTTTGGGGGTTTAACGTCCTTTTCCACCACATAGTTTCTGTCCAGGGTAAAAGTAGGTGCAAAGATTCTGTCAACAAAGTTGTTTACCGAATTGGTCCTCGAGTTGACCTGTCTGCCCGAGAACAATCTATTCGCCTTGATTTGTCGTTTGCACATGTCCTTTTCGACGTCGTGTTATCGAAAAAAAGCTGGGATCACAGTTTGAGTAACGCTGTTCTGTAAGTTAGAGGTTAATGTGTGTTATCGGATTTCGTGAGTGCTTTTTGTTCAGCAAACTGTCTTTGACGCACGTTTTGCGGTGTTTTATCTTCTTACAAGGACACGAAAACACAACTCTCTCTCTCTCTCTCTCTCTCTCTCTCTCTCTCTCTCTCTCTGTGGTGAGTAGGTGGATGGATGGGTGTTTCGGGGGAGATCGGCAGTTGCCCTGCTAAACCTAAGACCCCTGGGGGTGAGTCCTCATGCCCACGTCGGACATCGGTCATAGACATCGACTGATTCATTTTAGAAAAGTCCGGTTACTTCTTGCAAAGGTGGACAAATGTCCTATCATTTCTGCGCCACAGTGCACAATATTCAGTACAAATGTCCTATACTTTTACAGTCACCCGGCTGGGGACCCGGGATAGCCGAATGGTAGAGCGTTGGACTCTCAATGCTCGGGTCGTGAGTTCGAATCTCGGCTGGGGCCAAATATTTGTGCTGACCTTTTTTAGTCTCGTTGCCCCGTCTTTGATATCACCCTTACGTGGTGGAAAAGGACGTTAAACTCCCAAACACCCATTACCCAACACACGGTCACCCGGCACATTTTGTCCTTTTCCAGTTCCCACGGATATGAAGCCATAATTATGCACTGCCAAATTGTATGTAAGAGGGGATGTAAATATAGTGTGTGTGTGTGTGTGTGTGTGTGTGTGTGTGTGTGTGTGTGTGTGTGTGTGTGTGTGTGTGCGCGCGCGCGCTTTAAGCGCAGCGAGTCCTTGGAATTTGAAGAGACGCGTTGTATTAAAAACTATGTATTATTATCATTATTATTGTTAGAGAACATGAAATCAGCAGTATTGGTCTACCGTGTCCATCCCACACAGATTTGTGATTTGTGAATCACAGGCTAGGGATTTTTCAGCCATTTGGCAATTTTCAGCCAAATTTCCTATCCTTCGAGGGGGGGGGGGGGGGGACCCGTTTCAACAAAAGGAAAGGGAGGGGAAAAAAGGTTGCACACACAGTCAGGTATCATGACACGTGTAATGCCATATGGGACAGTCTGACTTCATTTTTGAAGACTTGCATGTCAGCACCAAGGCAGTATTAATTTTTCACTTTTTGGCTGCCAGGAGCCTGAGGTTACTGAGTGCCTTTCAATATGCTAGAATTTGTTATCTGAAGTGGGACGTCTTCCCCGTTGTACCCCAGCATGGCAGTGCTTCTGCACCCCGGCCTACATTTCAGTATTTTATTTCCTCAGCAATTCCCCAGCCCGGAATCGGCGTAAGTTGTCTGTACACATGACATGTTCTGTTACCTTTACTGCAGCTTTGCAGAGCTGAACAGTAGACCGTGAAACTCGGTTTTTGTCCAGCGTTACTGAATGCTTTCATAATGTTCATCAGTCACTGAGACCCCAGCTAGATCAGTCGTGATGTTCGGCATGAATCTGCCACAGCGCGGCGTCGCCTAATGGATAGATTCACAGTCCATTTCGTGGTGAAGGGAACTTTTACACTGGGTGGGTTTGTTGATTGATGCCATTACGCAGAACGTCAGATAAATTGTCCGTCCAGTTTTCTACAAATGACCAAGATGCTTTTGATGTCCTGTGTGATTCATTGCGCACTGGAGCAAAGTCCTTTGAAGCGGTGTATAGATATATGCAGCTTGGTTTCTAGAATAACAGAAATGTTTATACGCCTTTAGCGGTGGTTGCCTGTCGAGTTGTTGAGAGAGAGAGAGAGAGAGTTTCCGTGTGTGTGTGTGTGTGTGTGTGTGTGTGTGTGTGTGTGTGTGAGAGAGAGTTGGTGGTGGTGGTTGTTTGGGAGATTAACGTCCTTTTCCACCGCGTAAGGGTGATATCAAAGACGGGGCAACGAGGAAAAGGCCAGCACAAGTATTTGGCCCCAGCCGGGATTCGAACTCACGACCCGAGCCTTTGAAAGTCCAACGCTCTACCATTCGGCTATCCCAGCTCCCAGAGAGAGAGAGAGAGATCTTACGCTGCAGTAGTACCTGTAATGCGAACTTTCTTGATCGTCTTGATATCGCCTCAGCGCAGTGCTTAGATCAGTAAATCTCACTCAGTATAGAAAAGTACACCTACTGTAGGACCTATTACTTTGTTAACTCCTCGTGGAAACCTGACAAGTTCACCGGCGGAATATCATAGGTAAAAGTGTCGGAGATGAGCTGTCTGTTTCACGTGTCGATCTACAGCATGGTGTTTGGCCGGAGTATTTTTGTCACAGAGTTTCTAGGGCTTTCGTGTCGTCACTAATGGAGAATGCTGTCCCCAGAATAAGGTTTGCTTCGATGCTTGGAAGCTGATTTGTGGTTCTTAAAGCAAAGAGAAAAACAAAAACAAAAAAAAACCCACACAACACACACACACACACACACACACACACACACACACACACACACACACACACACACACACACACACACACACACACACACACACGAACTCGTGGAATTAAATTTCAGGTGATGGCAGTTTTACCGGAGTTGGATTATTTTGGTCACGGAGTTTGTAGGGTTTTCACGTCGTCATTGGCGGAGAATTTCCTCCCCCAAAGTAATATTTTGTCTCGATGCTTGAAAGCTGATTTGTGGAGAGAGAGAAGAAAAAAAAGGAATCAATTTCAGGTGGCGAACGCCGGCTCTGTTTCTGCAGTTGTCTGAGTTCACGTTGGAGAGGGGAGGGGGGGGGGGTAATCAGAATGGACGACCTTTCCCGTTGCTATGGCGCTTCAACAGTTTCGACGACGATTGCTGTCATCTGAAGCCGTTAATTTAAAACGTGAGCATATACACGTCTTTGGATTGGTAGTGACCTTTCTGGTCTGGTTTCTGGTTGATGAACGGCCTCTTTCGGTCTTTCTAACCGACAACTGAAAATCCAAAGCTTTTTTTTTTTTTTCAGTTTGAATTTGAAGAAACGCGGTGCTATGGCATGGGAACCTGGGCCCGTATGTAAAAGTCGAAGTTAGGGCTTTTAGCCCCGGGCTTGAGTCTAACCTCGAACTAAACTAGCTCTAGGGTAATTTTTTTTTAATTTTATTATTTTTTTTTTGGGGGGGGGGGGGGGGGCTCCAGCAAGGTGCGTAAGCCGTTATAGGAGGATTTTTTTTTCTTCCCTTCTCCGCTTCCTTTTTTTTAAATTTAATTTTGCTTTTGGGTTTCTTTTGTCCTAGTCTGGGTTAGGCCCGTAGCCGTGGGTTAAATTAACCTCGACTTTTACATACGGGCCCAGCTGACTGAGGGTGCTATGATTGGGAGTGGTACAGCACCGGAAAAACGCCCGTCCATTTTGTTTTGCACCCCCACCCCCCCCCCCCCACCCCCGTGGAGTTTGCAACCTTCTATGGAACTAGTGACATTACATGTACCAGCGATTGTTGGGGGAAAAAAGCAGGAACAGATTGAACGGGAATCGTGTAGAGAAGAAATGAGCAAAATGCTTGTACATACAGTACGTGTTACAGTGTTGTACTTTGGCACTGCTTCTCACGCATTGTTTGCAGTTTGGGTGACGGCAGATATAGGCAGGGGCACTTAAACTCGCATAACATAACGGGGTGAGCGGTGGTCTAATAGGTAGCGCGTCGGATTTAGCCGCTGCGCTACTGAACGCCCGTGGCCAATTTCATGGCGATGAAGCGTGGGTTCGAGCCCAGGTCGAGCTTGTGATTATGTGATACCAGTTTTTCCTGGCTGCCGGGCTGCTCATCGGGGGTTTCTCTCCGGGTTATCCGGCTTTCCTCCCCCAGCAAAATTATTTTTCAAAAATGTAGGGTAGGTATTGGGTGGCGCTGCACCGCGGCGACGCGTTTCCCACGGGGGAAGCAGCCCGAATTTCCCGAAAGGGATCATAAAGTTGTTTATTGCGCTGGGTTTGCTTTGTACACTACAGTTGTTCACAGCGGTTGTTCTACGAGTTCCACGTACATTTGTGCTGTTTCACAATCCCGGCTGATTTAGAAGAGTGCATTTTGACGTTAACCTGATGATTCTGGGAAGCGATCCTTGCCCTGGCATGAGACGCGTTGTTTACGGACGTGTCGCCAAAACTGAATCATCGTGTTTGTTTCTTTCGCTGATTTCCCTCGATGCCCAGTGAAATCGATCAAGTCTGCATTTGTAGGAGGCCCTAGACAAATAAACACTGACGTGCGTTGTATTCCGACATTTCCTTGTTTTGAAAGGGTTAATTGTGTGACAGTTGGAGTGACTGGAGATCCCCTTATTTTGAATACTTTTGTTTGAAACTGGTCAGCAATCGCAACTACTATATTCAAACATCCGTCACATACTGCAACGCTCTCCACATACAGGATTCCACATACAAGATTTTCTACGTTTAGCTCCTTTTTGGGGCGTTGCTCAAAGACAAGATGTTTGACAAAAGTTCACAACATATACGTATACACTTATTTTCAGACAAGCGGAGCGCCGCACTATCCCAGGGAGCATAACCCATACACTGAAATGCGCCGAAAGGGGCAATAACGCACAGCACGCCCCTGCCCCTTCCGTCCCAGAAAAAAAAAATCACCTCAAGACCTTTGAAATGAAACATTTCACTCATTTCAGTTGGAGACCTTTCGACAGGTTGTTAGCCCATTGTAACAGGTCGTTAGGAAGGTAATCAAGACAGCTTCTGAAGGCGGGGCCGCGCCATGCCCCTTCTCCAGCTCTTGATATTCACTTGTAGATTGCCACTAGTGTGTCTTCCGTTTATCTTGGACGGCGCGATTGCAAGGTCTAATTTGCCCATCGTAAACTTTTTTAGGGCTTGGATTAATGGTGCCTTCACCGCTCCGGGCGCGGGCTTTCAATAAGTCGTGCACGTTCGTCTACGTTTTTTTTTTGTTTTTTTTTGGTGGCAGCGGCTGACATTACCAGTTTACGAGCCAAGTTGGGTTTGGATTAGGAGCCGCAAAGGCAGAGAGAGATAGAGAGGTGGAAGGAGAGAGAGAGAGAGAGAGATTGCAGCGGGAGCAATTTTTAAGGGGCTGGAGAAACTTGGGTGGAAGAGGAGCTGGAGGGGAGGGGGTGGGGGGGTGTATCACAGTTACATGCCCAAGATCGATAGGACCAGGGCGGGATTCTACATGGTGCTGAAACTGAACTAACCGTGGCCGGGGCACATCCACAAAAAAAAACCCAGTCCCGGGAGCCAAGCCCGCGGCCAGACTTCTCCGAGTGTTTTCTCAACACTTGAGTTATGATGCAAGCCAACACAGCCCTGAGTGGCTCTCTGCCATTGGTGTTTGTGTCAGAGATGGAAAACAGATTAAGTCTCAGCTTATCCAAGCTTTTCTGTCGTTTGCAGACAGGAGAAAAGAAGACAGTTGGTTGAAAAAAAAAAATACAAGAAAAAGAAAGTGAGAAGAGCTTGCCGATAATCGTGAGAAAGATCCAGGTTGTAGACTAGCTATAAAAGAGGAGAGACATAGGTTCGTCTACAGCTTCAAGAAAAACTAATGCGTCTGGCGTCCTTGATTTGACGCCATAAATGTAAGGAAAACCATGGGGCCTACTTCTTGGCCGAGGCTGACGGCAAGGGTGGTGTCATTATCCAGTGTGAGATCTTGGCCGAGGCTGACGGCATTGTGGCGTTGTCACTATTCAATGTGTGTGCAGGTTCTAGTTATGAAAGGATGGGGGAGGGGAGGGGGTCGTTATTTTGAAAATCAAACAAGTTGGAGCGTGCGTCGCTGGAAGTGTTCGGTGTTCGTAAAGCGGTAGGTTTTTACATACATGTTGGTGACGTAAAACTACCTGATACCCCGTCAGGACCCCCCCCCCCCCCTCCAAACCCCACCCGTTCCCCACACAGACACACCCCTTTTTCTCCTCTTTTTGAAGCCAACCTGGCAGTTACCCCAGGGGGAAAAAACCCCTCCCTCAGATTCCATCCCACTGCGAGGGCTGAACGTAATTTTTGAGTGCAGACGATGTGCGAGATTCGCCTGGCAACCTTTGTCTGGCTGATTAAAACTAGGCAGGTCGTCCGACGTCATTTTCTTCTTTTTGTTTGTGTTTTGTTGAAGCTGCACTTTTGGGCGCCGCCGTTTAATTCAGTTATTTTGCAATTTCACGCGTGATTAGACGCATGTGTGTTAAAAGCAAATTGGTATGTCGGGTTGGGGAGCTTCTCCGCCAGAGTGAGTGATTGTAGAGACAATCGCGTGAGGCAGTTCACGAGGTTTTAAGGAGCGATCGAGCTTACCGAATCCATTTTGAAATAGTATGGTTTACAGTGATGGCATACCACACGTTTGAAATCAAGTCAGTGGCGAGAAGTCGTGAAACAGAAAACAGTGTTACACTGGTGCAGTGGTCGTTTGGGTAACTCTTTCACTTACGTTTTCTGTTTCATCATTTATTGTTTTGGCGGATATTGCTGTGCAGACGAATTGCACAGGAGCGTAGCAGACTTCTGAGGGAGGCAAGCCCCCTCCCCCCCCCCCCCCGCAAAAAAAAGAAAGAAAGGAAAAAAAAAACAAAACTAACCAACCAGCAAACAAACCAACAGCAGCTGTATCAGCTGTAACACCTTTGCATGTCGTTCTGAGTTTACACACATTTATCGTCTGTGTGCGGGCCGATTGGCTCTGCCGGCTCCTATAGATTGATTCAGCCAACACCGTTTCACACTCGAACCGAAGTGCTTTTGCTCTGCATACTCGGCAGCAGAATGGTACTGTTCGAGCTGTCAGTCACAACACCCTTCATAACTGTACTCGGGCCTGGCACCCTTATCTAAAGATTCTTCACAAGAACTGACCCGTGCCGTTGAAGGGTAGTGGGGATTATACGGGCAGCGTGGTTATGGTCCGTTTACAAGATCGAGTAGAGCCGTTTGGGGTCCCCCCCCCCCCCCCCCTTTCGCAAAATCTGCAGCAATACCAGTGGTATCACTTACGGTTCGTTCACAGAGATGAAGTAGAGGTGTTTTGTCTTACTTCCTTAGGTTTAATAAAGAAAAACGAAAACAAGAGACCTCCCCCCAAAAAAAAAGTAATAAATAAATAAATACAATAAATAAATACAATAAATAAATATATATATATATATATATATATATATATATATATATATTTTAAGTTCGTTCACAAAAATGCAGCATGGTGCTCCGATTTCCTTTTCCCCTTCATAGAGTAAAGTCTCAGTATGTATGGCAGACATACAACAGAGCGTGGAAAACTTTTCATCGAATGCACTGACTTTGTGTATCGGAATCAGTCACTTGGGTCACGGTATAGCATCTGAGCCCATTGTGGTGACTCTGACTGGCGTATCAGTTGTTCTCGAAGTGTACAGCTTATTGAGCAAAAGACGTTATTTGGTTGAGGACTGAGGACCAGCGAAACGGCGCTGATTGGTGGCTATTTTTAGGAGCTTTGTCGAGTCCCAGTGTGTTCAGGAATTGAACCGTAGGCTCAAAGACAGTCGCATTTCTCCACTGTTACAAGCCACAAAGTCACGAAATCGGTCGCATTGGCCAAATGAAAATGCCTTCTATCTGGCAAAACAACCTTAAAGCTTCGAAAGCGGCAGTTCTTCGTCTCAGCGGCGTTACGAACTTGGAGGCTTTAAGCAGCTGTACCGGTCTAACTGTCCATCTTCAAGATTGAGTAGAACCAAATGCTGTAGATCCGCTACAGTCTTTGATTCGTGTAGAACCCTCTCGTGTTCTCCCCTTGGGTCGGGCTGAAGCGTGGAGGAGAATGTCTTGCCCATGGACGACTCAGTCACCGTCCTTTCTTTAAGAGCTCTCGTCTGCGCTCGGGCAACCAAGCACACTTATTGGATTCATCCTCTCTGTTCGTGTGTCTGCTTGTTTTGGTCTCAGCGATTCCACGGAGCACTTCAGCTTCAAACACCGCCAGAATCCCAGAACAAACAGCAAATTTCGAACGTTTCCTTCTTCCAAGCATCCTGATTTGTAAAAACTAAACAACATCTCCGTTTAATATTAAACTGATCGATCTTTTCCTTGCCGTCTGTGTTTGTGTGAACTTGTTTGTCGTTTACTCTATGGGCCCATTATCAGAAACCAGAGCCTTTAATTGTTTTTTTCTTCGGACAGAATAAAATGGAAGGAAAGCAGCGAATCATGATAGGAAGAGAGTGACATATAGTCCTGTGGGATCAATTGCGCTATGACTTCTGTCATAAAATTTTGGGAACGACAGAACACAGGCGTCCACTGTGGGAGTGGAATCCGACAGTGAGCGATGCCAAGTCCAACCCCATGTGGCTTGTAGGAGTGAACCTCTGAAATTTGCAAATGTCGTGAATCCGCTGGTCCGATTTATTGTGCCCATTAATAATGTGCGCTGCTGGCATTTGTACTGTCGTTTTTGCATCTGACACAACAGCTCTACCGTCAGATGGTTAAAATGATCTAAATGTTCATTAAATCAATGGCGCTTAGGTCAGTTTACCTAATGACGGTAGAGCTTCGTTCAGAAGCACACGGGGGTGGGTGCATTTGCACGTCACGGACTGAAATAGTACGCCGTGCCCATATCGCCTGTTGGCTCTGTTGTATTTGCTACCGTGCAGTCACCTGCTTCAGAATCAGGATACCAGGCGGGCATCTGATACCCCTTGCCCCTGCCTGATCAAAATCGAATCATCTACGCGAGGGGTTGGCCAGGCACGTACAGGATATGTAATCATTTTACGTGCACCCACTTCTTTGAACGTAGATCATTCTTTGATCATAGCGTGGGGCGGGCGATGGTAACTGGTGCAGTAAATCATCGCCCCTCCTAATGGTAATCACGGTCAGCGCTGGCATTGGCACCTACGACACGCAGTAGCACTCGGGTTTGTTTCTTCAGAACATGGCGTGTCATGGTCTTATAAGTATGCCTCTGCATCAGCACTGTAACGGTCCGTAGGGAAGAGAAGCACTCCAGCTGCCGTTTGCTCCCATATGCCTGGATGCTGCTGTGAGCGTACGGTGAATGACGAACCTAATGTAGGGGTCAAGGCGGATTAAAGCTGTCCCAACGCTTCGAGTTAAGCTACTGGCTTCATTGAACCGGGGTTGAATTAGTTGGAAGTTTACCTAACAGACTGCTTATTATTTTAAAGAATTGATTTGTGTTTGAAGGTAAAATGGTGTAGCTGTAACTATCGGGCTTGCGACTCAGGACTGTATTGTTTGTTTGTTTGTTTTTTATTCGGTCAGTGCTTAGTCAGAATCGGATGGTGTCTGTAGCGTTGTGATAGGCAGCTGTACAAATTCAAGCGTCTGCGTGGTTGTCTGCTATTTCATAAAAAAAAGATAATAATAATAAATGGTATTTGTATGGCGCATTTCTTAACAATAAAACTCATTGCGCCGATCACTCACTGACTCGCACATTTCACAAAGACTGATGGACAGACATACACTGGTAAAGCTGCGTAGTTATACATGAAGTAGCTAGAAGGCTTTGCGAAATAGCAACGTTTTAAGATTGCTCGTAAAAACAGACAGTGTAGGCGCATTTCTCAGATTCGCAGGCAGAGAGAGAGAGAGAGAGAGTTCCATAAGGGTTTTGAGTCGCTGAGTTAAGATCATTTCTCCTTACATTTGCGAAAAATATGACGCGGTTCCCGAGGGGGCTTGATCACGTGCTGGCTTTACAGAGCTGTCTGAACCCACAGCTTCACCCGTCGCTGGCTGCTTCCATGTAGGGCGCTAGAAGACCAGTACAGCTACTTTCTCTCTAAGAAATTGGTTTTGCAGACTTTACAGGGTGCTGAACGGCGGCTGATTGTGTGCGCTGAGCTTTACCTAACTGTGCTGTCCATGGTGTGACCGGCACGGAGTGCGGCCGCAAACGCAATTTGCTTGATGGTGTTGGCTCTGTACCCCGGGTTCGAAATTATTACCACGCCAGTTTTTTTCGCTCCTTGATATGTTTGGTGACCGTGTTGGTGCCGGCCAAACAGTATTGACTCGGGTTTGGTGCCAAGTGTACTGCCTTGCTAGGGAAACCTTGTGGACGTTCAAAACATTGTCGTTTGCTATGAGAGCGTGCAATGTAGACTTACGAAACAGAAGAAACCATTGAGGTCAGGTTAACTTGCCAGTAATTGTTCCGTCTTGGGCACACCCTGGTTAGCGTGACTGGTCGCTTCATTGGTGGTTCTGTTGAAACTGACGCTAGCGAGACTTAGAGTAGTGACAGATTCACCTAGACACGAATAGTGACGCTGCTGCATACGTATTTCTTACGTCAGAATGATTGTAGTTGAGACGTTGCTGTCCATCCTTCGGCTTGACACTCCCCCTCCCCCCCACCTTCCTCCTCCCCCTCCACCTTCCCCCACCCCTTCCTCCATGGTTTGTCTAGTCGCAAATGTCCAGGAGGAGGTTTGTCTTGTCGCAAATGTCCAGCACCAGACTCAGATGCACTGGTCTGGATTTCCTTTTTTTACACTTAGACTTACCGCGTGCAATCGAAGGCCAATTTCACCGTATGTGTTTAGAGGAATGGAGTGGATTGTCTGTTGAGGTAGGCAAGGCCCCCCTTGGGGACGGTCATGTGACAGTTCGTCTGAGTCCGCGATGTATATGCCAGGGAACAGTAGGCCCACGACAAGACCAGTTAGGCACCATTTACAGTAAATCGCCTTACACGTGTCTTGAAATGTGGTTTGTCGTTTGCCATTCGGCACTCAAAAATAAAGCACACTGAAGCAAAAACAGATGCCAGATGCTGTCTATACACATTTGATATTTTCTCGACGTTGATGTTGATCTATGCAAATTTTAGTTAAGAGACTTTTTCATTCATGATTTAACACTTTGTGGGAATAAAGGTACATTCTTTGGTCTTGAATTGAGCGTTAAAAGCAAGATTTGTTTTTGTTTGTTTTTGCGTCAAAGCCGAATTTATAAATCACAACGTGGTTTGCACTTAAGTGTGCATTTCGCTTCGTGTCCAAGTGAGTTAGTGAGAGTAAAATTGTGAAAGCTACCAGCTTTCCCCAGGAGAGTCTGCTGGAGATTGGAACTGAGGTTTCGGTTGCCCAGCGGGTGAAGGTTTCAGAATTTACTTAAGATACCAAAGTCGCCAAGGGAAATGCTCAGAGCTAAGAATGAAACGGGATAAGGGTTTGGGTCTCGATCTTTTTTTATTTTTTATTTCGAAGTTCTCCTAGAAATATGTTTTATTAACGTGTTTTAACATGTTTTATTTGTATAACTTGTACGTAAAAGAGTCAGTTCCCCCTCCTCCACCTCTCTCTGTCGGTCTCCGTGTCTCTGTCTGTCTGTCTGTCTCTCTCTCTCTCTCTCTCTCTCTCTCTCTCTCTCTCTCTCTCTCTCTCTCTCTCTCAGAGTGTCACAGTGCCAGAGTATGATTGCATTGGTGCTGAAATTTAAGTCACTCCCTTTTCGTTTGGCCGATGGCTATTCCGTTGGTCTGTCACTGTATACGTGCTCATTTGTGCGTGTCCCAACAAATAAAATGCAAGCTCAGTGTATTGCTTTAAGAACGTAGACCAGTTCGCCTCATTTTTACTTGTATTCATAGCCGTCGTATAAGGCTGAGCAACTTCACAAGGCAGATGTGTGCCGTTTGTTGTGCTGAAATGATATGAAACGATTTTCTCAGTGGAGAAAATCCGTATGACAACAGGGAGGACGTTTCGAATAGCAGGCAGAACGGATTTCACCTGTATATTGCCTTTGTGCTGGGGATAAAGAGCGCTTGGAGGAGCATGACAGTCGATTGCTTACAGGTTCAGATTTATGTCAACGTGCTCAGTGCTAGGACTGAACTGTGAAGGCGGACTTTACACAGACTCGCACTCTTTAACGTGCTCAGTGCTAGGACTGAATTATGAAGGTGGACACTTACACAGACTCACACTCTTTAATGTGCTCAGTGCTAGGACTGAATTATGAAGGTGGACACTTACACAGACTCACACTCTTTAACGTGCTCAGTGCTAGGACTGAACTGTGAAAGTGGACACTTACACAGACTCGCACTCTTTGACATTTGTGTGTGTGTGTGTGTGTGTGTGTGTGTGTGTGTGTGTGTGTGTGTGTGTGTGTGTGTGTGTGTGTGTGAGAGAGAGAGAGAGAGGGAGGGGGAGAGAGAGTGAGGCCTGCTGATCTGTTAAACTTACCCCGTATTTATGAGTTTATCTGCGGACCTAAAGGCACATCTCTATAATTATGGACAGTATAGTATCTTCAATCTTGAATTGAGAGAGAGAGGGGAGGAGAGAGAGAGATCCTTGACCCCCAGCCCAGTTCTCAAGTTTATCTCTTTGTTGTGAGTTTATCTGCTGGCCAAAGGCAAGTCACCATTTAGACTAAAATATTCACAGAGAGAGAGAGAGAGAGAGAGAGAGAGAGAGAGAGAGAGAGTTTAGTCTGCACCTTTCAAAGATAATCGCTATTTCACTATTCATGAATCCAGTGTATTTTTGTTTCGGTGTCACTAGAAACAGGAGCCCCGAGGTGAAATAAATAGCGATAACAGCCCCGGTTTGCGGATTGTATAACCTCTGATCATGCAGACATTACGCCCGACGTCCCATCCATTTATTTATAACCCGAAGCTCTGCAGCAAGAAGATGCCACTCGACTTTTGTCAGTGAAAAAAAAAAAAAAAAAAAAGAGAGAGAAAAAGAAAAAAAGCAGTGTATGTGATTGAGTGTGAAAGAAACTACATCCCCAGTGTAGCCTGCAGACAAGCCATTTTCGTACCCAGGACTGACGCTGAGATGAAATGTCATTTCGGCGCGTATATAATTATTATGTGGAAACGGCCAGTGTCACGGAGCCCCGACATGCACGACACGCATTTGGGGCCTAGCCGTTCATTGTCTGTACACGCCCGCGCTGTGAAGCACGTTGTCGGAGCTGTAGTGGCGTAAATGCGTCTGTATCAGTTGTGAATTTTTTGTTCCTCCGGTCAGAGTGTTCGTACCTGGCATGATTAAAAAGTTGTTTTGTTTTTTTTTCTTCTTGATAACGGGTACCCGTAGAGCAGGCTCAAAGTAGACAGTTGCTTTGTGTGTGTGTGTGGGGGGGCACACACACACACACACACACACACACACACACACACACACACACAACTCGCTCTCTCTCTCTATCTCTCTCTCTCTCAACAAACGAAGCTTCCATGTGAACTGCAGAACTTAAAAGGGACAAAGTCCGTCAAGGTGATTGAGCGTCGTTGTCTTTCACGCCCAGCAGACCAATTTTCTCGTCCACAATGTGCATAAGGTCGGTCTGGTACGGGTGTGAGCGCACCGCCTCCGTCACCATGGATCCAGACAAAGACAGCTTCTCTGCCGTGCGCCGTGACGTGCGAGTCCCCGATTGGCTATTTTTGTCCCGGTTGTCCCACCCGCTAATTGGTCTGGTTGAGGTGCTGTGTTTGGAGTGAGGACAAATCGGGCAGGCATCAGTCCCGTGACGGTCGGCAAGGGGTGGGTTTGGGAGGGTGGTTATGTTGGAGGTGGATGGGGGGGTTTAGGGATGAAGCGATGGGCGTGCAAGGCTTGCTAATGCGTTTTGAGAGTGTTGAACAAGGGCGTCTTTCCTTCCCTCCTCAGTAGCCCCGTTGGCGTCATCGTGATGTTTCTGTCATTTGAAAGGATTATTCAATACTCTAACACTTTCCCGAACGTTCTCTCCCCATATCTGCGTTTTGCAGTCCCAGTTCAATTCAGGCCAGTATAACTGTATGCGAGACAACTCAGAAAATTGTGTTGAGACCGCTTGTGCTCGAAGATACACTGACATAAAACATGGAATCTGTGACCTGTTGGTTCATTTTGCTCTTGCTGTGTGGATATATGACCTGTAAGTCAGGCCGTAATTTGTTTTGTTTGTAGTGATAGGGAGACTCTCATAGATAGTGGTGCAGTCCACATGTCGAGCCATGATGTAGCAAGTCAAGCCGTTGTCAGGGCCCGCATTTAAATGTCAGGGTTAGGGAGCTTAGCCCCGGGTTAGAACCTCGAACTAAACTAGCTCTATTGTTAAATTTTCTGTTGTTTTTTGTTTTAAATCAGGAAGCAGGTCCATTCCACCATGGTGCCTAAGCCGTTTAGAAGGATTTTTGTCTTTCTTTCTTCGCTTCCTTTTTTGTTTAATTTTGTTTTGGGGTTTCTTTTGTCCTAGTCTGGGTTAAGCCCAGAACCTTGAGTTCTACATACGGGCCTTGGAAAACGGAAAGTTTGGTGTTGGCATTACCATGGTGCTTTTTAATAGCTGGTGGAAATAAAAGGTAGTGGGGGAAAAAAAGGAAAGTGGGAAGGGAGTCAGAAAGTAATGAGAGCGGTGCCAGATTAGTGGAGCAGAAAAGGATATACAAGCATAAAGTTACACTTTTTTTTCCAGAGACAGCTCTGTTTTCTAGAGCACCAGTGATGAAAACATGCGTGTAAAAAAGATGTTGGAGTGGAATGACACTTGCAGGAAAGCTTACGGTACTTTTTTGTGTCGAGGAATGATTCTTGTGCTCAGTCACTGCCGACTGGGGCATCTTTCTCCGTCTCTGTCTGTCTGTCTGTCTGTCTCTCTGTCTGTCTGTCTGTCTCCCTCTCTCTCTCTCTCTCTCTCTCTCTCTCTCTCTCTCTCTCTCTCTCTCTCTCTCTCTCTCTCTGACACTCGTAATTAGAGCGTGCGTGTAGATGGTTTCAGTTTTTGTCAAATGCGAAAGCGAAAAAAGATTGGCAGGTGGTTTGTCTTATGCCTGACCGTGTTGGTTGCGAGTTCAGAACCTGAACCGAGGCACCATGGGAATATTTTTTAAGATGATGAAGTTCAAATGGGAATTTGTCCTGATCTCAGAATGGTTGGGCTAGAATGATCACACATCGTGATTATTTACAAAACAATGTGTCAAGTTAAACCACCGCATTTAAACCAAATCAACCTTTTTTTTCTCTCTTTTTTTTTTTCCTTTTTTTTTTTTTTTTTTTTTTGGGGGGGGGGGGGGGGGGGGCAAGTGATGAAAAACCATTGTTCAAGCGACAGCGATGCAGTGTGTAGAGACAGTGCAGCACTCTCCACGTTATCTTGCCCCTGCTGAAGCTGATCTCCCAATTCGCCTTCTGCCAGTCAACCTTGTGTAATGTAAAGTGGAACACGAAAGAGAGATGGAGAGAGAGAGCGTCTGGTTGAAGTGTTAGGCAGAGAGAGAGAGAGAGAGCGCGTCTGGTTGAAGTGTTAGGCGAAGTGTTAGCTATGCATGTTTGCTTTGTTTCTTGGGCATTTGAAGGTCATTTTTTTCCACCGAAATGTGGCAGGAGCAGGCACAGCTATCTAGCAAGTACAGTCTCAGTTACAATCACAGTTGGAAAGATTGCTCAGTGGTATGGTCGTTGCACATGGTTGCACACATTTCGTACCGCGCACGGGTAAATCCCACGTTTTTGGGTTTGTTTGGGGTTTTTTTGTTTGTTTGTTTTTTTCTTTTGGCCCTGTATGCAAAATCTGGCTCCGCATGTAGAAGTCGAGGTTAGGGATTTTAGCCGCGGGTTAGAGTCTAACCTCGAACTAAACTAGCTCTAGGGTTAAATTTTCTGTTTTTTTTTTTTTTGTTTTTTTTGAAGCGGGTCCATTCCAGCAAGATGCCTAAGCCGTTACAGAAGGATTTATTTCTTCCTTTCTTCGCCTCCTTTTTTAATATATAATTTTTTTTTGTTTCTTTTGCCATCTATGTGGTGGAAAAGGACGTTAAACCCCCCAAACACCCACCCCACCCTTCTTTTGTCCTAGTCTGGGTTAGGCCCGTAGCCGTGGGTTAAATTAACCTCAACTTTTACATACGGGCCCGGGCAAGATAAACGGATTAATGACGACTTTTACTGCAGCAAACACTTAGTATAATCAAAGTTCAACACTCCCGTTATGCCAAATTGAAATTAATCACGAATTTTTGTTGTTGTTGTTGTTGTTTTTTGTGAGCCCACTGGTGCACAACCCAAAACTTACTCGTTAAGAATTGAGTTACAGTAGTGAGTACTGGGTCTTGGAATCCGAACCTAACGTGTATCAGACTTTCACAGAAGGTGCATTGGCTTGTGGAAGTTTTGAAAGTTTTCATGAGATTGAGTGCATCTGTCCGCAGTGAAACCGAGAACTCTGAGGAAAATTTGCAGCGCCACTTTACAGCCTGCATCGAAATCCGTCATCACTGACGCTCAAGATTGTGCACACTTGTCACGTGTACTTAGCTAGATGACATAGATGGGTTGGGTACATCAAGAAAGTGGACACAGACGCCTATATCACAGCTTAAAGATCTAAGCTCCCAACAAAAAGCTTTCCGAAGTGTGAAAAAAATTTACAGAGTCGACTGTTCAAGCACAGTCAACTCTGTCACAGTTGCAGAGTTTTCAGCGCTTCGGGGACCCTTATAAAACCAGAGCACGAGTTCGCCGTGACATTATTTGGCTTTTGATCAGTGAGCGAGACCCATCGCAACAGTGTCTAGCGGATGTTGAGTGCCGCGCGATCTTTCTTGCTCAGTGTCAAAACGCAAACTGAGCTGTGAAATCAGGCTGCCCTTGGCTTTTATTGGGGTTTCAGGGACGCTGAAAACTCTGCAACTGTGACAGAGTTGAGTGTGCTTGCACGGTCGACTCGGTAAATTTTTTCACACTTCGGAAAGCTTTTTGTTGGGAGCTTAGATCTTTAAGGTTGCTCGTCCCTTTGACAGACTGTGAGTAGGTTTTGACATAGTCATCTGGCAACGTACTGTGTGTCATCTACGGGTAAACGGTGTGTTCTGAGTAAAAACAAAAAGAAAAAAAAATCGATTCGTTGAAAATGCAAAACATTGTTGACATTTTGGCTTGGGTTCCTCTCATTGAACTGGAGACTGTCTCTACGGTCATTGGTTCCTCTCAATGCCAGTCCGCTCTGCGGCCTCTTGTAAAATGCGAACACACGGTCGGAAAATTTGCTTTAGGTAGCAAGACAACTACAATCTTTCGGGGTTTTTTTTCAGACTAAAGTGGTCTTGCAGCGTATAATCGTCATTTATTTTGATTGCTGCATTTAGTCAGCTTTCAGTTAAGGTGTTCACGGACCCGCAGAGGGTAGTGCAAAGGGGCAGTCAACCTTATTTTTTCTCTTTAACCTTTATTTTACGAGCGTAATGAAGCCGCCTTAGTTTCTTGATATTGGAGAAACACAACTGGCTGTCTGCTAGATACGGCCGTAACTCGGCGCCAGCCTTCTCTTTCAGCTCTTCCAATCTTTCACCGGGGGGGGGGGGGGGGGGGTTAATGAAGATTTACGGGAGTGTTTCCGGTGCTAATTCGATTCAACCGTTTCCACGACAATCGATCTCAGTTACGTAAAGCCATAATTATGTCTGGGATATTAGCGTGCAGGCGTCTTGGGCTATCAATGCTCGGGTCGTGAGTTCGATTCCCGGCTGGGGCCAAGTATTTGTGCTGGCCTTTTTCTCATTGACACGTCTTTGATATCACCCTTACGTGGTGGAATAGGACGTTAAACTCCCACCCCCACCCCCCAACCCCACCCCCGCACGCGTCTTTCCATTGTAGTAACGTATTGTTCAAAACGTTTACGGTTCATCGACGTGAAAGAAGGCGGTCGATTGTCAGTCAGAAGCCTCCCCACCCTCACCCCTTCCATCTGATACGTGATAACATGATCATACTTTGCAAATCTTAATCCTGACCTATTTTTTGCCTTTTAGGATGTGTCATACTCAAGTATTTTATCAGTCTGTTTGTGTTGTATTGACTGTTTTAGCAGTTCAAGTCATTGTGGTTGAATGTGACTGTGTTCGTCTGTGTGTGCGAGTGACTGTCATTTATAGTAAGTTGCAGCATGCATGTGTGAGTGATTGCAAAGCAGCTCTCTTAAAACCAAAACCAATTTCTATTATTTACACGTATGGTAATAAAGTTTTGTTTGTGTTATGTTATGGTTCATAATTATGGCTTTAGAGCTCCAAGACATTCGTACGTTTCACACCTCAGAACTGAGTCAGCCTGTGCATAGTCCTGTACATGTGCCGTACACCAAAAAGCACGCGACTCTCTGCGGTGGATGCTCGACTGTTTACGTGAGAGCAGGCGGCGTCGAAATTTTAGATTGGAAGTAGCACCGGATACACTCCCGTCCAATTGACTACCCCTCCCGTGGTGTTCCAGCTCAGATCAGCCTGTGGCAGAGGGAGACGTGTGTCTAGCCGTTTGATTGGAATGACAGTCGCTCGCGTTTGTTGGCTTAGTGCACGACGGATATGTGAGCGCTTCTTCCATTTCATAGATTGCGGTATCATTTTGACTAGGGCGCATTTTTGTCAGTCCGTCTGATGAATTGTATTTCCATTAGCGGACTTGTTTGCGAGTACTGTTGGGTTGGCACGGGCTTGCTTTTGAAACTCTGTGTGTGTGTGTGTGTGTGTGTGTGTGTGTGTGTGTGTGTGTGTGTGTGTGTGTGTGTGTGTGTGTGTGTGCTGCAATGCTTTCTCGTCGAACTTGGAAACTTCGGGAATGGCATCACGAACGTTTTTCACCTGTTAGCGGTATGTTTTTGCAGTAGACTGGGGCCAATGTACAGACACCTAGCTCATTATTTCAGATGAGCAGCCAGTTCGTGCGTGTAGAATGTCTTGTTTTGTGTGTGTGTGTGTGTGTGTGTGTGTGTGTGTGTGTGTGTGTGTGTGTGTGTGTGTGTGTAAAGGCAAGCAGTTCTTCTTCTTCTTATCTTTTCTTCTTCATCATCATCATCAAATCCTCCTTCTTTTTCTAAGGATGATAGTCGTTCCCGTGTAGGCTTTGTGGTTCTGCTACCGCTCTGGTACTCATTTACACAGACGGCTGAAAATTATTGGTCACTACACCGTTTCATTCACCGTTCGTTTTAGATGCGTTTGTTTAGTGATGATAATGCCGTCGCGCATTTCTCACTTCGGCTTGCGCAACGTCCATGTTTCGTGTGTGTGTGTGTGTGTGTGTGTGTGTGTGTGTGTGTGTGTGTGTGTGTGTGTGTGTGTGTGTGTTGTTTTGTTTTGTTTTCTTGTTCTCCCTCCTTTCATACCACGGTCTTTTGGCTGAAGAAAGACGTTTTTTAAAATGTTTCTTTTGGAGGCAAGCTCCCGCAGAACTGAATTATATATTGACTCTCTCCTCTGTGATGTTTACTGTGGTTGTGTTTTGCTCTTCCAGCGGCCTCTGATCTGAAAGGCAGTGCGTGTTCACAACTTTATCATTCGATCCTCTCTCTCTCTCTCTCTCTCTCTCTCTCTCTCTCTCTCGGGGAGCCGGGGTGGCCGAATGGTAGAGCGTTGGACTTCTAATGCTCGGGTCGTGAGTTCGTATCCCGGCTGGAGCTGTATTTGTGCTGGCTTTTTCATCGTTGCCCCGTCTTTGGTATCACTACTTTGGCTTACTACTCTTTGGCTTACTACTCAGCTGTGTCATGTCCGCTATGCCCTTGCCATCTTTTAGTTTAGATTTCTTAGTTTAGTTGCATAGTATTAGACTTGGACATCACACATTACTTTAGGATCTGTGTTTAATATGTATGGATTTATATGTCTAGATAAATTAATGTAGGGGTGTGTGTGTGTGTGTGTGTGTGTGTGTGTGTGTGTGTGTGTGTGTGTGTGTGTGTGTGTGTGTGTGTGTGTGAGCCAGAAGAAAATTTTCTGCCATCGACAGACAATAAAGTTATATTGAATTGAATTGAATTGAATCACCCGTATGTGGTGGAAAAGGACGTGAAACCCCAAAACACCCACCCACCCACCCTCTCTCTCTCTCTCTCTCTCTCTCTCTCTCTCTCTCTCTCTCTCTCTCTGCATCTCTAGATACAACTACTGCTTGCTGCGTTTGCATTTTTGTGTATGTGTGCCAAACGATGGAACTGCATAAACGCAGACTAGGAAGCACTATCATAAGTACCTTCAGACATCACAGTAACAATAGCTCTAACAGTTATCACACACACACACTACGCACTCCTCACCCGTCTCGGCTCTATAAACAGTTCACATTTTGGTAACCACTTTGTACGCCGCATTTGCAAGCGCGGCCGACAGGAATCTCCCCGCTCTCTAACTCGGTTTGCTCTCACTGCGTCACATCCCGAAAGTGAACAGCCTAAGAGCAGGACCCTCGACTAATCGCTGCCTGCATCTGAACAAATATTTGCCTTCGGATCGATCACTCGATTATAGGATTGGCTGCGATGCATCGGGAAACATCAGAATCGGGCTGCTGCGCTGAACGAAGCTAATTTGAAGCGCAAGGGCGGGGTGGGTTTGAGGGGAAGGGGGGGGGGGGGGGCGGGTGTGCAGCCTACTGACTCTAGTTCTCGGCTCAAGAAGTCTAGACAGTGGTTAAGCTGGGTTTCAGGGTGATCTTTTAACTTTTGGTGTGGTTGCATTAAAAGCTTTTGCGGTGTTTTGTTCTCAGAGGGGGTTGTTGTCACCTCAAAGACGTTTGCCTGTTTATTGGCCGATGTTAGCAAGATCTTGGTCCTGAGAAAGACCTTGGAATGAGAAGGTCTTTGGTCCAGGTCTTCCGGCCTTAGCCAGACGATCGGTTGCGTGACGTCCGATGGCAACTTCTTCACCTTGTTTTCGTCTCTTAAAGCGTCAGAGAAAAGATACACGCGGTCGCGTAATGCGTTTCTGTCATAATTCATTGCAGACGACCTGGGTTAGATTTACGCTGAAATACGCATTGAACTGACGAGTTGTCTCCGTGCCCGCTGTTGACAAGAAACGATTTCACATAGTCCCCCCCCCCCCCCCCCCCCCCCCCCCCGGGTAAGATAGGGAATAGGGGAGGACGGTACGAGAGCACTTTATCGTTTTTACTACGTCTCTGCGGTGGAGTGCTGTTGAGACGTTTTCAAGGTCACACGTTTATTTTTGATTTTTTTTTTTAAATCGATCGAAATTGCTTCAAGGTTCTCTCAAGGTCTTACGCAAAAAGTGTTCAAGGTCAGGACCCCCAGATTGAATTAGCTGAATTCACGTCCTTGTCATAGCACGGCTGTGTGGTTACGAAAATATGGGATACATGTTGTGATGTGATAGCGACCTACAGATCATCGTGTCCTTGTAAGTGTACTCGGAATCGGACAGCCCCATTTATTTATCCTCAACTCTAAATCTCTTTTCGCTCGTCCATTTTTTTTTTTTTTAACTGCACAGTCGACTCCCATTGCAATAAAGTGAGTCAGATTTGTTGTTTGAGGATTTCACTTTTAGCGCGTGGTTGTGAAATTTACACATTCACACGTTGGCTCTGGAAATCGCTTCATGTTCGGGAATTTAGTCGTGCTCACATCCCCCCCCCCACTCCCCCCGGGATTTTCTATAGTCTTACGTTAAATGCATTATGGTCACCCTCCGCCCTACTCCCTACCCCCACCCCAACTCCAGCACACGCGCTCTTTAGATACCGCGCAGCCTCTGGTTCTGTGCTGGAAGAATAAAGAGAGAGAGAGGGACAGAGAGAGAGAGAGGGAGATGTATTACGGTATTACGCTTATCAGTTTTGTTGACAGTCGCAGAATATAGCGGAATCATCTAGGGAAACGAAAACGGTAGGAGCAAATCCATTTAGGGTTTTGCTGTTGAAGTCTGTCTGTGTCGATAAGCATGGGATAATGCTGCCGACACGCGCAGCTGTCTGAGCTTTAAAGTCAAGTAACGCCTTATCCCTTACACCCAGTTACACACACACACACACACACACACACACACACACACACACACACACACACACACACACACACACACAGAGCGTTGTAGAACCTTTCAGCAAAGAGTTACACATAATAATGAAAATAATATTAATGGCGATTTTCACAGCGCCTGCTGTATAGAGCTGTAGCGCTTCACACACACACACACACACACACACACACACACACACACACACACACACACACACACACACACGCGCGCACGCACGCACGCACGCACGCACGCACGCACGCGCGCACACACACACACACACACACACACATACGCGCGCGCGCGCGCCCGGGAGACACAAATTAAACGCGTTCCCCTTCTTAAGTCGTACCAGATAGCATTTCTGTCCTGAGAGTTCCAGTCGCACTTCTAAGCCAAATAAAGAGTATCGTTTTCCCTAACATGCGTCTTGTAATATTGTGCATGCAATATGCACATTGAACGAATGGGAACAGATCAGCCGCATTGATACCCTCTCCGTGGTCGTGGTTTTATCGTGACCAGACGTGTTTTTGGGCTGCTGTACATTCCGTCGTCCGTGTGCACCCGAATTTTGCACGAAGTTTGAACATATACCTATACCCGCTCTCACTTTGTACTGCCAGTGCTAGTGATTTCTCGGCGGAAGGGTCTTTCCAGTCGTTTTGGCATGTGCATCCAAGTACCATGGAATTATTGAAATCAGTAGTTACAGTTTAAATTTGGGAGAGGGGTTTGCCCATTATGACCTGATACTTGTTACAATCCCGTTTTTAATGCTTCTGTCAGCGGCAGGATAAGAACAAACGTTATTTATGTAATTGCCGACTTCCAACGCTTCGCCTTTGGTCCACACTTCTGTTTGCGGGACGCTCATGATGTATTGGTGAAAACGTGCAGTGTTTGTCGTCTCTGTCACAAAGCAGAGTGCACAATGCCTGCATTAAGGTTTCTAAGAAGGGCAATAAAAGGAAACTTCTCTTTTGCATTTGCCATGCATCTTAAATCTAAACAAATTTTTACACATGCCATCATTTTGCAACAACTGCGGAAGATGACTACTGCATGATGCATAGCTTGCGTGGGGAGTGGGTCCGACAGGTTCTGAAAAGCTTTCTGTGTTCCTCCTAATAGCCTCTAAATGCATTTCCCTTCAACAGGGGGACATAAAAATGTTTTGATAGTGATTCTTCTTTAGGTTTTTTTTTTTCCCGACTCGCATGTTTAGAGGTTGGGTCAGATTGCACTTGCAGTGCTCGCTTGCAGCGATACTAAGGCGCCAGCAGCACCACTTTGGCGCTGTGCACTTGACTCTTGTCATTTAAAATATCGCCAGTTTTTGTTGTGAATTTCCAGGGGAGTGAAGACCAGAGCAAATTAAAGTTCTCACATTTCCCTGTCTTTGGGTCTTTGTAGATCAGCTGTTGTAGCGAAGGAACTGTTTACTTGACAAATTGAAAGGACAAGCCTCTCGGTGAAGATGAACCATCATGAGCAGGTGTAAACATGCATACGTCTCTGGACTATCACAGCTTTTTACTAATGTGACATAAGGATGTACATACTACTGTCGCTAAAGTAAACGTATTAACTTGTGCAGTGATTGGCGTTTCAAGAGCGTATCTGAAGATTATCACCAACTTACACCACGCTTTTCATGAAGTCAGATGTTCGTTGTGTGATTTCTGTGAGTGTTGAACATCTTGCTTTCGTCTGTTTCAGGAGACAACAATGCCGCTGCAAAAGATAACCTTCCTCTGGCCGACCATGAAGAATCTCCTTACGAAAATCACATGGCCTTGTATGAGGTGAGATCCAGTGAACGGCCTAACCTTCCCAGCAGCACTTGTTGCGGTGCTTAGCTGAGTCCACGGTCGTCTATTTCATGCCCTTCATCTCTGTGTAGAAAATTTACGTGTAAAACCGAAACGTATTTCGTTGTTAGTTCTCAAGTCCACTTTTCCCTTCGATTGCCAGTCTTATTGTTTCCATCACCAGTTGTGATACGAGGGAGCCGGGATAACGTTGGACTTTCAGTGCTCGGGTCGTGAGTTCGAATCCCGGGTTGGACCAAATGTTTGTGCTTGTCAGTACTCGTTGCCCCGTTTTTCATATCACCCATACGTGGTGGAAAAGGACGTTAAACTCCCACCCACCCACCTACTCACCCACCAGTCATGATACATTCATACAGTGTCGGTCCTGACTACCATCACCACTTTACTACTGCAGCCCCCGTCCCTAACTACAGCAGTAACTAGTCTTGGTCAGGAGCTGGGCGGGAATTAACCCGAATCACCAAAAGCCTCTCAGCCTAAGTAGTTGATCCGAGGATGTATGGGCCACACTCTCCCTCCCTTCTATTTAGGGATGGTATGGAGAAGCTATCAATGCAGGCAAACAGTAATAAAAAGAAATCAAGTTCTGGAAGCCATTGATAAGGAGATTGGCCACTGCCTTTCTGTGAGGTTCATGCTAGAGTTGTTTATGTGACTAGCAATTTAATTACCAAGAAACAAAGAGCCGACTGCCCGTCACGCTATCAAAATACTGTGTTGGCGGTTTTCACATGAATGCCTTCAGAAGAAACAGTTTTGATAGACAGCGGTAGGGTTACTTGCACAGATCATCATAACATGCTGCTGTTTCTTTTTTTGTTTTGTTTTGTTTTTTTAGGTTTTAGATTGTAAGGTGCCTAGAGCTCGTTCCCCGGGGACTGATAGGCGCCCCTATAAATATTATTATCATTATTATTACCATTTCAGAAGCATGTTGCATAATTATGGGAAGGAAAGGTCGATCCTTTGCAGATAGAGTAAAACCTATCGGTACCTTGATAACCCACGCCAGCACGATGTGTTCATCATTTTCAGGAGGATCTTCAGCATGGGCGAATCGCCACCATCCTCAATCGGATCAACGCATACCAAGGCGGCATGCAGCCAAACATCAAAGACATGGAAAAAACTGGGAGTCAGGTAATATTCCTTTCCAGAAATAGCTCTATTCAGTTGTTGATTGGTCCATTCATCATATTTTTTGTAAAGAGATTGTCGGGAGAATGAAGCCGTGGGTACAGGGGGATGGGGGTGTGGGGTTCTTGTCAATAGGTTGGTAGTACTTTCTTCTAACAGCAATTGTTTGTCCACCTATTCAAGAGCCTTTGCTGCTTATTAATGTGAATTTCTCTGTATTAAGGGCCTCCAAAAAAATTAGCAGTAACAAAATGTAGTTTATAGTTACAGGTAATAAATAATAGTTAATAACATATAGTAAGCCAGCAAATGATGTGCTTTTGCCTGAACTTTTAATTTGCAAATGGCATTATAAAGTGAATATCACATTTTTTTTTTTAAAGTTCTTTCCTTATCATGTTGCTGTTTGTTTTCTAGCTCTGAAGTTATGTTTGCAAACTTTTCTGATCGTAAGTAGACCGTTGAAGGGCAAAATAAACCAACTTGTGTTCCCTTTGCTGTTAGTGTTACCATCAATTAACTTTCTTCTTGTTTGGTTTGAACTGAATTACGTATATACAGTGCCTTTAAATCATTAATCCTGGACCACTGTTAACATCAGATTATATACTGTGTGTGACAGAAGTGTAATCTTTATATCAGCCCTCAGTTTGGAGTGGCTGCTGTGCTTGGCATGATCAGGTCCCATGGGTTATCATCTAAGACTAGTAAGATGGCACCTGACAGTTCCGTGGCATAAAGTTTCCTGTTTTGGACACGCCCGCAGAGTTGTTTGGAAGAAATCTTTGGAAAATAATGGATAATGTCAGCAGAAATGGACTTTGATTTTGATGTATTTGCTGCACATTTTTTTTTTCTTTGCTAAGTTTCTTCATTTAAGTTCAAAGATTCTGCTAATCCTTGAAATCCTTTTTATTAGGGGTGTGGAAAACATATTATTAACCCTGGTGGTGCTGAGAACGGAATATTCTGGGGCATTTTCAGCCTAACACATGATAATTCAGCAAGACTAGGGTTAACAGACGTGTAACTCACTGTGAAGACAAAGCACTAAACATACTTGCAGTATCAACTGATTTTCAAAAAATTATTATGTACTTGGTAAACACATCGCAAATGTGTGTGTGTGTGGGGGGGAGGGGGGGGGGAAGGGGACTCAATTCTTTTGGAGTAAGTTAGAACCATGATTTAAAAAATATATATTTATTTATATTTTTCTTTTTATCAGTTCAATTTTGTTGTTTCATTGCTCTTGTTCTTGTTTAGTTATTGCAGATGAGATTAGAAAAACGTTTAAGTGCCCATTATCTCATTTTCATCCTTCTTTCTTTTCTTTTGTTTCTTTTAAATGTTGAACAGAAGAAAGTAAGTATTAGACCACGTACTTGCCTGTGGTGTCAGGTGATCCTTTGCCCCCCCCCCCCCCCCCCCCCCCCCCCCCCAGCCTTGACCCTAAACTGCAATGCTGTTCAGAAATACTGTACAGGTTCTGTCAGCCTGTGGATAATGTTAGATAGATAATGTTTTTGTTGTTATTTCTACTACATGTTCTGTGAGGTTTGAACTAAGCGTAAAACGAACATTAACTCTCCTGCTACCATCTGTATCGTTTCTTATGGAAACTGTACCTTGGGGAAAAACACACAAATGAATATGTCCATGTCACATTCCACAGTTTGCTGGTTTATGGTCGGTGGTCTAGTGGTTTAAGAGACTTGTCACCAATGCGAGAGGTCAGGGGTTCGAGTCCCACTCGGGGCAAAGAATTTTTCTTTCTCGTAAGTGGCACCGTTCATTCGGGCGGATCCTCGGGGGTTCTCTCCGGGTACTTCGGCTGCCTCCCCCTCTGCTCTGCTTTGGAAATATTCAGCCCACCAAATTTGAAAAAAAAATAAATGCAATTCTAAATTCCGAAATTTAAATAGCTGAGCTGACCTTTCACACCACGTGATTGTAATGTGTTTATGTCCAATGTGTGAGAGAATCCCTGTGATTCACGTGAGCGTGCGTGTTGGGTTCAGTTCGCGGCGCTTTGAGCCGATTCATGAAATTGGGTAAAGCGCCTATACAATACTCATTATTATCGTTATTATGATTTCTGCCTTGGATAACTTGATTTCCAGCTGCATTTTAGTTAAACTCTAGATGGGCAGTAATGAGTATGATTGGTAGCAGAAGAGTTAATGTGTCTGACTGTCATTTGTGCAGTATTACATGTATTAGTGGAATGCATGTAAAAAAAAAAAAAAAAAAGAAGAAGTGATGGTCATTAACTCTTTGACGACGAAGCACAATTTCTAACACGCGATTTCCTATAGGAAATCGCGTGTTAGAAATTGTGCTTCGTCGTCAAAGAGTTAAGCATTCAGTGTAACATGCACCTGTAAATGTTAGGCAGATAGATGCATTTCCAGTGTTGTGTTTATTGTGTTCGGTTCTCATTATTAGTTTAAACTGAATGTTAGGTTGGCTGTAACTCATAGTTGACAAAGTTGTCAGACTAAATCTTTATTTGAAAATAACCTCAGAAAGAAGAACTGAAATTGAAAAATATACATCTGGTCATTTTTGATTTTATGTTGTGGCTTATTCTGTAGCATATGTAGTTGTGATAACTGATATTGTACATTTGCATACCTACATGATTATTGTTGAGTTGCATTCATGCTTTGTGTTGTATCGTTTGCTGTTACATGTAGTTTCAGACTTATTCTAAACTAGTTGCAATAAACTTGCCAAGTTGGAACATGCATAATGTGCTAATGATAATCAGTTTTGATGATTTCTTGTATTTATTTTCTTTTATCAGGTTTTTGGGGTTTTTGGGGGGTTTTTTGTTTTTGTTTTTTGGTAAACTACAACTGGCTCAGCATCTAACGAACAAGAAAACAAAAATCACAGTCTTGGATGCCAAAGATCATTAATGTGTTCAAATCAGCCTGGTTTATACAACCCACGTCCCTCGCCTTTACCGCTTTTCCAGTTTTCCCCTTCCTGTTGTACCCTGTCATTAAGCATAAGTAAAATAAATAAATAAATGAAAGTAAGTATCAAGTCAAATGAAATTTAAAAAATGTGAGGTAAAGAGTATACCATGTGGCTTTTAGAAATGTTACTTCTGCACGCCATACTTATTTACTATAGCTGTTTTATATGAAAGCCGTTCCTATTGCTTGCCAATGGCTGAGAAGGCAGTCTTTCTAGAAATGAAACGACCTGTATGATAGCCCTCCATTCTTGGTTAAGGCTTCTGGGTTCATCTTTTCTCATCATTTCTGTCTGGGTGTGTGGCTTGAGTTGGTACATGTGTTCTTAGGGACATAGGCGAAAGAAAACTGCTGGCGCATGCAGAAAGTGCACTTTTGTATCATTCCCATGTATGTAGTACAGCAGGGTAAAATTGTACATGTATACGTGTAGTAAGCTTTGTTAGGACAGTGTACATTTAGACGTTTCGGCTTACGCTCCCAACATGGGGATCAGTAGCATACCTTGTTTACTGGCTGGCATTTTCTCGCACTGCACCTTCTGGTGAGCCTGCACATATCAGTACAGTGTAAAGAAGTTTTTCTTAACTCTTTGACGACGGAGCGCAATTTCTGACACACGATTTCCTATAGGAAATCGTGTGTCAGAAATTGCGCTCCGTCGTCAAAGAGTTAATGTGAGATGCCACAAAGTACGTGTACCCATTCATTACTAGACAAATATCCTTAAATCCCCTGGGGTTTTTTGGGGGTTTTTTAACATCCCCTTCCTAGCCCAGCCCCGCCCCCCCCCCCCCCCTCCCCCTTCCCCCCGTCCCCCCTCCCATTTCTTTCCCTCTCTCTGTAAGAAATATGCAGTTTTCAAGCAGAAAATCACTGATCGTGTGGATCAGATTTGCCAGAATTTAGTCATAAGATATTTTAGACTTACAGGACTTATAATTATAGTATATAATGTCATTTTTTTCAGGTAAACTTTTTCAGCAGTTCTGAACCGAATGTGCGGTGGTCACATGAAATGGAAACTCCTAAAATTTAAGATGACATTTAACGTGTTCATAGCTGTAATAGTTACCAGCAAATGCAATGCAGTTAGTGAGGGTGTTGAAGATGTCTTCAAGTAAATGTGTGTCTTTCCATTTGGAAAATCTGCAAAAACAAAGGCGCGTGCCAGGCAACAGAAGAGTATTCTTATTGGCTAAGTAAAATTTGCACAAAAGGAAGTAGTTAATGCAGTTCCCTCATTCACCATACTGCATGTATAAACTGTATCAAAACTTACAAGACAAGATTATGAAGTGATTGTTTCTTTCTATCACTATTTTGTTGTTGTTGAAATGGTCATAGTGGACTTGTCTGCTCTGGTTTTGTCAGTGCAAACTCCCTGGTGTGCGTAATCATCAAACATTTTTTCTACTTTCAGAGGGGTACACTGGGCACTCTTCTTGGGGTGTACCTGCCCTGTATACAGAACATTTTCGGCATCCTGCTGTTCGTGCGTATGACGTGGATCGTGGGCATGGCTGGGGCTGCCGAGAGTTTCGTCATTGTGGCAATCTGCTGCACAACGGTAACTTACGCATCGGACAGGTTGTGTATGCACCGAGCTGTAGTGAAAATAGGCTCCAAAAGTACTCTGAGAATTGCACATTACCTCAGGCTGGGGAATTTTCAGTCATTTGGCAGTTTTCAGCCAAATTTCCTTTCTGAAAAATCTGAGTTTTGGCTGAAGAAGGTTGGGGGGGGGGGGGGGGGGGGCTGGTGGTGTACACACAGTCATGATACATGTACATGTATTGCCATATGGGACACAGTCTAACTTCATTTTTGAAGACTTGCATGTCATTACCAAGGCAGTATTTTACTCTCGGGTTTTTTCCTCAGCAATTCCCCTGCCTGTCACCTAATGAAACGGATGCTACATGCATTTTTGGGGAACAACTGAAGGTCCGATACGTGTAGGCTGTTCTGTACAGGATACAACTGGCGTGGTGTTGGAATTTTGGCATAACTGGATTTTGAGAATTGCGCAGGTTGACGTATTGCAGTGTACACATCTCCTGCACGGTGTTCAAAATGGAGTCACACCAAACTTCCCCGACGATATCGCAATTCTGTAGCAGTTCCCTAACTGACAGATACACTTTTAGGATAATTTCAGACACTGTTGACTTGAAGTGTATTGAAGCAGTTCCGTAACAGAAAGGTTTTGAGGATGGGGAGCTGACTGTACAGTTCGGGACTTACCCCAAAACATCTACCTCAAACCTGAGGTGACCTGCATGCAGTCACTTACCCATGCTCATGATGCTGTGCACCAGTGAGCACATGATTTTTCAGGTTGAGTCTTGAACTGAGTACAGTATGTCGGTGGTCTAGTGGTTAAGAGACTTGTCACCAATGCGAGAGGTCAGGGGTTCGAGTCCCACTTGGGCAAAGAATTTTTCTTTCTCGTATGTGGCACCGTTCATTCGGGCCGATCGTCGGGGGTTCTCTCCGGGTACTCCGGCTTCCTCTCTCTCTGCTTTGGAAATGTTCAGCCCACCAAATTTGAAAAATAAATGCAATTCTAAATTCCGAAATTTAAATAGCTGAGCTGACCCTTCGCACCATGTGATTGTAATGTGTTTATGTCCAGTGTGTGAGAGAATGCGTGTGATTCATGTGAGTGTGCGTGTTGGGTTCAGTCCGCAGCGCTTTGAGCCGATTCATGAAATTGGGTAAAGCGCCTATACAATACTCATTATTATTATTATGGATTTCATGGGTGTGGGCGGATTGGGTGCCACAGTGGGACTGTGCCAGTGTGTTACTGTTATCTGTATGTTTTGGACCAAAAATCTTCTACCTTGATTCCATTTCTAGGAGAAATGTTCACTTATGGCATTACACTTTACAGACATTACTGGACAAGGATTGCGTTACTGTAACAATTCCCTGTCTGAAGAAGACGAACTTTTGGAGTGCGTTGGTTTGCAGTGGTGGGGCTGCTCCCATACTTAAAAATTAACTTTCTGAATGATTTCAGACACTGCTGACTTCCATTTCCATGAGCGCCATTGCCACAAATGGCGTGGTTCCAGCAGGCGGGTCGTACTTCATGATATCACGTGCGCTGGGGCCGGAGTTTGGCGGTGCTGTTGGCGTCTTGTTCTATCTGGGAACATCGGTCGCATCATCCATGTACATCATAGGAGCTGTGGAGATTCTTGTGGTATGCTTGGTGTTCATTGACAGTAATGAGTATGTACATTTGGTATTGAATCAACAATTACATATTTGAAGCTGATGTAGAAGAGAAAATGTCTGTTTTTCCAAGAATGTACTCTACCTAGTTTAATTACCTAGTATTCTCCCCCCCCCCCCCCCCCCCCCCCCCCCTTCCCCCCCCCCCCCCCCCCATCTCTCTCTCACATGTAGCACATGTAGTTTGATATGACTCAAAAATGGAAAGAAAGCAGTAAGTCCATTGACGACATTTGAGGATAAAGACCATTACGTCGGTCTTTTTCATCTTTGTCCGGGGAGCTGGGGTGGTTGAATGGTAGAGCGTTGGATTTCTAATGCTCGGGTCGCGAGTTCCCGGCTGGGGCCAAATATTTGTGCTGGCTTTTTCATCATTGCCCCGTCTTTGATGTCACCCTATGTGGTGGAAAAGGACGTTAAACCCCCAAACACCCACCCCCACCCCACTCATCTTTGTCCATGAAATAACATCACAGACACACTGTGTTTTGCAAATACACAGCAGAGTAAAGTGGCGGGGCTTTGGCCTCAGGGCGTGTTGAGTGGAGCTGTCTATTGGTCACATCCTAGGAATTTACATGGACTTTGGTTGTAGAATTTGCATGAATGAAACACCAGATTGAATCATACTGACGGTGTTTTGTGTCTGTCGTCAGGTATACATGGCTCCGCAGCTTGACTTGTTTGGAGAGGTCACCAACAGCTTTCGTCTCTACGGCACCGTCGTTCTCATTCTTCTCTCCATCATTGTCTTCATTGGAGTGGCTTTTGTCAGCAAGTTCGCTGCCATGTCTCTTGCCTGTGTCATCATCTCCATCATCTGCATCTACATTGGCATCTTCGCTGCCAATCCTGACTCAAGCGTTGAGTGAGTTATGTTAATTGTTGATGTTTAGTCTGTTGTTTTGATTACCAGCCTCCTGCCAAACAGCAGAAAAATGTTAAGTGTTGGGAGGGTGCAGATGGGCGGCCGCTTCCATTGACATGCTCAGCATCTTCCTCTGTGTGTGTGTGTGTGTGTGTGTGTGTGTGTGTGTGTCTCTCTCTCCCCCCCCCCCCCCCCCCCCCCCCCTCTTTTCGAGTGATTTTTCTTTCGAGTAATTTTTCTCTATTTTTGCCATTGTTTTTCTCTCTTCTTCTGTCTGCTTGTATTTACTTTCTTCTTGCCATTGTAGTCTTTTTTGGTTGTAGCAACAGTTGATTGAAAATTAATCAATGTTTGGTTAAATCACTTCCGTTAGAAAATAAAGTTTGTTTGTTCGTTCTCACACGCACACACACACACACACACACACACACACACACACACACACACACAAAAGTGTACACACTCACGGACACACGTGCGTGCACGCATGCACGCACACTATTTCAAACTGGTGGCACAATTTCAGTAGTTGAAGGGGAACAACTCCTGTGAAATCTGTGCAATGCATACCTGCCAATCACTGCATGGCATACACAGGAAGTCAGGGGACTCATTTTCTGGAGTGGATAGTCACAAGGAGTTCCAGTGATCAAGCTAGAGTTAAGTTAGCTCCACTGAAAATATTGAACCATGCTCTTCATTAGCTGACTATGTGTTTTGTATTGTACTGTACCTTTTTATTCTCATGTGTTTTGCATGGATACCTATGTACCTTTTATGTGTCGTTCCTGTGTGCGTACGTAGAGAGACATTGTGTGTGTGTGTGTGCGTGCCTGCGTGCCTGCATGCATGTGTGTGTAGCATTAGCAACGGCAAGAATGAAAACTGGACTGCTAGACCAGTGTCATTTACCGTTGACAACTAAAGTTTCATTTCATTTCAAGTTTCATTTCATTTCATTGACATCATTACTTCTCGGTAGGTTTCATGGTAACTGATGCTGGACATTGTGCAGAATCATTCAGTTTTACTCTTTGCATTGTTTTCCGTTTTCCTGTTATTCAGAGTTTGTATGCTGGGTGAACGCCTGCTGACGTCAGATAGTGTGACCGTGAATGGTACGATGATGTGCATAAAGAACATTACCGGACCCATCCATCAGCACTACTGTGAACTGGTCAACGCCACAACTGAAGAATACCATTGCGACGAATACTTTACAAACAATGAAGCCAGACTGCTCAAAGGGATTCCTGGATTAGGCAGCGGCATCTTTGGTGGTATGGTCTTGGGGGTTTTCCTTGTTTGTTTTTGTTTTGTTTTGTGTTGGTGGGGTTTTTTTTTTTCATATAGAAGATTTTAGTATTTGATGTAGCTATTATATTGTGGTCAGGCTGCAGATTCTGCATCTTCTCTAATAATAATAATAATAATTGATAATTATATAGCGCTCTTTCTCGCAGAGAGCTCACAGCGCTTTGCAAGGAAAAGAAAAAAACATTGGAAGAACACACAAAGCATATCACATAAAATGATAAATACGTGTACCAACAATACAGTACACCTTCACAGAAAGAAAGCAGAAAGAGCCATAACCAAAAGCCAGTTAGGGCATTTCATGGTCCAGTGCACTGGAACGCCATCAATAAGGTCCCAGTAGGAGTGTATGTATAGGTATTTTGCCATACGCTATACACAAAATACTGGCAAGAGAGAGGAAAATATTTTATTAGCTGCAATCAGGAGAAGTACTGTACTACTACTACTAATAGAATATTTATATAGCACTGGCCCCCGTAGTGTGGTGGTTAGCACTTCGGACCATGGACCAGGAGACCCGGGTTCGAGTCCCAGCCGAGGCAAGCGGGATTTTTCCTACCTAGGTGGCTCCTACTCAGAGCGGGTGTGCTATGGACCCAATGGGGAGGCTGTTGCCACACAGCCGAGCTTCACCCACTTAATGGGGGCGACTTTGAGGGGGGGGGGGGGGGGGGGTGCTTCCCTTGGTATGACACGTCTGGATGATTACACGGCCGGCACCGCAGGTGCCGTAGTGCCCAGGCCTGGTTAATGCCGGGATATTTATGACAGGGAGCGAGGAATGCGGCCCTGTCCCGCAGTCCCAAACCACACAGACCTCCATAGCAGGATCTTACCACCATCCTCATCTCCATCATCATGCATAATAAAAATTGTCCCAGCTTCTAAGCCCTACCCATTACCTGGGAGGAACATCACTGGAGCTGGCAAAGAGTTAGGGCAGCAAAAAAAAAGAATATTTATATAGCGCCTAACCTTATCTAAGCTTTAGGCGCTTTACACAAAATACATATTTATTCATATTAAGACATAAAAACACTCAAAAAACAGATAAAACAAACACAAGACAGATAAATCTGATAAAACAAATTAAAAACTAATAAAAACATATCTACACACACACACACACACACACACACACGTTCCCTGCGCACACACTCACACACCACCAGAACGACAACATGGCACGGCTATGAGAGGGTGAAAAGATTTTCAGTCGAGACTTGAAGGTTTCCTTACTACAATTGAAAAAGGCATGGTACTACATATAGAGTTAAACCTTAGCATTTATGAATCATGAATCTCAGATTTATTTTGGAGCAAACCTGTTTGCAGAAAATGCAATGAACCGCTACACGGAGGCAGGCCACGTCATTGGCACAGACGCACCAGGGGACAGCGGCAGAGGGGAAATCATCACTGACATCACTACCTCCTTCATGGTTCTTTTGGCTATTTACTTCCCTTCATGCACAGGTCAGTACAAGAGCAAGCATTATAGAAAATGAAACACCCAGTAATCTTTCTAGACCCAGTTATTTTTTAGTTTTGCCAGAGAGCAGTGGTCTAATAGGTAGCACATCAGATTTAGCTGCTTCGCTACTGAACGGCCGTCACCAATATCACAGCGATGAAGCGTGGGTTCGTGTGATATGTGATACTGGTTTTTCCTGGCTTCTGAGCTGCTCATCGGGGGTTTCTCTCTGGGTTATCCGGCTTTCCTCCCCCACCAAATTGTTAAATAAGAAATACAGGATAGGTATTGGGTGGCGCTGCACCGCGGCGACGCGCTTCCCACGGGGGAAGCAGCCCAAATTTCCCAAAAGGGATAAGAAAGTAGTAAAATAAAATAAAAAATAAAAAAATATATGTTTTACCATTCAGATTGACTTTTTCAGGTATCATGGCTGGGTCTAACAGGTCAGGTGACTTGGCTGATGCTCAGAAGTCGATACCAACTGGGACGATCCTCGCCATCCTCACCACCTCCCTTGTGTGTATCCTTTGACGCTGTGCAGCATCTTTGCTCATGATACAGAAAAGGGAACGTAGTGTAGCGCCCTAGTGAACCAGCTTCAGTCCAGTCACATATTGTAACCTGTGAACAATATACACACTTTTACTTTTCATACTACTCTTTCTGAAATAAGTATGTGTGAATACAGCATAATTATGACAACTTTGAGAAACATTTTTTTGTTGTTGCAAATTCGCGAAATCTCTTCCCTTCAAAGTGTTCTCTGTCCGGGATTATTACTCGCAAAAGCCCATGCAAAAACAAAACCAAAAAAAATCACAATTTTACTTGAAATTTGTGGATCACTAGCAGCCACTTCAAGCCACTGTTATGCAATATGCAGCAGTCTCAGGTCTGGTGGGGAAGGCCCATGCCTTGCGTAATAGTGGCTTGAAGTGGTTGCTACTGGTGTGCAGGGGCTTGTTCTTTTTCACCAGTCTTGTCGTGTAGCGGGCAGGGGGTGGTCGGGCTCAGGCGCGTAAGATACAACGTTTTTTGTTGTTGTTGTTGTTGTTTTTTGTTCTGTTTTTAGTATTTTACAGCATAGACACACATCCAGAGAAGCCGGTATACATACACTTTTGACAGATAAACAAGCAGACTGAGATAATTGAATTCAAACAAAACAAAACAAAGATCAGAACAAAGAACAAGAAAGAAGAAAAAAAAAAAGAAAGAAGAGAGGAGAGAAGGAGAATGGAAAACGGAATGCATACACAATCTCAGCAGTACCTTGGGACAGTGTCAAAATAGGGTACTATTATAGTAACAGTCGGTATGGAAACCATTTACATTTGAATTTAGACATTTGTCCAGTAATTCCATATCAGATTCCGTATCAGGCCGGTTTTAGGTCAGGTGAGGTTCAGAGCAGGCCTTGTGCTGTTAGCACACATAAGCTGTTTTCCGCTTTAGCTGAGCAGCAACGATCGCAGGGTAAGAAAAGTAAATCGGGGTTTCTGAACGCCTGATTTCGTCATTATCAGATATCGCAAAGTTAGAAAAACTGCTGTATCGTCCAAACGGAGTATTGCGTTATTTGCTTGAAAAGTGGCATATTTTCCCTCCGTTTTCAACTTGCATTCAATTACAATGTACTTTAATTGTGATGTGGTTGTTTTGATGCCAGTGTGTCACAAGGTGAAGATGCGTTGTCCTTATTGTAAACAGATTTGACTTGTGTACTGTTCTTTTCGGGAGCCATTGAAGGAGACCTGCTGAGAGACAAGTGAGTTGTCAGATTTGTTGCTGTGTTTATTTCTTTGTTGTAGATCACAGCTCATACCGTATTGAGGGGAACAGTTTCAGATATTTCCATCCTTTTTCTCTTTTTTGTTGTTGTTGTGGTTTCGCAGATCACTGTTGCATGTTAATAAAAGAACTTCAGTTGGGAAGGGTTGGTGTATCTTGACAGTTTTAATCATGCTTACCATTTCCACATGACTTACACGTGCTACTGTTATTTGTGAATTCAGTTAGGTGTACTTGTTTTTACATGTATTTAGAGTTTTGAGGTTTTAAGATTTCGGAAATACTTCTTCATGCAGACAATGCATTCTTTTCTATGTCTCTGGTTTATTGAGCTTCCAGTCTTCCACACTTCGCTTACCTGGGAATTGGAATAGGTTCCTGCATAACTTCTTTGGTAGGAATAGGATTAATGTTGTACCCACATTGCACACACTGTATTCCAAAGTGTTTGTGGCTAGGTACGGAGAGAGTATAGGAGGGAGTCTGCTGATAGGCAAGCTGGCTTGGCCCCATGAATGGGTTATCCTCATTGGTTCCTTCCTCTCGACACTCGGCGCAGGGTTACAAAGTCTCACAGGTAGGTCATTTGACACATTCTTCATACATGAGTCTATGTTATGGTCCTTAGTGTCTAGTGTGCGTGATCATTGGGTTTCTGTTGATGGCTTAAGAACACACACACGCACACACACACGCATATGTGCATGCACGCATGAACAAAAAACAAGAAGAATCAAGCACACACAAACACACTCTGAGTCAAAGCCCAGCTACCTTTGCTGCAATGGAATGTTGATGAAAGTGTTTATTTGCAGGTGCTCCCAGGTTACTACAGGCGATAGCGCAGGACGGTGTGATTCCCTTCCTCCGATTGTTTGCCGTGACAACCAAGCGAGGGGAACCTTTCCGTGCTCTCATCCTCACTGGATTTATTTCTCTCATTGGTGTTTCTATCGGCAATCTGGATTACGTGGCTCCTATCATCACAATGTAAGCTGTAGCTATTTGGGATTCCTGTTTGAATTTTCTGTCTTCTCCTGTGCTGTAGATATTTTTACCCAAACGCTGTTGAGAAAATTTGAATGTAAAAGGTGAAACAGAAAGGAGTGTTATGATTAAAACATTACATTACATTACATTACATTACATTACATTGCATTGCATTACATTACATTACATTGCATTGCATTGCATTGCATTGCATTGCATTGCATTGCATTACATTACATTACATTGCATTGCATTGCATTGCATTGCATTGCATTGCATTACATTACATTACATTACATTACATTCAAAAATTCTGCTCTGCATATGAATTTGAGGCTGTGTTGGGTTGTGTGTACAGTTTAGCTGGGATTGAACGGGTACAATGAATAAATGATGGAAGACGGATACTGTTTGTAGATGATGCTCACCTGTTAAGAGGTGAATGAGGACCCCACACAAAAGGATGCGATGAACATTTCATTTTATCCTGTCTGGAATCTCACACTATGAAATACGTGTAGGTCTTATGAATGGATGTTTTGGAAACTGTACTTTGATTTCCAGGTTCTTCCTCATGTGCTACGGTTTTGTCAACATGGCCTGTGCACTACAGACGCTGCTGAAAACTCCAAACTGGCGTCCACGTTTCCGCTTCTACCACTGGTAGGGTTTGTTTTGTACAGCATGTTTCTGATTAGTTACTGCTTGCTTTAGTCGCTCTTTGCTGGTTTAGCTCAGTTTGAATGGAAATCCAGCTTTATCATTCCGAGGAAAATGAATTATGTTTGAAGATAGGACTGTTAGATATCAGTTTCACACAGTGATTGCATTCTCCTTTGCAAGAATTTCTCCGGAAGTGGCCGTGACTAGAGGGACACAATTTGTGAGGGAAGGAACAACTGGTTGCCTGATAGCTCAGTGAGCAAGTCTGACCACCTGTTGATGGAAAGTGTGAAAAACACATGTAGTGTTAATAAAGTGTTGTCAGATTACCAAAGCAGAGTTGGGCGGGAGAGTAGTTGTGTACATTTGTTGTACTATTTTTTTTTTTTTTTTACTCAGTTTGTCTGTTTTACTCAGTTACTTGTGTATATTTGTAGTCTTATTTATGAAAATGTTTATCGTTTACTAGTATGCGGGCCAGAAAAGCAATTTCCCTTTTTGGGATTAATAAAGTATTCTGTATTCTGTATTTGATCAGTACACCATTGGTTAATGTTTGTACAGGACTTTGTCACTGGTGGGCCTGGCATTGTGCATCACGCTGATGTTCATCTCCAGCTGGTACTATGCTCTTGCTGCCATTGCTATTGCTGGCTGCATTTACAAGTACATCGAGTACAAAGGGTGAGTTGTCTTCTCTCATTCAGGGTGTAAAGTCTTCCACCTTTTGGTGGATTTCTACCTTTGGCTAAACATTTTCCTCCTAGGGGTGGCCGAATGGTAGAGCGTTAGACTTCTAATGCTTGGGTTGTGAGTTTGTATCCCGGCTGGAACCAAATATTTGTGCTGGCTTTTTTTTATCGTTTCCCCGTCTTTAGTATCACCCATATGTGGTGGAAAAGAATGTTAAATCAGCCTACTCTTGCTTAATCTTGTCGGCAGCCCAGTATGGGACTGCTACAGTGTATATGTAAATTGCAGAGTTTTCACAGGCACGCCTACATTATATGCAGCTGCAGATGATACCAAGTCTGCAAGAGTTAGCATAATTCTATGCTTGTTTTTTTGACGATGTCTGTGTGTCTGCTACAGGGCAGAACAGGAATGGGGTGATGGTATCCGAGGTCTGGCCATGTCCGCCGCAAGGTACTCATTGCTCCGTCTGCAGGAAGGACCACCACACACCAAGAACTGGAGGTGATCATTTTTGCATGGAATACAGGCCAGCTGGAGCCAAGATAACCAATAAGGATCTACTTTTTTAGATTACCTGCTTTAGATTAACTCCGTTGTGAGCCAAGCTGGTTGAGCGTTTGATTTTAAATCCTCGGGCACTGAGTTTGAATCCAGGCTTGGGACTGAAAGAAAATATTGTGCTGGTTTTCTCCTCCTCGTCTCATCTTTAAACTCACCTGTATAGGGTGGAAACCCTCAAACGCGAAACCTGCAAACTAACAACCATTATTATCCGTGGGTGTGCTGCTCCTAGAAAAGAACAAGGTATTCATTGTTTTGATCATCATCGTCGTCATCATCAACATCTACCATAACTTTCTGCCTCTCTTTGTTTGCATACAGGCCACAGCTGCTTGTTCTGATGAAACTGGATGAAAACCTTCAACCCAAGTATCCCAAAATGGCCCAGTTTGCCAATCAGCTCAAAGCAGGGAAGGGCTTGACACTTATTTACAGTGTTTTGGAAGGGAACTTCCAGGAGAGATACGCAGATTCTCAAGCAGCTAAGCAGGTATATAGATAAGATATATGTGACCCTCCACCACAAAATGAGTCGTAACATAAACAAATAGCACATGAAGACTCATTTCGTGGTGGAGGGTCACATATTTGCTGTGTATGTGTACACGAAGGGATCATTGTTGTGGGGTGTGTGCATGTGCATGTGTGCCTGCAATCATGCGTAGGTGTGTGAATGTGTGTACCATACAGTGCATCATGTTTTCATGCATACCCGTAAATTTCAACAAGAATTTTTTTTTTTTTTTTTTTTTTTTAAATAATGTTCTGTGTGTGGGTTTTTGTTCTTTTTTCGCTCACTCTGTCTCCAGTGCAAAGGCAGCCTATACTCTTGTCGTTGTCATGTGTTTTCATTTTCATTACTTTTAATTTTCTGTCTGCAGAGTTAATGTACACTTGGTCATGTTGTGTGCTTTTCTCTTTTTCAGACTCTCAGCAAGTTGACAAAGGACTTGGGGATCAAGGGCTTTTCCGATGTCAGCGTGGCTTCCAATGTTACGGAGGGGATTTGTGCACTGTAAGTCTTCTGAAGACTGTTTCATGCCCGACTTTTTTTTATCACACGTGCAGTTTGTGGACTGTTGGTTTGAAATAGAAATATGTTAATATCACTGTTGTAACTGTTGAGAAAATGTACCCATTTGAAAGCTGTTATACATGTGAGACATTATTTTCAATGGTTGCCATAAAAAGCGCCTGCAAGTGTCTAGAAATATCTTGATCTGTTGACGTGGAAGTTTTCAGAAACCAGAATTCATACCAGTTTAAAACATTTTCCGTCTGTGAATCGCCACTCAAACTGTGTCTCCTTTCCCCCTGTTTCCATTGTTATTAATATGTTCTTGTATCCATCTGCTGCTAATTGTGGGCTAAATTAGCTGGGACATGATTACAGTGTACAGAATGCAGGGCTGGGAGGGCTGCGCCACAACACGGTGGTCATGGGGTGGCCTTACGGCTGGCGACACAGTCAGGATGAACGAAGCTACAAAGTCTTCCTGGGTGAGTTAAATGGGGTATGACTGTGGAAACGGTGTACGTAATCATTGACAGTACAGCATTATTGTAGTACTGTCAGATCAAGTCTGTAGTTTTCATCCTGGGGACCAGGAAAAGTGACCGACAGGCAGAACATGCACTCACTCACTCTTACACAAACACACACACGCGCGCGCGCACACACACACACACACACACACACACACACACACACACACACACACACACACACACACACAAAGAGATGATGGAGGGAGAGAGACTGTCAGCAGGAAAAGTGTTGATCACACCACATGAAGGTGGATGCAAGTATGGCCACGCATAGAAATGTTCGCATACTCAAGGGAGAGAATGATACATGTAGTAGAAAAGAAAAGTGTTTGATCTCGCTGCACAGGTGACTTCCACATAAATGTGGGTGCAAGTATGGTATTTGCACACTAGATGGAGAGAGTGATTGTAGGCAGGAAAAGATGAAAGTGTTGATCTCTCTATACGGATGGCTCCTGTGTAATTCTGGCAGCAAATATGGTCATAGCTAAAAATGTTTGTGAATGTTTGCGTATCATAATTTAATTATTTTCTGAGTCAATGTGTAATTGATGTGCAGAGACGGTGAGAAATGTGAGTGCTGCTGGACTGGCGCTGCTGGTCACTAAGGGCATCAACCAGTTCCCCGAGGTTGATATCAAGGTCAAGGGCACCATTGATGTCTGGTGGATTGTACATATCCTTTGTGGTTTAACTGTAGTGTTAACCATAGACCATAGTTCAACAGCCTCCATGTGAACCCAGTACAAATGTATATTATGGGTCGGTTGGGAGTTTAACGTCCTTTTCCACCGTGTAAGGGTGACATCAAAGACGGGGCAAAGAGAAAAAGGTCAGTACAAATATCTGGCCCCAGCCGGGACTCGAACTCACGACCCATGCATGAGTACAAATGTATACAAATGGTGTTTTATTTAGACATGTGATTTAGTGACAAAATGCAAGTGTAAACAGCATGTTGATATCAACTTTCTACCACAACTATCACAATGGATCGCCTTACTTAGAAAAGAAAAGTAGCAGAAGAGAGCCAAGAACCCACTTGAAATAGAAGAATGCCGAAGAAAACAGAACAAAACATTAACATAGTCTTCATCAGCAAATGACTCTAAAGCAAGCACAAATGGAAAACCATTTCTTTGTATCCAACTGAAATTCCAACAATGCCAAAAAGGCTGTTATTACGCTGACAGTTGAAAGGGAAAGTGTGTTTTGACTATTTTTCTGATGTGCTTGAAAAAACAAGAAAAAGTGTTACAGCTATCTTACGCAGTATGGTGTTATGGGAAGTGTTGACTTTGTGTTGTTGGTCACTTTCCTTGACTGTGTGCACATGACGGAGGCTTGCTGATGCTGCTGCCCTTCTTACTGACACGGGAAAAACCATGGAAACACTGCAAGCTGCGCATCTTCACTGTGGCCCGTATCCTTCAGTGTTTGTGTCGAATTGTTTGTCTGTAAAGGGATCGGTGGGCAGTGTTCCGTGTGTGTGTGTGTGTGTGTGTGTGTGTGCACGCACGTGCGTGCATGTGCAACTCCTGTTTTGTTAATCTATTGATAGATGTCTAGTGTTCTTGCTGTTGGTCTTCTACCTCCAATCAAAATCCTTGTACCAAAAAAAAAAGAAAAAAAGAATTGATAAAATAAAATACAAAACAAAACATGAAGGTGTGACCAAAAAATCTTTCTATCAGTGCCTGTTGTGTCTGGGACTTTATGTGGGACAGATGGACACTAGTTTTGGCTCACTTTAACATGTAGAAATCACTGTCTGCCAGGAATTCACCTGCCACTATGCTAGTAATACATGTAGGTGAAGGTAGACAATTACTGCCTGATTGCTGGGAAAGGTAGTTCGAGATGTTTGCTTCCTTAGTGTTTGACAGAAATGGAGGACAACAGCATCACCATGAAGAAAGATCTTGAGCACTACCTGTATCAGCTTCGGATTGGAGCTGATGTGGACGTCATTGAAATGGTTTGTGATGGGTTTGATAGCTGTGTGTTCTAGTGTACATGACCATTACTCTTCTGCTGTCACTTGTTGATGATATTCTGTACACGAGCAAAGCCTCCTTACTCGGGTGTCTGTATTTTGGAAGTGCACTCATGTGTTTCCTAGATATCGTAGACTATGTTACCGCTGCTCAGTCAGTAAAATACACCATTGTCTGCAAAAAAAACAAAACAAAAAAAAAAACCTACCTCAGCTTTGGCATATGTTTGATGAGAGAATGCCCAAGAACATTCTGAAGTTTCATAAAGTTGAGAAAACTGGTTAGATATTTCCAAAGTGGGTGTGCATAACTTTGCCTGTCAGTATGCAAGACCCGTGTGAGATAACTGCGGATGAACAACAGTGGGGTATATACTGTACTTTGCTCACCAAAGTGAATCTAAGCAGGTCTATAGGTACTGTCTGTGTATGCACTGTAGCACTGGTCATTAATGGATGCATTCAGTGTCCTCCAAAAAAACCCCAAACTGATGCATAATGAGGGATTTCCATTCACAAGTGTGTTATCAAGGAGGCCTGCAAGGTCATACCGGTCTTTTTGTGTGTTTTACAGAGCAAGCAAGACATCTCTGCATATACATATGAACGTACCCTAATGATGGAGCAGCGCACGGAAATGCTGCGCAACATGAGACTTACAAAGCCAGAGGTATGTGCTTGCATTTATTTGTGTGTGTGTGTGTTTGTGTGTGTGTGTGTGTGTGTATGTGTCACTCTGTGTGTGTGTGTGTGTGTGTGTGTGTGTGTGTGTGTGTGTGTGTGTGTGTGTGTGTGTATGTGTCACTCTGTGTGTGTGTGTGTGTGTGTGTGTGTATGTGTCACTCTGTGTGTGTGTGTGTGTGTGTGTGTGTGTGTGTGTGTGTGTGTGTGTGTGTGTGTGTGTGTATGTGTCACTCTGTGTGTGTGTGTGTGTGTGTGTGTGTGTGTGTGTGTGTGTGTGCTGCATTTATACAGTTTACATGTGAGATGGTGTTGGTGTTTGGGGGTTTTGTTGTTGTTGTTTTGTTTGTTGTTTGTGTGTGTGCTTTGTTGTTGTCTGTTGTTGGTTTTTTTTTGGGGGGGTGGTTGTTGGTTTGTGTGTGCTTTGTTGTTGTTGTTTGTTGTTGTAGGTTTTTTGTTGGTTGTTGGTTTGTTGTTATGCTGCAAGGTTCGATGCAAAATTAATACCTTTGACAGGAAAACCATTGTCTTGCTGTGATTCCTGAGTCACAGCAATTTACTTACTACCTCCTTTTTCCTTCACAGCCTCAGTCTATCGTGGACCGAGCCCATCAGGCAGGTGATGGAGGCAGGAGCGGTGATGGAGGGGCCAGTCCCCAGAAGGTTCACCTCCAGCTTGACCCAGTACCTGAGGAGAGCTCGACCGACATGGACGCTCCAGAGACCATCCCCAAGGAGCAGTTCACCTTCACTCCGGCTGCAGGACAGCATTTCAAAAATATCATGAACAGCAGACCGTAAGTGTCGTACTTCCAGTAACCTGCGGCCTTTCCTCTGTTTTTATTTTTTCCACCCACTCACTTCCTCCTGTTTCAATTCAATTCAATTCAATTCAATTCAATATAACTTTATTGTCTGTCGATGGCAGAAAATTTTCTTCTGGCTCACACACACACACACACACACACACACACACACACACACACACACACACACACACACACACACACATTAATTTATCTAGACATACAAATTCATACATATTAAACACAGATCCTAAAGTAATGTGTGATGTCCAAGTCTAATACTATGCAACTAAACTAAGAAATCTAAACTAAAAGATGGCAAGGGCATAGCGGACATGACACAGCTGAGGAGTAAGCACAGTTGCGTTGCTTGAATGAGGGGGCAGGAAAGTGGACGAAGGTAAACCCAGAGTTTATTGGATCATCTCCCTTCTACAGTACACAGCTCATGAATGGTGGTTTTTGCTCATGATGACTTTTAAAGTGTGTATTCAGTAATATATAGTGATCACCATATTTAAAGAACCAGATAGTAACTCTGCTGCCAGTAAAATTGTGTTGCATTTGGGTGTGACTTGTCTGTGCTTTGGGCATTTGGGTGTGACTTGTCTGTGCTTTGGGCATTTGGGTGTGACTTGTCTGTGCTTTGGGCATTTGGGTGTGACTTGTCTGTGCTTTGGGCATTTGGGTGTGACTTGTCTGTGCTTTGGGCATTTGGGTGTGACTTGTCTGTGCTTTGGGCATTTGGGTGTGACTTGTCTGTGCTTTGGGCATTTGGGTGTGACTTGTCTGTGCTTTGGGCATTTGGGTGTGACTTGTCTGTGCTTTGGCGACATTGCAAATTGCCTATTTAAGAACTTGGGTAAGAGTTCAGTTATAGTCTATAAGTATAATTAGTTGTTCGTTACAGTGGGTACTGTGCTCAAGGAGTTTTCTTTGAATCTGCACTGTATTTGCAGGGATCGAGCCAATGTTCGACGTATGCACACAGCTGTGCGGCTGAACGAACACATTGTGGAAAAATCCCATGATGCTCAGCTGGTCATTCTCAATTTACCTGCACCACCCAAAAGTGAGGCTGGCGAGGAGAACTGTATCCTTTCGTGTGTGTGTGTGTGTGTGTGTGTGTATGTGCGTGTGAGAGAGAGAAAGGGGGATCGGGGGGGGGGGGGGGGGGGGGGGGGGAATCAACTTTTATGAAATGGTAGTGTCTAATGCAGTACAATTGGTCAAATAAACCACACTCGATCTGCGTTGCATTATTTTTTGTGGAAGATGTTTATTTTTAAAGGGGGTCTTGTTGATTTTTTGTTGTTGTTCTTGTTTAATTTTTTGTGCTTTTGTTTGGTTTGTTTTGGGGGAGGGGTGGGGGTGGAGTAGTAAGTGTTCGTCTGTTTGTGTTCTTTTGTGGTATAGAGAGACTTTTCTATTCCACCTCCTTCAGTATTTTGGATATCCTTTTAGACAGGACAAAATTGAACTGTGGCTTATAAGTAGACATTGAGGATTAGTTTACACTGCATTTGCATGGCTTGATCCTTAACCTGCCCCAAGACATGGAGTTTCTGGAAGTTCTGACTGAAGGCATTGACAGAGTGCTGATGGTGCGCGGCAGTGGTCGCGAAGTCATCACCATCTACTCCTGATCTCCGTCTGATGTCATCCAGCTCTTTCTCAATCCACCAGCTCAACTTTGGGGGTTCTTCTCCATGTTTTTTTTTGTTTTTTTTGGTTCCTTTTTTTTTTTTTTTTAAAGTGATTGGGGCGATACTACAGCCAGTCATGGATGGGTATCTGTTGTATAATGATGAGGATTTAGTTTTCTTGGTCATCCACCGAAATCATCGTGAGTCTTTCATGGATATCATTCGCAAAAACTGTGACGCTAATATCCCCTGGGCCAACACAAGTTTGTTTGCTAATGAGGTAATGAGTAATTGTGATCAACGTTTTCTTTCTTTCTTTTTTTTTTAACCCTGGCCTTGCTGACTTTTTTCTGTTATATGCTGAAAAGCCATAGAGGTAGTCTGGAATATTCCATTCTCAGCAAGGACAGGGTTAATGTCATGTAATTATGAGTTTGTGTGGAGTTAATTTATTTGCAAAGGTGATAGAGTTGACAGTAATTTAAACTGGTCATACTGGACAACATACATTTGATTCATCATGTTTACATTTGCTTCTGCTGTTTCATGATTGTAGTAAGTTCAGTGCCCTAACTTCTTTTTTTTTTCTTTTTTTTTTTCGTTTTTTTTTTTTTTTTTTTTTGCTAGTTAAGGCAGATATGAACTTGTTTATTATGACACTTTTTTCTTTTCAGTTTGCCTGTGCTTTCCCAGAATGCTAGTCATGACTTTCTCATGCTGTTCTTGCTTATTTACACAATGGACATGCATGTATATGTAGTTTTGTGGGGATTGTTTTTGTTTTTTAATGAAAATAGGGGCTCATACTTTTGTATGTAGTGCCTTTTTCTCTGTATTGTGAGAACGCTTTTTTAGGAGGGGAAAATACATTGCACGTGCATGTTTGTATGGTTTTTGTTTTTTGTTTTGTTTTTTTTCTGTGTCAGCCAAATGTATAATTTTATTATTTGTACGGTATGTCCTTGTGTGTGTGTGTGTGTGTATGTGTGTGTGTGTGTGTGTGTGTGTGTGTGTGTGTGTGTGTTTATTCGTGTTATCGTATGTCCTGTTTTGTTGTTGGTTGTTTGTTTGTTTTTTTGTGTGGTTGTTTCACAGTTTATTTGTTGTTTTGGAATGGACCGTTTTCTGTTGATGTCTTCATTTGTTCTTATGAATTGTAAACAAGCTTCGTAAACCATCACTCCACAAAGTTTCAGCAAAGTAGTCATTTTTTCTGGGTTATATGCATATTTTGCTGCAAAATGTACCACATGTCTGTCATGAATTAAAGCAAATGCTGTGTACGACTCTAATTGTGAATGTAAGTTGTTAGTCACCGCTTCACTGCATCAGCGCTTGGAGTATATTAGCTATAGGCACAAAGATACATATTCTTGTACTGTGCTAGATGTAATTTTGTTTTGGAAAAACAAATCTTAATGTATTTATGTACTTAATTCCAGTGCTTTGAACCCAGTACCCATGATTTGTAAGTTAACAAGATAATTATATATATGTGTGCTCCCTGAAGTGTGGTTATTTTAGTGTGTGATTCTTCCTGAAGACATAGGAAACTGTACGACAATTAGTATTGTAGATCTGTCCCCTTAAGTGTATGTCGAGCCCTGACACAGACTTTTACGATCATGTGAAAGAAGGGTGTGAATGCTCATCAGATCCATGTCGCTTATGCCTTTTTTCCAAATGATGGTAACCTTGTGTTCGTCCAGTCTTTGCTCTGTAAGTGATACCACTCTGCTAAACACGAAAACATTTTCTCATGACAAACAATGTATTTGTATATATAAAAAAAAAAAAAACCCTTAGAGAGGTAGACTTTACCCACCTCACTGTACAGACCTGGACTGACATCGTGCGGTGGTTATGAAACTGCTGTGCAGCTAGGCTCTCTGTATTTTTGTCTGAACCATCGTTATTTTCACATTCACAAGCGTTGTAGTTCAGTCTGTATTGTGCGTTGTACATGTACCTGCAAGAAGTTTTACGTCCAAATGACAAACAGCATCCCGAAAAATGTATCCCCACGTCCGCTGTTTGTGTTGATTTGGTTTACTGCTGTTGTGCGCGCAGTCAAACATGCCAAGACGTGTATTTGTGTGTAAGTGTTGTGCTGTAACAAGTCTGTCCTTTTTTCAAGCATGCTTTTGAAGCTGAGCCACACCTGCATCGTACTGCTTCCAACTGCTGGCAAGATATGTTTCTTTTGTCAGTGGTCATGAGTTTTTCAGAATTAATGGACATGATTGTGTAGATCATCATTTTCCAAAGCCCCTACGAATAGCTACAGTCATTGCTGTTGTTTGGTGCCGCTGACGGGGAGCTGGGATAGCCGAATGGTAGATCGTTGGAGTTTCAGTACTCAGGTCGTGAGTTCGAATCCCGGCTGGAGCCAGATATTTGTACTGGCCTTTTTTCTCTTTGCTCGGTCTTTGATATCACCCATACGTGGTGGAAAAGGACGTTAAACTCAAAAAAAAAGATTCCCATCCCCACCTCCTTGATGCCACTGACAAGTTTGTTTTCCGGATGAATAAGCTTGAGAGTTATCAAAAACAAAAGCCTTGTGATACATAGGAAAGTTTTAACCATGACACTTCCGTGGGCATTCAAGCATTCTGAGAAATTTGAAGAACTATTTTATTTTGCGTTAATGTTGTAGGTTGTGCAAATCTTAGCCCTGGGGCAAAATAAGATGCCCTACTGGGAAGACAGATGTGACACTCCGTTTTCCTCCATCACTTACAGTATTTTGTAATTTTCAAAAATGTACATAAACTTATTTACATGTACACATACAAAATTCGTACGATGGGAAGACTGAACACTGAGACTGACGAGAGGTTGTTCTAATGTTAAATTTTCGATCAAGGTTGCAAATGAATGTACTTGTGTTGAAAGGCTGATGAGGTAGAGAAATTTTCGGATTTTTTTTTTTTTTTTTTTTGTGGTCAGAGTTTTTGAGTGAGGGAAAGGAGAATGGCTGTTGGCTTATTGCTGTAACTGCACGCTTTTGCTCCACTTCCCACTGACCAGAGTAAGACTGGCTAACTGTTAAATTGTGTACATGATGTACAGTGTGTTATTAATGTTTGCATGTTATGAATCTTCCAGTACGATTTCTGTATATATATATATATACTTCACTGTGTAACGGATATAAAACTCACGAAAAGGTCAATACTTCGATGTTTTTACTTGTCGCCTGAACAGCTGGGTACGAAATTAAATTGGTTATCTACCATTTTTGTTGTTTTGGTTTCAACGCAGTACAAGATCATCGAGTTTTGAGAGAGTTTTCTCTGATTCACACAGTAATAACTTTTGGCAGATTTTGTGATGGCCATTGCTATGTTACGAGTGTGCATTTTGTTCGGTTTGTTTTGAGGAGGGCACTCTCCGTACCAGGTTCTTCTCTCTTTTTTTTTTTTGTAGTGTTAGTGGTGGCAGATGTGTGGTAGGTGTTTTGTGCTGACAAAGTATGCTGTTTTGGTTGCTTTTGTATGCGTCAGCATTGTGACTTAGACGTGCTGATAGTGTTGTTGATGATACAAAATATATCTGTGGCATTTGGGGAACAATTAGAAAGGGCACACAGTGCATGTAGTTCAAACCAGCCCCACTAGGCTAGACTGGTCCACTGTACTTGACCTTAACCTTGACCTAAACCTTGACCTGAACACTTTAACTGTCTGACTTATTGCCCTTGTTGACCTTAACCTTGACGTTAACCTTGACTTTAACACCTGTACGGTATGACTTGTCGCTCGTACAGACAAGTTTCATTGAGATGTCCCCTGCGGAATACCTACCTCTGAAACGGTTGAAACGTGCGTTCTGCCTATAACTGTATTTTCATTTAGATTCTTTTGTTTTGTGTGCTGTCAGCGTAGGTATGCGGTCTCGCAAAACCCAAAATGCACAAACAGCAAAATAAGGCTTTTTGCTTTATTTTTGTGTTTGACTGGAGCGCATCCTGCAGACGAATTCCTGGCACTCTATTAATACGCGCAGCAGACGGAGAACCACGGTTGCTGAACCTTACGGGTAGTTCAGTCGTCAGACCTAAGATTTTGTACGCCAGCGGAGAAAGCTAGGGTCATTAGTAACAGTCAGCTATATACCTCCTACACTTGAAAGAAACCTTCTATCATCCAGTTATTGATTTCAGATGTTTTTTGGGGCTTTTTGTTGTTGTTGCTTTTCTGTCAGAAATCAGGTGTAAACTTCGCAGAAATCACCTCATTAATGGTGACTGTACTTTGCTTTACTGTTGTTTTTCATGTATAGGGTGAAAATGTTTTATGTGTAAGGCAAAAATATCAAGTTGTGCCAGTTAGCATAGTTAGCGCTTGTCACACGTAGTGCCGTATAAATACGTTATTTTGTTAGTGTCCATCCACACAGTAATAATACTATTTTTTTGGTTGGTTTATTGCAAGCTGTTGTACTATTGACAGATGCGAGCAGCTTGCGCAGTCTATTTTTGTGTCCAAAGAGTAACACGTTTGTAAAATCAATATGTGTATAAAGGCGTACTTGGTATAAATATGTGGTTGCCTTTGTGTGTGTGTGTGTGTGTGTGTGTGTGTGTGTGTGTGTGTGTGTGACAGAGAGAGAGAGAGGCACTGCTGAACTAGAATTTTTTTGGGGGGGGCCATTTGCATAAAGTACGTTAAACAACAAAATCAGTTCGATATTCGATGTTTTCACTAACTCCCGCAGCAAGACGCATACTTCAGAAGCCGTGGTCCATACAGTGTATTACCAAATTCAAAGGCTGTAACGTATCGGATCTGTAGTCTATGATATTACCCACAAACAGAACAGGATCCAGTAAACAGCCTCAAGACGCATGCTTCACAAACCGTGGCCCATATTATCAAATTCGAACTCGATAGATCTGTCACGTTACAACGCACCGGATCTACCATCCCTGGCATTACCCCACAAACAGAACAATAAACTGCCTCATTCAGCTGAAGCGTTGCACGGAACCCGAAATGGAATTGAGATCTATATGATTTGGCGGGAGGATGGCCTGCATGTCGCAAACAAGGAAATTCCGGCCTGTCTTGAATAGCACAAAACAGATGAACGTCCAAGCGGCGAAGGAACGGCATAGATATGTATCGGGCCTGTTAGCAGCGATCACGCCTTCACAATTTTACTCTGTATCTCTTCGACTCATCCCAGAGGGCCGGTCGGGCGGAGGGAACTCCGGACCTGCAAAGCCGATAAGTGAACTGTCACATAACACTACACAGTGCCCCCAGGGACAGCCAAATTCTGCGAGATGTCCGATCAGATATTGCCCGTGGCTTGTGAAAAACACTTCACAAATCTCATTTCCACCCACACCCCTCGCGGGAGAATGTCCGCATCGCCCCGGTTCTATCTATGCTAAAGCGTGAATTCAATCAGCCGTTCTCTAACACTTGCAGCCATCTCCAGAAGTCAAAGAACCGTATAGCTGCCCGCTACAGGCAAGAGGGGCTGAGTTGGGAGCTCTACGTCAGGGGAGATAAGCCGCCCGGAAGGTGGAGCGTCGCGCGCGCGTCGTCTGGTAGGATCAGGTGCCCGCTTCTGAACGATGACGTAATTGGTCTACTGGGAGGATTGACGCAAAGACCGTAGATAATAAGACAGGGAACTCCTTCATAGCGCCTACGAGATCGGAGAGCGAGTGACGTCCCTTGCGCTTTTCCTGCTCAGCGTGTAACGTCCCTCTGTTGGATCTGTTTTGTGCGCGTCTGTTTGACTTTGTGCATGAAAAACAAGGGTCCGAGACAAAAATCGACGTTTGTGGCATCTTAGATGTCTGAATGGCTTGCTGATATTGGTTTTTAGATATGATTAAGCTATTTTGTCCTGTCCGGCAGCCCAAGTGCGCCGAGCGACATGCCACACACTGTAGCACATCACCATTGTCAGGCTACCTGCCATCTGAGGAAACCATGCGCCCCCCCCCCCCCCAACACAAAAAAAAACAAAAAAAGCCCACAAAAAACAACAACAAACAAACAAACAAACAAACCAAAAAACAAAACAAAACAAAACAAAACACTGCTGACTGCTATGTATTGCAAGACAAAGAAAGATTTGATATAGTTCTGTTCACCTTTTTCTTACACACACACACACACACACACACACGCACGCACGCACACACACACACACACACACACACACACACACACACACACACACACACACACACACACACACACACACACACACGCACACACACACACGCACACACACACACAGAATGCAAGAGGAAGAACCGCTAACATTTCCACGTTTATTTATACATGTATATGATGGCAGACTGCCAGAGTATTCACAACTTCAAAAGAGTCTCCAAATGAGTCATGAGTTTCTAACAGCATAACCTGCCCCCCCCCCCCCCCCCCAAAAAAAAGGACTCGCAGTTCACAGTTGTAACAGAATGGAGAAGGTTGACCTGGAACGCAGTGAAAACTGCATTTGCTCTTCCCAAGAATACTGTTACACCCCATACAGTGAGAAAGCCAACAAAGGAGTGCACACCAGAAAGACTTCCACAGAAGAAGTAAAAAAAAAATCCTCTTTTGGCAGGTAATAATACAAGCATAAAAGGAATCCTGATATTTCAGTTGTCCTTAACAATGTAACCATGCACAGCAGATTCTTTTGACCACATGGAGCAGTGTGGCCACTGGGTAAAGTGGAATCTCAGGTGTACTTTAATCAGCTCATCTGGCTGCTTCCCCAGCAGATCTTCCCGTCTGGTGTTCTGCACCCATTTCATGCACCTGTTGATGTAGTATCCAATATCTTAACAACCGTTTGCGTAATTATCAAGCAAGTACTTGGCCTGTACGACGATATGCATGGGCACTGCGTGTCAAACATTTTCTGTAAAACTTGATATTGGCCACCAGAACCTATAGCAAATTGCAATATTCTCTCCTGCCTACACTGTGAGACCACGTGCTCCTTGTAGAATTAGAAATATGATACGAACTCGGGGATGATCTTAGATCTAAAAATCTGCAGGTCCAGGACTATAGCGAACCATTTTCGCCTATTTCTTCCTAGCAACGATACAAATTATGTTCAGCTTACCTTTCTCTCCCCCTCGGGAACTGGAAAAATGCCTTGTTGGCACCGGATTTCTTCAAACGTGCATTGTTGCAGCCTATGGCGCAGCAGAATTCGCTACCTTCCCCCTTTCTGTCTGTAGCCATGCTCGAGACGAGCAGGAAAAACGCAAGGGACGTAACTCCTACCTATCCTCGCGTTTTGCGTCGAGTTCCCTGTCTTATTATCTACGGTCTTTGATTGACGAATCCGTCTGCAGGAGGGCATGACGCCAGAGTGAGCCCACATCGCTGTGATTGCAATGGCCTTGTTGCCGATTCTCGTTATAGCGCGTGAACATGCGTGAACGTGCGCGATTTTGGACCGAGACAAGGCTTGATAGACTCGGCATGTGGGCTACTCGAGTCACACACGATGCCGCACTACCACTGCGTTGCGATCGGCTGCCAAAAATGGCTCGAGCAAATCAGATAAGCAGGAGAAATTCCCAGAGACGGTCTTACCTAATGGTGAGATCGTTCAGTTTGAGCCTTTTTCTTCAAAAGTTTCAAGAAATTTGTGGATAAAAGCGATTCGAAGGCAGAACGCCGACTCGTCTCGGTGGCCTAGCGTGTGCAGCCGCCATTTCGTCGGGAACAAGCGGACAAATTCTGTCCCGGTACCTACATTGTTTGAACACAATCGTTATGGAACCAAAAATCAAGAAAGAAAGACTTTCATTTCCAAGCAAAAGTTCAGTTCGCACTGATAAACAGCCAAAGTGCTTGAATAAAAATTAGTGGCAAGCCACAAGTCACAGGTCGACTTGACCTTTACACCGCCTACCTCTCGGTTGAAGCGACTGCCGATCTGCTTCAAGGGCTAGAGTGATAAGCTGCGCTTTTGTGTAGCCACTTAAACGCACGCCCCTGTCTTTCAGATATTTTTTTCAGTTCAGGAACTTTAATTGATTTAATTTTATCGCGAACATCTTCGCCGGTCGAAACGCTCACGTTGCTCGCCATCGCATGCGTAGCCCACCTCAGGTGGACCGTTCGCGTCTCCGGCGCTGGAGAGCACCCGACTCTTCGTAACCGGCAACAGCGGTATTGTTTGGCGTTCTTCCGTCTCGGGGAGACAATGGGGAAGTCGGGTCAGTGCAGGGCTTAACTGGAAAATCTTCCCCCTTTTGGTGGATTTCCACTTTTGGCTGAATATTTCCTCCCGCCTCCAAAAAGTGTGTTTCCTTTTCTAAAGCACTTAAAATCACACCAGAACGCACCAGATTGCACAGATTTTAGTATAGTTCTAAAAAGTCGCCTCCCAAACTAGCGTCAGTTTCATCCTCAACTGAAAGCACTTCGTAAAATCATGCCAAAATGCACCAGACTGCACAGATTTTAGTCTGATTGAAAGAAGAAGACAAAAATGCATGGGAGCATGTCCTCACCCCTAGCTATAGCATAACACGTCTGATTCCCAAGCGCAACCTGAAATCCTTTGGCGAGCGCTCTTTCAGTTTTGTCGCACCAAACTTTTTGAATTCCCTGCCAGCACATCTGACAAACGCGCCCACACTGTCTGTTTTTAAGAGGAATCTTATAACGTTCCTCTTTTGTAAAGCCTTCCAGTAATTTCCCGTGTCAGCTTCTTCTTCTGCGTTCCATCTGGCCGTCAAATTCGCAGTCCCGACATGGTGATGAACTGCTCCGTCTTCCGTAGGTCGTCGCTGTTCCCCCAGAGTTTGTCGTGAAGGCTGGTGTCGATGGGCCAGATTTCACGGCGGAGCTGCTCGAGGTGTGGGCAGGTTTGTAGGATGTGGTCTGGAGTCTCTTCTTCAGCACCACACTGGCATGATGCTGTGTCCACGAGGCCCATCTTCTTCATATGTTTTCGGAGACCACAGTGGCCAGTTCTCAGGCGGAAGATGGTAGTCTGTCCTTGCCTGGTCAGCTGGTTTATGTGGTCTTGTTCAGGGTTGTAGTTGCTGTTCTTGGTGCGCCAGTCAGCTTTGAAGGAGTTCTTCAGTCGCGTCTTGGCTTCTCTGTAGGTGGTGGGAGGGTGGCCCGTGTCAGCAACTAGTCAGTTTATGTCTGTCCACTGTTTGTAAAATGTGCGTGAGTGTCGGTGAGTGATTGGCGCATTGAGTTTATTCCAAAGAAATGCGCCCTATAAATGCCATTTATTATTATTATTATCATTATTATTATATAGCCACGCACTCATGGCTTTTAATACTAGATGCTACACATTTTTTTCTCCTTTTTCTGCGAGTGGCCAAGCCGCCAACTGACTCGACATCAGATGGCCGTGGGTTCGCATCCGACATCAGAGATCACGAAATTTGGTTTCAGTCAGCTATAAAATCTGCTTTCCGTCATCTCTGGTTTCAGTCAGCTGACAGACTCTTTGACAATTTACTTCTGAACCGCGATGTGACGCACAGATATATTGGGGGAGAGACTACCGCCCATGCTAGCTGTTCAATTTTGCAAACTTGATCCCAGGCAAAGCCGGCTACCCTAGCTTTGTATGTGAACGCACGCGCCCGAACGTGCGTCAGCATGTCCAGATGTGACTAGTTTGCCTTCAAATAAATACACTACAGGCTGTTTTTACTGACAGACGACTGATTGGAGTTTTAGCTGCGGAATGCTGGTTTGTTGGTTGGTTAGGTCGTTGAGGATTTAGCACACTTTGTACCGCGTTTCGGTTTTGGCCCTGATGAACGGATCCTTGACGGCTCTTACTGCAGCAAACACGAGTATAATCAAAGTGCAACACTCACACTGAGCCAAATTTAAATCCATGCAGACCCTTATTTATTTATTTATTTATTTGTGTGTGTGTGTGTGTGTGTGTGTGTGTGGTGTGTGGTGTGTGTGTGTGTGTGTGTGTGTGTGTGTGTGTGTGTGTGTGTGTGTGAGGCCACTGGTGCACAGCCCCCAAACTTACTCGGTAGGAATTGAGTTAAGATAAGATAAGATAGATTTATTCGCTTCTTAGTTACAATTAAGAAGAATTTGCTTTGCTCCTCTTAATAAAAACACATGTATACACGAACATACCATGGATATACAAAACCGACATACATGTATACACATTCACACACTCGGTCATTGGCTAAAACACAATTTATGAAATAGGCATTGGCATTGCCTCACAGTAACTATGTTAAACAAGCACTAAGAGTAACAATTAAAATGGAGGGGCAGACCTAACACAGGATACAGATCACAGATAACAGATAACAGCTCTAACAGAGTTAACGTCCTTTTCCACCACATAAACTGAAAGAGTGATATCAAAGACGGGGCAACGAGGAAAAAGCCAACATAAATATTTGGAGCCGGCCGGTATTCGAACTCACGACCCGAGCATTCAAAGTCCAACGCGCTACTGACTCGCTCGTCTATCCCGGTTCCTTTGAGAAACTTGTGTTGGGGGGGGGGGGGGGGGGGGCTGAAACGGCCGCTGTTGGCTTGTTAAACTACCTTCTTATTGCGTACGTACCTCAGGTGTAAGTTATTTCTTGCCCTCATCTTACTTATTTGTGTTTTCCAAGTCAGTCTTGTGCAATGCAGCTTCCAAAACAAAACAACAACAACAGCAACAACAACAACAACAACAACAAAAGATTCGTGTGTGTGTTTTTGTTCTTGTTTTTTAAAGTTATTTTGTTCTGATGTTGGTCACTGCGCCCGTTGCCGTGACTTTGTAGAGAATATTAGAGAAATACGATCTTCTTTGAGCCTACGGTCCATTCCTGAACAGACTGGGACTAGACAAAGCTTCTAAAAATAGCCACCAATCAGCGCCGTTCACTGAGCTGGTCCTCAGTCCGCAACCAAATACGCGGTACACTTCTAGAGCAACTTATACGCCGGCCAGAGTCGCCAGAATGGTCTCAGATGCTATATTGTGACCCAAGTGACTGATTCTGATGCACAGAGTCAGTGCACTGGATGATAAGTTTTCCACACACTGTTGTATCCCTGCCATACGTATTGAGACTTTAAATCGCCGCGTGTTCAAGTTTCCTTGTTAACAGCGACTTCGTCGTGGACGACTCCACTTCTATCAACCAAAAGGGTCGAGCCCCCAGAATTCAGCCAATCGAGTCCAGCGGCACAATGAGCAGAACACATGGCATGGTCCGGCAAACTTTTTGCCAGACAGTGCAACGAGAGAAGCCGAGCACGTGCAGTTTGATATGACTGAAACTTGGAAAGAAAGCAGTAAGTCCATTGACGTCATTTGAGGAAATACACACCATTACGTCAATCTATTTCATCTTGAAATCACTCATTTTTCCATACAATGACGTCATCAGTGCACGTACTGTGTTGTGCCTAGATACACGGCAGAGTAAAGGGGCGGCGCTTTGACCTCGGGGCTTACCGAGTGGAGTCGTCTATTCTCAAGCTGTCGTGTGCGCACATAATGCAGACACGTGCAGCCCACCCGCGATAAGCTCTACAGCCAATAATACGTCTAGCCATACAAGTACACCGTCATCAACCGCTAAATTGACGTCTACAGCATCGATTTACCACGGCATGGTGGTTTTAGTATTACTGACCTAGACTGAGGCAGCACTAACGCATATATTATTAGTAGTATTTGTAGATAGATAGAACAACAGATTGTCTTTTTGTGGAGCCCCTGTGGTGTATCTTGCCCTTGGTGTGTTATTTCGTTTCCGTGATCTCTTACTTCCCTTACTGATCTATCCGTGCTCCTGTGCGCGGGGAGCCGGGGTGGCCGAATGGTAGAGCGTTGGACTTCTAATGCTCGGGTCGTGATGAGTTCGTATCCCGGCTGGGGCCAAATATTTGTGCTGGCTTTGTCATCGTTGCCCCGTCTTTGATATCACCCCTATGTGGTGGAAAAGGACGTTAAACCCGCAAACACCCACCCACCCGCTCCTGTGCGTGTTTTGGAGAGCCATTGTCGTGTTTTAAAGGGGCCAATACTAACATTTGTATGCCTACACATCGTTCTGACCTGTTATCATCACATCACTTTAGACACTTGGACAGTGACAGCGTCTGTAATGCTGGCACTGAACCAACAGAAGCGTACTCGATGACGCGGCGACTACACTGAGCGCTCCAGTAGTGTGACAACAGTCGTAGAACTGATTTGAATGTTGGACCGCTCGCGCAAAGTGTAAACAACAATGTCTCGCATTAAAGATCTAAGCTCCCAACAAAAAGCTTTCCGAAGTGTGAAAAAAAAAATTACAGAGTCGACCGTGCAAGCACAGTCAACTCTGTCACAGTTGCAGTTTTTTCAGGGCTTCGGGGACCCTTATAAAAGCAGAGTACGAGTTTGCCGTGACATTAATTGGCTTTTTGGTCAGTGAGCGAGACACATCGCTACAGTGTCTAGCGGATGTTGAGTGCTGCACGATCTTTCTCGCTCAGTGTCAAAACGCAAACTGAGCTGTGAAATCAGGCTGCCCTCGGCTTTTATTGGGGTTTCAGGGACGCTGAAAACTCTGCAACTGTGACAGAGTTGACTGTGCTTGCACGGTCGACTCTGTAAATTTTTTTTCACACTTCGGAAAGCTTTTTGTTGGGAGCTTAGATCTTTAAGGGCTAAGTGTATTAAGTGTTTCGAGCGTACAGGCGCACTCACAAGCGAAAGTGTTCCAAAACATAAACTGGCTTAGCAAAGATAGACTTAGCCCGGCCGTAAAATGCACTCTTAATCTTAGAAAAATCCAGTGTCTTCATCTACGGTCTCCTAAATCTCTAAAGGATTTCTTCGTCCGTATCGTTGTCGCTATTGTTGTGTTTCGGGCCTATTTTAGTGCTAAGAATATCATAAATTACAAGACAGGAGTTACACATGTGACAAACGACCACGAAACCTGCGTTAATAGAAAGGAATTTATTTGCTTGGCTGTAAATAAATGTGTGGAAATAAATGTGGGAAGGAATCCCAAATAAGTTTGTTTCAGCTCCGTCTGTTCAGTCCTTAGAAATACTTCTATTAATGCATGTTATGCACTGAATTCAGGTTTTTTTAACAGGAGTTTTCTCCAATTTTAGAAAATATTTTCACAATTCAAAACAAAAACTAACAATACTCTTCGTCAAAATGTTTCATTTGTAAAAATCAAAGACGATGATTCTTTAAAGGCGAGGTCACACGGGCAACAATTTCTCAAAACAAAGCACGAAACAGTTTCTGAAAACACGTCGTGTTTCTGCAACTGTTGTTACTTCGTGCACGCCACACACAGAAACAGTTTTTCCAGTGTTGCCGCCAGTGCTGCACGCACACAGCAAAGCAGAGTGAAACTGATACAAAATTTATCAGGACCTCTGTGCACTCAGTGTTGAGGTCCGTTAACGTGCCACGTGATGCTCAAAGCTGACTGGCTCGGACAAGCGTGTCAGTTTTCAGGAACTGTTGCGAGAATTTTAGACCCGGCTCTAAAATCTCGCAACACAAGAACACAATGTTAGAAAACAGTTTTTGGAGCTATGTCACACACGACCAGTTTGGAAAACTATCGGTGTTTTTGTTTTTGAAAAAAAACTGTTGTGAGTGTTACATAATTGTTTTAAGCTAAAGGGATATAAAAAGACAACGTAAAGGATCGCTTCTCGGTCTTCTGATTATACTCAAATGGTCATGGGTGGCGGGAGGGGGGCGGGGAGGGAGAATAGAACTGACTACCTAGTTGCTGTTGTTGTTGTTGTTGTTGTTTCAGAGAGACAGACAGACAGACAGACAGAGCAAAAATGTCCGTTACGCATAACACAACCCACCTTGGAAAGAAATCAGTTAAAAGATGGCGCCACAGATACGGTGGAGAGCAAACGAAACCGAACTGCATGCTTAAGAGAGCTAACAGTAAAACCCGACCTGCTTTCGACCAGATCAGAACAAACAGCTAGATGATCGGTTCTGCCGTAAGTCAAGGCTCCTCAGCAAAATTTCTGCCGCGACGTCTCAATCCCAGTCCTGTTATGGCCGCCAGACAGGTAGAGGAAAATTGATAGTCAATTGATTTGTTCCACTTTGGTTGTTTTGTCTAGACGGACTTGTGACTGAGTCTGCTGCATTTGCGCATGCCCCGGCGAAGATTTCCTTGGCCTATTTTGAGGGCAGCTGGACAGAACCGGTTGAAAAAAACCGGCCACAGTAGCAGATGCAATGTCGCGCGATAGGGAGCATAAAATGACATATGACTGTAGAAAAAGCAGAACAGCTCTGTTCTGGTCATGTGTTTTGGGTTTAAACAGGTTTATTGCAATACAGTTCGTACAAGTATGATAATGATAATGCTCAGAGGTGATACAAGCACATATTGACAGTATTGCAGGGGAGCCGGAATAGCCGAATGGTAGAGCGTTGGACTCTCAATGCTCGGGTCGTGAGTTCGAATCCTGGCTGGGGCCAAATATTTGTGCTGGCCTTTTTCTCGTTGCCCCGTCTTTGATATCACCTTTACGTCAGTGGTGGAAAAGGACGTTAAACTCCCAAACACCTACCCACCCACCCTTGATAGTATTGCAATGGTAAAACTGGTCAGTAATTATGATAAATTAAAACTACAGAAGAGAGAAATTGAAATTGAAATAACTTTATTTGAAAACGGTGGAAGTTTTGGTCTTGCAACCAATTTTCAAACTTGCCGTTTTGAAGAACAAACAACTAAACAAAAAAGCCAAATGATCGAACATACTTAAACCTGGAACAAGAAACTTCACACACACACACACACACACACACACAATTATCACATGCATGAACTAGTATGTCCATATTTATGTAAACGTGTGGTACCAGTTTTTTATGATTATTTGTTATTTGTTGGCTAATAGATATTTGAAGAGGCTGCTTTTAAACGATGAGGCTGACCGACTGTGCCTAACATGGACAGGAAGAGAATTCCACAATGAAGTTCCGGAAAATGCGAAACTACTTTTATACATGTCAATGCGGGGACGGGGGATTTTAAAAGTTAGTCCTAACCTAGAATCTATGGATGTGGACTCTGAGAGAGAGAGAGAGAGAGAGAGAGAGAGAGGTGGGCTGCGCTAGACTCTGTCGGGGTGG
>JACVVK020000048.1:242500-282500 GCA_018292915.2 Batillaria attramentaria | reverse complement strand
TGTTTCGCTGCTAACCCGCCACACGGTGTAGCTGCCGGGTTTGGGATTCAACGTCTTCACAGCAGCACAAAATGACCAACATCTTGGTATCAAGTTCACAGAACAGACCAAGCAACTACCTTCCGAAATGGCCGCTGGTGTTGTTTCAGTCACTGTTCACCCATCACAAGTCGTTACCCAGTGTCGCTGGCATGGGATTCTATGTCTTCACAGCAGCACAGATGACCACCATCTTGGTATCAAGTTCACACAACTGATACATGTCAGGGTATACATGTCATGCCGAGGTATGCGCATAAGAGAGTCGAAACGAGGCTGCACTTTTAAAAGACGACTAATTAAAAGCGTTTAATACTGGCAATAGAACGCAGTCAGGGTGAATGGTTAGCCGGCTTAAGGTTCAGTTCAAGGTCAGGTGTTTTTTTTTTTTGTTGTTGTTGTTGTTGTTTTTTTAAACTGTATTACTTTATTCGCTTTTTTTTTTTCAAGGTAACACCCGGGGAGCCGGGATGGCCGAATGGTAGAGCGTTGGACTTCTACTGCTCGGGTCGTGAGTTCGTATCCCGGTTGGGGCCAAATATTTGTGCTGGCCTTTTCATCGTTGCCCCGTCTTTGATATCACCCGTATGTGGTGGAAAAGGACGTTAAACCCCCAAACACCCACCCACCCTCAAGGTAACAGCCTCGTTGTGACTGCCTCGCGTATTCGCACATTTCAAGTTCGGCATGGTGTGTGTCAGCTTGGGCATGTCTTACAAAGAGGGCATATTGTATTTACAAAATTTACACAACTTTCTTCACCGCCAACAATGGTCCATCACTGGAGCAGCAGATTGTCACAAGAGTTTGACTTTCGCGTGGCGTATTTCACAAACCGGCTGAACAGGGACAGTGGGGAGGGGGTGCGGCACTTGGCGCGGGGGGAGGAGGGTGGGGTGAGGAGAGATGTGGGTGGAGGGCACAGGTGGAGGCGGATCTGGGAGATGGTGCCAACCAGAAGGTCGTCGACGTGGTCGTTCAAGGCGGCTGACGTCTCTGTGTATTTGCTGTCGAACGTCATCGCCACATCACGCGCTTCTGCAACGACAAGAATGAAAGAAACATGCTGTGAGAAAACGTAAGAAAGGCAGTGCTCCAGATTTTCACTTGCCAAAGCGTACTATCTCTGTTCTTTCTATCTGTGTCGATAGCGCCTTCTGGCATGGAACCCTCGATATGTCCTCATCCTTAATTGTTGGGGATGAAACTGTAGCCATGCGCTAACCTAACAAAAGGCAATATACCCGAACCTACCAAGACCATGACTTGAAATGCAATACCATAACACCATAACATACAAAACTCTAGACAAACCACTACAAAACATCAATGTGATGATAGCATCGCAATTATTCCGTTTTGAAGCATTTTCAAGAAAAACAGTTCAACATAAGAAAATTAATAAATTATTGATACATATACACACGGATTCACATGCAACAAATTAAGTCTGTCGAAGCTAAACGAGAACAGACAGTATCGTTCTTGAGAGCAAAAAATCAATCGATCAGTCAGTCAGTCAATCAGCCAATCCATTGTCAATGGTGTTCGCCAAAACGGGACCCAGTGTGTGTCTGTTGGGGAGGGGGGGGGGGAGTCAGGGAGAGTTATTAAACTGCGTTTTGGGCTGTTCTGATGTATGATGCTGAATAGTCCTACACGCCAGGCGGTAAGTTTACACCTATGGATGGCTGCAGCAATTTCGTCTGTGATTGTGAGCAGCGTATCAAACTTTGTGCGCGCGGACGGAAGGAGAGAATATATTCCTCATAACACCCAGCAACCAATTCCGCGCCACCATTGATTCCCAGCAGCCCCGGGGCGGGAGATGGAGAAAGTATTTTGAAGAATGCGTCTCCAGACAGCTGATGATCGGACCCAGAATGCGCAATTGATGGAATCGCTCTTAACCCGTGGCCACATATCACGTGATCGCATCATCACTTGTGCGGGACTACTGCACTGCGTGGTTCGACCATGACCGTGGAGGACTGAGTGCACTGATGTGCGGTTACTCAAGAAAAGAGTGAGTGAGTGAATGAGTGAGTTTTTAGGGCTTAACGCCGTGCGTAGATTAATTCGCAGCTATGTGTGCCTGCACTACGTGAACCCCCCCCCCCCCCCCAAAAAAAAAAAAAAAAAAAAAAAAAAAACAACGAAATGTAACTTTGGACAAATGCTGAAAACTTGTCTAGATGGCAGTATAAAAATAATCGAGAAAGGACTGGTGCACTTTTAAGTGCAGAAATTGTTAAAGGGTACAGGCGAGTAAAGTGCAAAAGGTGTCGATGATCTTGTCTAAAAGGGCGTGACAGGGTAGATGATCCTTCAAACTACTTCAAAGACTGCAGCCGCTTGGGAGACTTGAAAGATTAGGGTGTGTGTGTGTGTGTGTGTGTGTGTGTGTGTGAGGGGGGGGGGGGGTGAAGAACGTATTGTGATTTCCAAGCATAGAGATACTGTCGAAGTGAACTGAGCGGATTGGATTTCTGATAAATTGTACATGCCTGGAATAAGAAGTACTGTACAAAGCAATTGTTGAATCGAATTGAACTGAAACTGACCTGAAAAATTCTATTTCAGTGCCACCGTCTTTTATTCGCATTGGCTACGGGCACACAAAGAAGACGGTAAATTCACAAAACCCACCCAATGCTCTGGTCGTGAGTTCGAATCCCGGCTGGGGCCTTTTTCTCGTTGCCCGGTCTTTGATATCACCCTTACGTGGTGGAAATGGACGTAAAGTTTGAAACTCCCAAACACCCACATCCACCCACCCGCCCCGTCCACCCTTACCGAATCAAAAGAACACCCATCCACCCGAGAACACCCGCCAACCATGTCCATACGAACAAGCCCCTCATACCCTGTCTCTTTGGTCTAACCCACAGGGATAGAGATACAGTCTCACTCAATATCAATTTCACAATTTAACACTGTACGCAAGAAAATTAATAGTCCCAAGGTGACAATGTTTTCGCAGAGTAAGTCACAATACGCCAAAGAAGAGTATGATAAGTGAAACTTCCCTGTAATACCCAGTCAGATTTGTCCAAGTGTATTTTGCATGAGACGACCTGCTGCACATGCATTCATAGCTGTGTGGTGTAACCATGGCTTGTAATAGTCGTGATCACCGATTTCACCGAGGCTTGTCACCACCCTGGCCGCGTGGTGTCACGAGGGCCGATAAACCTTTGGCACTTGGCAGGATAATCGAGCCGCAAGCTTGTTTTTTTGGAGGGAGGTGAAGCTTCGTTTCCTGGCGTTACGAACCCTTTTTGCACAAAACGGAACACGTAGAGTGTTCACAGTTAATGTTGCTGTCAGCTGTGTCGGTGACGGGGGGGGGGGGGGGGGGGCGGAAGTTGTGAGTGGCTGCAATGACAACGGGTGCGTGAGAAGGGGAGGGGGGGGTGTTGGGAGGTAGTGGGGTGGGTGCTCGTTCGCCTCCATTTTTTTTTATTTTAAGTTTCCCCTGAGATGGAACCCACGTGTTTGCAAGGCGCACTTTCGAAAGATAGACTTTAGGACTGACATGGGGGGCAACTATCGGGACATTCAGCCGGCTCCGTGCGCATAACCGAAGAACCAGTCAGCATTCTGGAGGCAGTACTTTTAGAAACTAAAGGTTTAAATGCAGAGACGACGTGAAAGTATTCAAATTTATTCTCTCTGAACATCCCAGTAAAGGCACAACTGAGAGGGAAGTCATTCTCGTGTCTTGTTACGAGGATGACTTCCCTTTAAGCTAAGCTGTGCCTTTACCGGGAAATTACCATACACGTATTCCAGTTTTAGTTAGCAAACATACACTTGTTTAGTTTAGTTTTTAACTCTCTAGTTACTCAGTTTCTCAGTTACAAAAAACCCAAAAAACTGATGGCGCTGATATCGTACAAGTGTTTCTGCATACTGGTATCGACGGAGGTTCGAGCATTTTCACGTCCGTCACATTAGGGTGCACGTGCGTTGTAAACTGAGGCAAGCTCATACAGTAAGCACCATTGGTTTCAGCCAGAAATACGAGTATTTTATATTTCAAACAGACAATTACATCACGGTACAATAAGTGCTGCAGCACAGATTCGCTATGTCACGTAAACAAGAATGCGGACTCGTCGTCCCGGTATAAAGACTCCATAAAAACACCCGAAGCAGAGCTATAAATAATCCTGCCTTTCAGCAATTATGCTATTTCTGGTGGAGAAAACAAGTGATTACGCTGACATATCCGTTCTGGTTTCCGTTCTTGTCCTGTGTCTGCACTTCTCACGGCTCACAGGTCGATGGCAAGCACGGTCAAGGAAATATATGCTACGTGCCAAAACGTAAACATCTTGCGCTGTGCAGGCTGAACGCGGAGACATAGTGACCTTTTAGTCTGTTGAGACGACCCCTTAGCTGTGTTTCAAGGACCTTCTCCCGATTAAAAAAAAAGAAGAAGAAAAAAGAAGTTAAATTGGAAAGAAATGAAAAATGGATCAGTTTCAGCGGCGTCTCATGCAAGGTGCCTTGAAAATGCCCTTGAAGTAAATACCAGTTCCCGTGAAGAAAACAGCCGGCAGAGAAAGCTTCAGCTTCTTGCTGTTTCTGTCAAAAATCAATTGCGTCCTCCAGCACACAGACATGCACGAACACTAACTATACAAACTCTTTCTGTCTCTCTGTTTCTATCTCTGCACCCCCCCCCCCCCTTCTCTCTCTCTCTCTCTCTCTCTCTCTGACTTTTGCTTTTTGTTATTTTTTTCTCTCTTCTTTCTTTGTTTTGTTTTCTTGCGTTTTTGTAGTGTTCCAGTTTAGATCATGTAGTAATTCTTGTAGTGTTCCAGTTTAGATCATGTAGTAATTCTTGTAGTGTTCCAGTTTAGATCATGTAGTAATTCTTGTAGTGTTCCAGTTTAGATCATGTAGTAATTCTTGTAGTGTTCCAGTTTAGATCATGTAGTAATTCTTGTAGTGTTCCAGTTTAGATCATGTAGTAATTCTTGTAGTGTTCCAGTTTAGATCATGTAGTAATTCTTGTAGTGTTCCAGTTTAGATCATGTAGTAATTCTTGTAGTGTTCCAGTTTAGATCATGTAGTAATTCTTGTAGTGTTCCAGTTTAGATCATGTAGTAATTCTTAGGTTTTTGTTTTGTTTTCTGTAACAAGGACAAGTTGTAAGATGGGCACTTGTGCTTAACACTTATATGCTTGTAAAATAAAGTTCATTCATTCATTCATTTGCTCTCTCTCTCTCTCTCTCTCTCTCTCTCTCTCTCTCTCTCTTTCGTGGTCAGTGTTAATTCAGCATTCAGATTTCCCATCCCCAAAGCATTACTGAACCATATTTTCACAGACAGAACTAATATTTAATCTCTTTGGAGAATGCCTATGAGGAAAGAACCGCCGCTATTTCACAGACCCTCAAAAGGACAAAATGCCCCAAGGGGCGCAATCCCCCTTCTTTCATTCAACCCGCCCGGGCGGATGAAAGCAAATGGCCCCGCTGAATAGGATACTTTCGTACCATGTTTGCGTGCAAACCTCAAAGATGGCAAAGTTCGAAGATGCAAACTGTCTGGGATATTCATCGTTTGTGTAGCCGACTGCGTGAGAAAAGAAGAGGATGGAGTGTGAGACCTTTTCGCTGCCAAAACAGACCATGGACTGAGCTGTTAAAAGCACTGCCGGCTTTGCCCTGTGTAGTTAAGGCTCTCTTTTCCAGTCAAATCCCCCCCCCCCCACCCCCGAACTGTTGCAGAACTTGAGCATTGCGAAATTCAGTCAAATTAGCTGCTTTCAAACTTTCGAGTGTTTGAGAGTCCGGTTTTTTTTATGTCTGACAGTTTTTGGTGGACAAAAAGTGGATCTGAACGAGACCAATCAACTGGGTTTTCTGCGATGGAATTTGCATGTGTTTGCTGTGTTCTGCCTGGCACAAGATGTCCTGAGGGAGATACAAGTCCAGCGTAACTCTGCAAGCTGGGCAGTATGTTATAAGCTCATTAATAAAGGCGCTTTATCCCAAATATTTGGCTCAAAGCGCCGTTAGCTAAACCCAACACGCACGCTCACGTGAATCATACGCATTCTCTCCACACTGGACATGAACACATTACGTGACAATCACGTGGTGTAAAGAGATAGCTCAGCAATTTGAGTTTCGGAATTTTAGAATTGCATTTATTGATTTTTTTTTTTAAATTGTGGCATTTCCAAAGCAGAGAGGGGGAGGAAGCCGGAGGCCCCGGACAGAACCCCCGACGGCCGGCCAGAATGTACGGTGCCACATATTATGAGAAACTGCGAAAAATCCTTCGCCCCTACTGGGACTCGAACCTGACCTCTCGCATTGGTGATTAAATCTTAACCACTAGACCACCGACCGCCCCATACGACCGCCCCATACGCCTTTTTGAGTTATAGTTTCTAAAGGCAATCCGCTGCAAAATATCCTAGGATGAGAAATCGGGAGATGAGCTGTCCGGAACACAGGTGTAATAAGCCTGATGTACTTCTGGGCCCGTCTGTAAAAGTCGAGGTTAATTTAACAAATGGCTACGGGCCTAACCCAGACTAGGACAAACGAAACCCAAAAGCAAAATTAAATAAGAAAGGAAGCGAAGAAAGGAAGAAAAAAATCCTTCTATAACGGCTCAGGCACCTTGCTGGAATGGGCCCGCTTCCTGATTTAAAACAAAAAACAACAGAAACTTCAACCCTAGAGCTAGTTTAGTTCGAGGTTAGACTCTAACCCAGGGCTAACAGCCCTAACCTCGACTATTACATACGGTCCCAGGGCTCGTTTGACTCCGCGGCAGTTTAAGCGTCAAACTGTATTTACCCGGGGCCCTTCCTGCCTCAAGCTGTTTAGACCCAGGGCACTTCTAGCCTCAAGCTGCATTGAACCGGAACACTTGCACGCTCAAGCGGCTTAGATTCGGGACACTTGATTTAAACATGTTTAGCGCAGTTCAGAAAACGAAACAAATAAAGAGCATGAACAAGCAGAGCGTATGGTAGTGCTCAGGATGGAGCTAATACATTGTGACATTATTGCAATGGCAAGCTAAAGCTAAAATGATGGTAAATCAGACCGGGACATTTCTTCCTGGGGAGTACATCCCAGGGTGACACCGGCACCTCTACGTGAACTTCATGGACCAAGAAGGAGAAAATGCACAGCTTGATGTATGGAGACTCTCTCTCTCTCTCTCTCTCTCTGATTTTTCTCCCGAGAGTCGACACCTAATGTGTTTCTGATCGCTGCATTGAGGCTAATCTGAAACTCGTGTTTGCCAGAGACTGAGGTTTGTCGGAGTATCATAAAGATCCCAAACAATACAGTGTCAAGATATAGAACTACCGATCAGCACAAGCACAGATGAAGTTCCACATTTTAGTCAGCTGCCACCCAGGCCTGTGACTTCTTCTGAAAATGGTCGGCGCGAGTTTGAGTTGTGACATACCAATGCGTCCCCCCCCCCCCACACACACACAGAGGCAGGCAAGGTACAGGAAATAAGCTTGCATTAATCGAAACATATAGATGAAACATATTGGTGAAACATATGGATGAAACATATTGGTGAAACATATGGGTGAAACATATGGATTTCGTTTTCGTCCTATTTTTTCAATTTTTCTAAACCATTATTCAAAAAAAAAAAAAATAGTCACCTCAAACGCACACCTAATAAAAATTGGTCGCGAAAAAGACAAGAAGCCATAGTCGTCTCTCACTGCGTCTTTAAGGATTTTAGAAATGAAGCGACCCAGCTAATATGTGACCTAAATCTCTGATGACCTTCAAATGTTGCTGTTCTTTGATTTGCGTTCTGTCATTTCACTTTCACTTTGATGGTTTTCTGTAGATCACGCAGGCCAAGGGACTGAACACCCGGCACTCCTGTGGAAACCACTCACTGAGTTTAAAAATACGCTTTAATTTTCGTCTTGCAATTAAGTCTGCCCTTTCTGTGAAGTTAATGAGTCTTACTGAGACCCTTCAAACGTTAACTTTGAAAATTAACTTCACAGAAATTTCTTTCTTTTAACGGTCCGCCGACGTACAAGATTTGCCTGTTAACCCTGCAGATCCTCGAGAGCCTGCATCCTCTTGGAATAAAATTATTTCTTTTGAACATGCATGTTGAGCATGATCTGGTACCTCGCAATAAACGATGTATTTTGTCTCAGCCTTTATTGCCCCAGCTTCCGAGCCCTCCGTGGATTCCACCCAGGACCTGGGAGGAACACGACCACTGGAACCGGTAAAAGAGTTGGGGCGGGAAAAAAAATTCTTTTGAACATGCATGTTGAGCATGATCTGGTACCTCGCAAATAAACGAAGTATTTTGTCTCAACCTTGGCCTTGCCCGCAAAATATTCCACGTCCGTTATTTGCATCAGCGGGCACTGTGATAATTTGACCACTGCTTCCAGACCGGCTTTCCGAGAGTCGGAAAGGAGAATAAATGTCTTAGCATCCGCGCAAGATGAAAACAGAATATCGTCCAATTAGAAATCTTTTCGTGACTGGGGAATGTTAGTCTGTAGACAGTGATATGCGTCTAGAATCATAGAGCAATGTCGCCATAATCTTAACCCACGCAGAAGGAGACGCAGTAAAGGTCCACATGCACTCGGCACCCGTAGCATTGCGTGATGGACAGGTGTTGCAACAAACTGCAACGAGTCTTATTACGAAGTCCGGTATCCGCAGTCCACACAACACGCATGCTGACGTCAGCGTGGAGACACAAGGTCACACAGCGATACAGCCAATACCTGCTGTTTTTCGATAGGGAATTTGAAACTTCGTGACGCATTTCTTTTGCAATGTCTGGTCGTCGAGCTCGTGGTGATTAGGGAAAGGCGGTTGACGGCGGCGAGACAATGCACTGAAGGTAATCAGTTCGCAACAGCCACCATTGTCAGGCACAATGTATGTCTTTAATTCCTTGAAGTCACGAGTCCTGCTTAGTGGCGGAGTAATAGCTTCATTAATCCCTTCACTGCACTTTGTCTTGGTACATCATGTCGGTAAACTGCACGACTCCAGTTCATTCTACAGCATGACATGGTAGGCATTCAGTGAAACTTGCATCACAGCCTCGAACTAAGACATTCAGTGAAACTTACATCACAGTCTAGAACTGAGACATTCAGTGAAACTTACATCACAGTCTAAAACTGAGACATTCAGTGAAACTTGCATCACAGTCTAGAACTGAGACATTCAGTGGAACGTCCATCACAGCCCAGAACTGAGACATGCAGTGAAACCGGCATCACAGTCTGGAGCTCACACATGCAGTGAAACTGGCTTCAGAGCCTAGAACTGAGACATGCATACGCCTAGTTCCACTGCTGAAAGACTCTGTGCCCTTGAGAGTGCTGTTGTTCAAGGGATGTCTCGAATAATGGTGTTGCTATGTCGAGCCATAAACAAGGTTAAGCTCTTAAAATTATTTGCTATTATTTTAAATAAATGAGAAAACAATGAAACATTATCCAGTTCAGAAAAGAAAACAACAGAAGGCAGAAATTAAAAATGGAACAATCACGATGTTTCCAATTTCAAACAACAGCACGATGCAATATAATGTGCAATGCCTTGCAGTGCATGGCAAAGGCGTGTAGTCAACATAGGATGGAAGAAAACCTTCCGGTACATCAAAGTATTTCTTGGCCTGGCCAATTTTCCACATTGCTAGGCCATCTTTTCCCTCGGTGGTGATCGCAATTTTTGCTGACTATCCCCTTGGGCAAGGTGACACCAAAAGAGGAACTGGTATTAATGTTTCCCTGGGGCCAAGTGATACCAAAATAGGAACTCTCTCTCCCTCTCTCTCTCTCTCTCTCTCTGGGGAGCCGGGGTGGTCGAATGGTAGAGCGTTGGACTTCTAATGCTCGGGTCGTGAGTTCGATGCCGGCTGGGGCCAAATATTTGTGCTGGCTTTTTCATCGTTGCCCCGTCTTTGATATCACCCTATGTGGTGGAAAAGGACGTTAAACTCCCAAACACCCACCCACCCACTCTCTCTCTCTCTCTCTGAGATTGTATCTTTTTGATAATATGTATTGTCTACAGCGGCCGACTAATAATTGGAAATTTTCTGTCAAATCATATCCGTTGAAAATTAAAGGTTGTTTATGCTCTTCTTCTTGCTTCCTTTTCAATATGAATTGGAAGGACCTCATTTCTCTGCCCTCCCCAACTCCCCTTCCCCCCCCCCCCCCAAAAAAAAATAGAAACCCTTCAGCCGAAAATGAAAACTAAATATTGATAATCTCTTGTGTCGGAGAACGTTTTTTCCCCTCGCGGAGTGTTCTCCTCTGATTGCGCTGAAGTGGTTTGGTGCACTCCTCGGGCATAGTGAGGTATGAGCGAGTGATGTGGCGTGATGACTTAGCGAACGTGCTTCAAAGAGATTCGGCGGGCGGCCATCTCGGATGACAGGAAGTACGGGAACGTGCCGAGTGCACGCCTGCGATTCTTGAACAAACAGACGCCGTTTACTCTGCTCCTAGCTTCTCTTTTGCCCGATGGAAGCGGCGCGAGCCATTACCCCTCATCAAATCGAAGGATTTTGACTGAGACATTATCTTGTGTTTGCTCTCTCTCTCTCTCTCTCTCTCTCTCTCACACACACACACACACACACACACACACACACACACACACACACACACACACACACACACCACTACAGTAACTCACCAGTGTTGCTGACCCGTCGTTGTCTGACCAGGTCCACCTTGTTGGCCACGAGAATGATGGCACGGTCTGTGCCAACTTCCACGCGCAGATGACGTAAGAGGTAGGCAGCTACGTCAAACGAAGAGCGGTCAGCCACTGAGAAGACGATGATGTAAGCGTCATAGTTCGTGTCATCCTCTTGTGTGATCTGCAACGACAAAGGTAAAGTTATGAACGTGGGGGTAAGCGAGGTAAAAGGTACGTAAGGTAAGCGTTTGCAAGGTAAAAGGTACGTATGGTAAGCGTTCGCACGGTAGAAGGTACGTGAGGTAAGCGTTCGCAAGGTAAAAGGTACGTGAGGTAAGCGTTCGCAAGGTAAAAGGTACGTAAGGTAAGCGTTCGCAAGGTAAAATGTATGAATGTGAGGTTAACGTTTGCAAGGCGAAAGGTATGAACGTTCAGTTAGCGTTTGCAAGGTAAAATGTACGAACGTGAGGTTAGCTTTCGCAAGGTAACAGGTAGGAACGTTAGCTTAGCGTTTGCAAGGTAAAGGTATGAACATTAGTTTAGTGTTCGCAAGGTTAAAGGTATGAGATAGAATGTTATGTTAGCATTCGCACAGAGAGAAAGGTATGAAGTAGAATGCTAGCTTTGCGTTCTCCAAGAAAAAATGAATGTTAGCTTAGCGTTCGCATGAACATTAACTTAACGTTCGCAAGATTAGGCCACTAAAGGGTATTAACACTAGCTTAACGTTCGCACGGTAAATGGTACGAACGTTAGCTTAACGTTCGTAGGGTAATAAGTATGAACGTTGAGTTAGCATTCGCTTTCTGGTGGGTAAGCTGACTGGTTGTTTTACAAAGTCTAACATCCATTTTTTTCAAACGCATAAGGGTGATATGAAAGACGAAATAACGAGGGGGGAAAAAAAGAACACAATGTTTTCCCCAGATTGCATTCGAACTCAGACGAGCATCAAAACTCCAACGCCCTACGCGCTAAGCCATTGCGGCTCCTATCGCCTTCTAGATAAACGGGGTAGCTAGTTACTTGTCTTGGCGCCTATCTGCTTCAGTTGGGCAACTAGAGGATAAGTTTACTTTGAAGTTTGGGGTTGTTTTTGTTTTTTGTTTTTAGATTTTGGGAGATCTACATCTGTTCGGTCGGTTTGATGAGATCGGATTAAGCAAGATCTGTTTTTCTCTCTCCCTCCCTCCCCCCCCCCCCCCCACTCTCTTTTTTTTCTTTTTTTAAATTTCCTTTCTTTTGATTGGCCGTGCCAGGTCTGCGAGAGAAGAAGGCCGCATGGATTCGTGCGCAAATCAAAGTGTATTGGCCGTGTAGCCACTCAGGCGAGCAGACTAATGTAACAGAAATCGGTCGGACTCCACACACAGGAACCCGGTGCTGCCCCAACATTTCATAACCCTGCCCCCGACATCTCATAAGCCAACAAAAGTAATGGATTTCAGACCCGCAAATCCTCACAGACGCGCCACCCAGGGGCCGAATCGAAACTTGCCTTTCTCGATCCGCGTCTCAATCGAACAAATGGACCGTGAGCGACTCTGCGTGACGTCATTAGGAAGGGGGAGCTACTGTTTGCGAGCGATGCCGACAGATACGCCGTCCACTTTCACAGAGATCACGCGATGCCTTTCACGATTGATAGAGTCTGAATCTAGCTGAATCACGTAAACCACAATCAGTCCCTAACCTCCAGACAAAGATTTGATTAAGGAGACTATCCACCACCACCACCACCCCCTTGTCCTCTTCACCCCATCCCCATCCCCAGAGGAGCCTAACAGCCGAGCCGGTAAGCCGTTGCACTGTCAATGCTTGAGGTGTGAGTTCGAATCTTGGCTAGAGCGGGATATTTTTGATATCACCCTTATGGTGGTGGAAAAGGACGTTAAACGGCCTAGTTCCATCTTTGCTAAGCCCACTTATGTTTTGGAACAGTTTCGCTCGTGAGTGCGCCTGTACGCTTGAAATACTCTATCTTGATGATTAGTACAGCTCTTGATGCGATACAGTGATGTTTACACTTTGTGCAGGGGAGCCGGGGTGGTCGAATGGTAGAGCGTTTGACTTCTAATGCTCGGGTCGTGAGTTCGATCCCGGCTGGGACCAAATATTTGTGCTGGCTTTTTCATCGTTGCCCCGTCTTTGATATCACCCTATGTGGTGGAAAAGGACGTTAAACCCCCAAACACCCACCCACCCCTACACTTTGTGCAAGTGGCGCAACATTGAGATTCTACGACTGTTGTCACACTACTGGAGTGCTAAGTGTGGTCGCCACGTCATCGAGTATACTTGTTGGCTCAGTGCCAATATTACAGACACTGTCACTGTCCAGGTGTCTAAGTGGTGTGATGACAGATAAGAATAATAATAATGAGTATTGTATAGGCGCTTTACCCAATTTCATGAATCGGCTCAAAGCGCCGCGAACTGAACCCAATACGCACGCTCACGTGAATCACACGCATTCTCTCACACACTGGACATAAACACATTACAATCACGTGGTGCGAAGGGTCAGCTCAGCTATTTAAATTTCGGAATGTAGAATTGCATTTATTTTTCAAATTTGGTGGGCTGAACATTTCCAAAGAAATTTTGAAAACAGCTCAGAACGATATGTGATCATAAAAATGGAATCATTCGCCCTCTTTAAACCCAAATACTCCCCCCCCCCTCCTCACCTCTCTCCCCACTCCAACGGCGACTGACGTAGGCGAAAGGAGGGGTAGACTGGGTATTAGCAGACTGAGCAGATCGACGAGGGGGGAGACTAAAGGGGTTGAAAAGTCCGAGACTGCTGGCTTTGCGACTTGATTACTCCACGCGAAGATCCGATTAAAACAATTGACAGCGGGGCTTTACTGGAGCGAGTGGAGTTTAAGGTGGCAGACAGGTCGCGGAAAGAGAACCTAATATGGATATTGCACCGTGGCCACGTGGGACTAAGAGGTTGAGATGTGACGCCAACTCTTTGACATAGCTCTGGGACTTCTGTCTGGAATTCACATCCACAGATAGTTCTTGGATTCAACAACGCTTTAGTCCTAGCAATGCAAAAAATGGAGAGAGGCGGGGGGGGGGGGAGGGGAGTGTTATTTTGTATACTTGAAAGAAACAGCCAGGATCACTTTACCTCAGGAAATGAAAGAATAAATAGCTGCTCTAGGACAGAGTATTAGCGCGAACGTATGCTTTTGCTACGCTTCGGCGTTCTTCCTGGGTCATGCTAGACCCACAGATGCATATCTGCGCCGATAGTTCCTCCATTTTTGGAAAAATAAGCTTTCTTACTCAAATTATTCTTTAAAAATATGTGTGGCGTATACGTCGAACCAAAAAACAAGAAAAAAAAATGTAATCAAGTTACTTAGTTATTTAGGGCTTAACGCCGCGCAAGCAGCAAACACTATTTCGCGGCTAAACCGAGTCCCGTTCTGCCAGGTTCTTTAAAACATAAAAGTCCGGCTTAAAACATGATGTAAATATATATTAAGAATTTGTGTAGCTAAAAGGAGAACCAATGAAAGACTAATTTGTTTCCAGAGACTAAGGCTCAGAGTGTAAAACTATATCACAGATTGTATTGAACAAAATTAATGTCTAAAATTTATAAAAGAGGTTGGACTCTTTCAAGAAGCTGAAGATGTTGTAAGGGGGGGGGGGGCATCCCTGGACAGCAGTCTCAGCGTACTTAATTAGAACTAAAACGATTAACAATCAAAGTGGCCAATACCGAGTGTAGAAACCACTCTGACACTCTACATCTTAAAGTGCGCCGTGGAACTGCGAAGCAAGAAGTAGTCTTGGTCCCAAGTTTAAGAAGGGACAGACACATTTAAACAGAGTCTTGTTTCAGGGTGCTGACTGATATTTGTGTCAGGCACGCATGGTCAGCATCTGCCACAGCGAGCCCACGCTTTAGGAACCCTGATCCGTCACTATATACGCGGCATGGGTCGCTATCGACCCAGGAAGTGTGCAGCGTGAGTTCTCACACCAAGTGCGGCGAAGGTTAAAGAATACCAAGAGATAGTTCCTTGTTGAGGGGAACTGAGTCATGTGCGTCCGTGACATCCCCTGTATTATGGTTGCTAGGGCTGCAGAGCCAGTCAGAACTCCCCTCAAAATAACAACAAAAAAATTCAGGCTAATAAATGGGCTGAAAAGATAGCGATCAGTTTGGGCGTGTATTGTCATGGCTGATTCCAGGATTCAGGTTTTGCCAGTCAGCCGACGTGGTCTATTACTGGGACTGGACGCAATGTCGCCGTTCATATATATATATATGAACGCATGTGGCAAAGTCATGCAGCACACGAAATGTTTTACGCGGAAGGAGGAAATGCTTTCCCCCGAACGTGTGTGTCGCACAATGCACGGAGCGGGCCAAATCACGTTTTGTCGATCTCTAATCAAAGGCACGCTGTGGAGCGCAAAGGGCACTCGAAAACTCGGACCGGCACAAACATCGCTCGTCACGAAACGAAGTTCCCAAAGGGCACAATCAGAAAAGGACCCTGGAAGGGTTTTTTGGTTTTTATTTTCATTCTTTCTTTCTCTTTGTATTTTACCCTGTATTTTTCTTTCTTTCTTCCTTTCTTTCTTTTCGTTTCTTTCCTCTCCCTCTGGTGCCAATTGAAATTTTGCTGATTCTCGCTTCTGCAGCTTAATAGACGGCATGATTTTCTTCTTCCTGAGTGTTTGAAAGGCTAAATTATGCTGGGTGATGATCAAAGTAAATAGCCCATGGGCAGCGTCCCCGTGCGCGTTGAAATGCACTTGCCGAAGGCTGTAGCGGGAAATCTCTCTGAAGCCCGGGAAGATCAAGTAAAAGTGTGGGAGGTTGGATTAGGTAGCAGACGAAAGGTGCGTGATTCTAAGCCGATGTATTGGTGCCACTTTCAGGCGTGCTGACGATGGTGTAATCTCTCTCTCTCTCTCTCTTTGTGTTGTGTGTGTGTGTGTGTGTGTGTGTGTGTGTGTGTGTGTGTGTGTGTGTGTGTGTGTGTGTGTGTGTGATATTACAAAGAGGCCGGATGGGGTGGTGGTGGGAAGGTGGTCAGTGTTCCTAAAATTTCAAATGTCTTTTCATATTTTTTTAAAAATGCCAACGTTTTCTGTATTGGGTTCTTGGGAGCAACTTACTTTCCTCTCATCGCTGAAATGTCAAGCCTAGTTCACAGAAACGGTGGTGCTGACGTGCATCCCACCTGCTCCCCGCTGGGAAATCATGTTTTTAAAAACTTTGAACTTTTTCTGCCCACACATTTCAGTCAATGCTGAACGGCTTTGTGTGGGAGGGTATGTGAGTGGGAAGTGGTGGGATGTGGGTGGATGGGGGGACAGCAGGAGAGATATCAAATAGCAAAATCGACAAGAACTTCCTCACAAGACATTTGCCAGAAAGAAAGCCACCCACTAAACTCCCTTCTCAGACGGACGTTGTCCCATTCATAATTGATTTTGCGACAAAGAACTGTTGTAGCGCGTAGCTTCGATTTTGTCCGTGTAGGTCACGAACTTCAAGAATTCTTTAGCGTGTGGATACTCTAGGTCAGGGAACAGATGTGGGCAAGCAAGGCCTGCAGATTTCATATCATGTGTCTATGTTTGTCACGCCGCTGATATGGAAAACTGCCGTTTTCGAAGCTCTAAGCTGTTTGCCAGATAGAAGGCATTTTCATTTGGCCATCAAGTTGCGACCGTTTTCATGATTCTGTGCTTCTGACAGTAGAGAAATACGATTTTCTTTGAACCTACGGTCCATTCCTGAACAGACTCGACAAAGCTTCTAAATGCAACAGCTCTTTTGAATGTTTTACATATTGCGTTTTATCATTACCTGAAGGTTGTAATTTGTATATGTATGGATGATCGGGTTTTTTTTTTATTTGTGTGTGTGTGTGTGTGTGTGTGTGTGTGTGTGTGTGTGTGTGTGTGTGTGTGTGTGTGTGTGTGTGTGTGAGCCGGTTAGGCTCAATATTTGTAATTGTAATGATTTTTATTGTCAGTTTTGTCTGAGCAGACAGTGCAATTTCCCTTCAAGGGACAAATAAAATGATATCTTCTCTTATCTTAAAACTCGCCACCAATCAGCGCCGTGTAGCTGGTCCTCAGTCCGCAACCAAATAACGCCGTCTGCTATACACTTCTAGAACAACCTATTTGCTTGCCAGAGCCGGTCACCACAATGATCTCAAATGCTATAATATTGCCACCCAAGTGACTGATTCTGAAGCACAAAGTCAGCGCATTCGATTAAAAGTTTTCCGCACTCTGTTGTATGTCCGTCATACGTATTGAGGCTTTGATGTAATTTTCATCAGAAAAACAAACAAACAAAATTCAAGTCTCCCGGTGCAAAATTCAAGTCTCCCGGAAATTTGTCTGCTTCATTACCACAGTCCGCTGGACGTGAATGAAAAAAGCCAAGATTTATTTCATTTCAAAGTCTGTACGGGGAGCAAAAACTTTCAGTGAACAGGAAAGGTCACGAATGTGACGCAATCTATGTCGCGTTGGCTAGTGCAGAAGAACAAGTTAGTCGGTCAAAACGGCCCTCCTTGTGAAGTCTGCTTTCGTGTGACCGAACGAACGGACAGAGACGCTGGCACGGTACGGACTTGACGAACTTGATTTTGATTTTAACCCTTTCACTGCCGCTGTCGCAGGATTTCTTGACTGGCACCAGTCGGCCACCTGTTACATTAGTTAAAAATGTTAAATCTGTATTGGGGGAAAAAAGCTCTTTCATGCAGTATAGGTTTTGATTCCTGTTTACAGCAGAGTGACGTGAAGAGATGTTATCCGTGAGTGAACCGAAATGCGTCTGGCAGTGAAAGGGTTAAGCATCCCTCAAGTTTCCAAGTTCAAGCAGTTTAGTCCTACCCTCTGGAGACCGTAGGAAAGTCTAAAGTTTGAGCTATTTGTGATACCACTGTTTGGAAAATTAAGTCACTAAGGAGCTCTTTTCGTCCTCTCAAATTGGCATGGGCAGCCTAAAGTAATCGCTTTGTAAGTTCGTTCGTTCGTTCGTCTTGCTTTCTACTTGAAGGGAGACAACTACCTGTCTTGTACGAAGAGATCCGCTGAAGATGTTGGAGAGAGATAGTTTCAGTTAGAGGTTCACACAGCACAATTCGTAGAGCAACTAAGTTTGAAATTCAAATTCAAATTTCTTTATATATATATACTAGATATACTAAATAACAGGTATAAAATGAAAAAAAACAAAAACTCGTCTTTGGACTCACAGCCCGGAACAAAATAAGAATGAAAAAATAAGATTCTAAGCCAATAAAAACAACATAAAATTGGTTTGGCGAGTGCAGTAACTTAACATAATAAAACACCCCAAATAATAATTAACTTGCAAATCACATCTATGAATTTGAGTCCTTGTTTTACTGGTTTCCTTTATGCTGAATCATTTCCTGCTTTGTAAATGTTGCAGTTCAGCAAGCATGAACACTGAAACACGTACTCAGTTACCAACCACTACACATAGTTACACCTCCTGGTAAAACTGAACCCATCAGTCTTCCATTTTTTTTAAATCTGGACTGAATGGTTTAATAACAAATCCCTTTGTCTGCGTCACTTTGTCTAACATTTCCGGTGACTGAGTTCAGGAAACGGACACATGAATCCATTCGGATCTCCAGCAGGATTTAGTGTACATCCAACGGATTACTTTCGGACACCGAAACGTATCGTTTTTCAGTCACGTATACGCGAACCCTTCAATCTCTGGGCAGTTTGTTTAGTTATGGATTGGGTTGTGTTTTTCTGTTGTGGATTTTTTTCTCCGCAATTTCGCAATTTTGCATCCATGAGCAAGAATACAATTGAAATACCAAACTTTGGTTGCGAATTGACGACTTCTCGACTTACAGTATCAGTAACGGTATTGATGTACGGCTGTACGAGAATGAGAGAGAGAGAGAGAGGGGGGGGGTGTTGGGGTGGGGGGGTAGGTGTTTGAGAGGTTAACGTCCTTTTCCACCACATATGGGTGATATCAAAGACTGGGCAACGAGAAAAGGCCAGCACAAATATTTCGCTCCAGCCGGGATTGTGTGTGTGTGTGTGTGTGTGTGTGTGTGTGTGTGTGTGTGTGTGTGTGTGTGTGTGTGTGTGTGAGAGAGAGAGAGAGAGAGAGAGCGAGACTGTTTTGTTTAGGTTGGCGTTGGTTCTTTTTTCGTGTTCTTTTAACAGTGTTAACGCCTTTTTCCGCCACAGACGGATGGTGTCAAAGATGGGGTCACGAGGAAAAGTAAGCTGATTTTTTTTATCCATTGGAAGCGGGATTCTAATTAACGACCCTAGTTTTGAAAGTTCAAAAAGAGAGACAAGAGGGCTTGTGGGGCTTTGGAGAGGGAAGGCGATGCGAGGACTGGGGGGAGGGGGGGGGGTGCGGACGGAGTTCTGCTGGCAAGAGGTACCTTACTCTCTCCCCCCCACCCCATCCCACCCCTCCCCAACGCCGACACCCTCCGTGTCCACCTCCCATCTCGCCTTCGGGACTTTTTAATGCTCGGGTCGCGGATTCGAATCCCGGCTGGGACCAAATATTTGCGCTGGTCCGCTTTTTGCTCATTGCCCCGTCTTTGACACCACGCTTGCACGGTGGAAAAGGACGTTTAACTCCCAAACAACCAGCACCTCACCCCCACTGATCTGGCCTACACGCAATCTGGCTGTTGTCTGGACGGAGGCGCTATTGGCCTCACTGTACAGGAGGCGTGCAGTTGTCGTTCAGTAAGTGAAGCGGGAGACCGACTGACCCGACCCGACCCGCCATTTCGCAACAAGAGAAAGCGATAATGTCAGATTCTCCATTCTCCCTCTCCCCTATCGTTTCCTACAATGCCTCCTGGAAACCAGGCAAGTGTCAACCCAGGGGGTAGATTTGTTTGCCGACGAGCAAATTATCTCGGGGTGACCGGAGTGTGTGTTCGGTCTTATGTTACGCCGTGCTCTAGTTTTGCTGCTTTTTATTTTATTAATTTTTATTTTTAAAGAGTTGAGAGTTGGTTAACACGGGTTAGCTCGCTCTAGTTTTGCTGCTTTTTATTTGATTAATTTTTATTTTTAAAGAGTTGAAGAGAGTTGGTTAACACGGGTTAGCTCTCTCTCTCTCTCTCTCCCTCTCACACACACACACACACACACACACACACACACACACACACACACACACACGGATGCTGCTGCTGCTGCTGCTGAAACTTTATTTCTCAACAGAAGATAGAGAGAGAGAAATGAAATGAAATGAAATTTGGATAAGAGAGAGAGAGAGAGAGAGAAGCAGCACCTAGAGTAAATACCGACCAAACCCTGCACGAGCACTATGACGTCACCCTTACTCGGCGAACCGGGATGTCGACTGACCTGACAAATAATTCATAACATACCGCACTTGGATCCAGCCTCAAGTGTTTCAAGGCCGCTCCATCAACCAGCGAATCACACTGCCCTTTTCCCATTCATCTACAGTTTCCATTCCAAACACACCGGCTGGTTGTGTAAAGATCTACAATCTCAACAAAAAGCCACAAAGAGCGTGTTAAAAAAATAAAACCTATCTGACTGAGCAAAACACGCAGCCAACTCTGTCACAGTTACAGACTTTTCAGCGTCCCTGAAATTCCTATGAAAGCCAACGGCAGCCTGATTTCACAGCCGGTTCAGATTGCGTTTTGACACTGAGCGAGAACTGAAGCCGGACCGCGGTGGCAATTCTTCTCGTGCAGCACACATCACTCGCCAGATGCTGTTAGGATGTGTCTCAAGTCACTGACCAAAAGCACAATAAAGTCACGTTCTGGTTTTATAAGGGTCTCCCGGGCGCTGAAAACTTCTCAGTGCAACTGTGACAGAGTTCAGAGTTGCCTGCATTATACAGTCCCGACACACACACACACACACACACACACACACACACACACACACACACACACACACACACACACACACGATGTTTGCAGTCTCTCATGCAATAAGGACTTTCTTTGACCTACTTAGGTTCGGGATTTTTGATGAACATGTTTATCTCAATTGGGCCTGACAGTTGTTGTTTTTTTTTTAAATATATATATATATATATATATATTTACATCTTGTTTTACAGAATAGCTTTTTACCCTTTTAACGGCCTGGCAGAGGCAAACTTTTACTTAGCCGCGAATTAGTCTTTGTTGCTTGCGCGGCGTTAAGCCCTAACTAACTAACTAACACGATGTTTGCGGCTTTTTGGTGAGATTGCAGATCTTTAATAAGCCATCTGCTACGGACACAGCTTGATCGAAACCCCATTTACCAGGACAGAAAGACTCGGGCAGTCTGCTCTTACACCCAGACGAATTATCCGTCAAACATCTGCCATCAACAGACTGCATCCATTATCCTGGAGAAGCATAATCTCCGACACTCTTGGCGCTCCGGCTCTTCTTCGAGAACTCTTGGTAAAAAATCAATCAAAAGTGTGTGTGTGTGTGTGTGTGTGTGTGTGTGTGTGTGTGTGTGTGTGTGTGTGTGTGTGTGTGTGTGTGTGTGTGTGAGGACGTACAGCAGATGTCCCCCGTCGCAACATGTGTATTATCTCAGTCGTTGGAGCGCCAGAGGCGGCCTCTTCAGTCGTCTTTGTTCTTTTTTTCTTTCTTTTTTTTTTTCTTTCTTTCTTTCTTTCTTTCTTTCTTTCTTTCGTTCTTTCTTTCTTTCTTTATTTCTTTCTTTCTTTCTTTCTTTCTTTCTTTCGTTCTTTCTTTCCCCCTATTATTTCTTTCTCCATTTTTTTTTTTTTTTGTCTTCTTCTTGTCCCAGACGAAAGGCGCTAGAAACAGCGAAGAAAAAGAATTCCTTGACACTGAACAAGGTGACAAGAAAATAAGGCTCCATGTTTCTCTTCCCTGACGCACGACAAACTTAAATGCGAAAGTCGAGTGCATGGGCCCCAGAGAGAGAGAGAGAGAGAAAATACAGAACTGACAAAACAGAACAAAACAAAAGCTGTGTGGAAATTGACTTTGCTCGGTAGTCACTACCTTGTCGTCTAGCAAGACACGTCCACGGCGATTGGCTGGCGATACGTGAACATAAGCCAATCGGGACACTCGAGACAAACGGATCAAAGAATAACGTTGAGAGACTTTTAATGGCCGTTTGCTGTTTTTATGTCAAACAGCCGCAAGCCGATAACCTTGTTGTTGCGGCCAAGCAAGCAGTTCCGACCATTTGTCGGTCAGCTAATGGGAATGTTGCCCTCCAGCCAACGAGGAAATCAGTAATACTCAATAGTTATTAGCTGTTGAAAGATTTTCTGTCGCTGTTTCTGGATGAGACGACTGTATGCACACACGTCTATCAAACGGCGCTTATTACAAGACAAACAGACCTCACAGAAGATTTGGGAAAGGGGATTGGGGGGGGGGGGGGTACATCAGTTTACGTTCGAGAGTGCGCACGTACGCTGGAACCAGTATATTGTAATTATAAGTCGAGCTCTGAATGCAATACGCCGACCTTTGCAGACCGTGCAAGCGATAATTCAAACTGCTCGATACTCTCCCACTCAACGAGTGACGGCAACACTTTAGCGGACCCCTCGATTTTCCCGTCGCATGTAGTCTTCTGTCGGCTCATTACGAGCCTGTGTCTGAGTGACACGATGTTCCACACCACCAGAACAGCTTAAAGCGATTCGTAATGTGGGTCTTTTAAAATTCCGATGCCGGAAAATTAAAAACTCCTACATTGATTTTACAGACTGCGAAGGAAGCAGCGATCTTCAACTGACATTTGTTTTATTGCCAGAGGTTTTAACGATGGAAATTAAGCACTCCGCCAAACGTCAAAATCACCCACGGTCAAGACATGATCAATTCAATTTCGTAATCCAACAGCCAGGAGGGAAAGTGAGTTTGACAGTTCGGAATCAATTTTCAGCTTATCACATTAATCCGTCAACGTGCAGCACTCCGATAATTAATTGATTTTTCGAGTTTCTGAATCCACTTAGTGACGGATTCGTTCACGTTGAAATTTGGGAGGCAAGTCAGCGGGTCCCAGAATAGCTCCCGAAACAGCTCTCAGTGCCGGTTTTTGCAGACCTGGCATTCCGCTGCATGCATATATCTTTGTTGTTTGTTTCTTTTTTTAAAGTCCGTACACTTTATACTGGCTAGGTGTTCGGGGATCAGTTTGTCCAATATCACCCACAAGAAAACGTACGAACGAAATGCCGATATCACTTCCGGCGCTCCGCCTCCCATCTAGAATCAAGGAAAATCGCCGTGAACAAGCAAGCCTCTAAGTGATCTGAATATGAATAACGGTAGGCACTGGAGGCGACAAAGTCAACAGCGTGCCACAGTCTGTGACAGCCACTTGGCCGCTTCGTCAGCCAGAGAGCGGTTTTTGTCCATCACTCAAAAACAGGCTCTAGTCTAGATAGCCCAACGTCAGTCAGGGAAGATGACGTCCCCACTGGAGATCTCAAAGGGCAGACCACTCTGCCGCCAGCAGTGTCAAGGGCCGTCAAGATTCTGGGCTGTCCTGAAACAAGTGGATGTCGGGCTCTGCAGCTCTCGTGGAGCGGAAGACACGAAAGGTCCTTAACCTTTTTCAGGCCAGATTCAGTGCTGTGGAAAGCCCCCTGATCACGCCAAGAAGTCTAGGAGATAAGATGTAGCAGTTGTTTGTTTTCGCATTCATATTTCTTCAGAATCGATGGTAAAGATAGTAAGGGGTATTCAACATCCGGTTTGATGTGGGCACTACCGAAGTCGTATCATGACAGGATATAATGATAATAATAATAATAATAATTGTATAGGCGCTTTACCCAATTTCATGAATCGGCTCAAAGCGCCGCGAACTGAACCCAACACGCACGCTCACGTGAATCACACGCATTCTCTCACACATTGGACATAAACACATTACAGTCACGTGGTGCGAAGGGCCAGCTCAGCTATCTAATTTTCGGAATTTGAAATTGCATTTTTTTTTTTCAAATTTGTTGGGCTGAACATTTCCAAAGCAGAGGGGGATATCACAACAGGAAGTGAGTCTGGAGCGTTCCACAGCAGCTTAGGGAAGAACATATGAGCGCTTTTGTAAAGTACACAAAGGAAAAGCTCTGGACAACGGAACCTATTTTACTTGCCCCACGAAACTCTCAAAGCTTCTGAAGGAGACTAGAGCACCTACAGATTGGTAGCTAAGATACGAACACCAAACACCCAACAACAGAAGGTGAAACGTGTCAACACAAGTATCAGCCACCAAGCTGGCGTTATTGTAAAAGTCCTAGCGTCGTATCCCGGCAAATAAAATCTCCTAATGCAACTCCCGGTGTTCGCGCTTCAGAGATTGGACGACACGTCTACGACAGTTTTGACAGGCCGATTTAAAAGCTATTGATTGTGGGCGTTGGGGTTGGTTTAAACACGGCTGATGCTGGGTAAACGAAGGAGAAATGCAGGATCCCATATAATCTAATAAGATTTCTTGAAATTTCTTGCTGATCAAATCCGAGATCAGGGGAGGTTTTAGGAGAAACTCGCCATGACAGATTTGCCTACAGTCCAAAGCCGTTTGCTCTACTCAGAGCCACGGTGCCACAGACGGGATCAGAAACATTAGTCCGATCGAGATTTTTCCTGCATGTGTTTCTTCCGTCTTTGCCGCAGAATCAACACAGTGAGTAGGGCAGGGGTGGCCGAATGTTTTAGGGCTTAGTGCCAGTCGGGCCCCTAACAAAGCTGAATAAAGGAGCCTAATGGACAAATGTCAGACAAATTCGACACACCATGGTCCCAAGGTGACTTTAATGGAGGTTTTGTGTTGAAAATGAAGCAAAACTAGTGCCATCAGTGACCATGTAGTTGGCTACAACTGTGAACAGATGCAGAGTTGTCCCGCATTTCTTCAAGGTATACAGCAGAATCGACACAGACGGATAACAACAACAGCAGGGTGGGTGTTTGGGGGTTTAACGTCCTTTTCCACCACACACGGGTGATATCAAAGACGGGGCAACGATGAAAAGGCCAGCACAAATATTTGGCCCCAGCCGGGATACGAACTCACGACTCGAGCATTGAAAGTCCAACGCTCTACCATTCGGCCACCGCGGCTCCCCAACAACAACAGCAGCAACAATAAGAACTGTATTATTATTATTATTATTATTGCTAGAGCGTTGGACTTTCAATGTTCGGGTCGTGAGTTCGAATAACGGGGCCAAATATGTGTGGTGGCTGTTTGTTTCCTTGTTGATATCGCCCGTATGTGGTGGGAAAAAAAAAGAAGTTAAACACTTTTAAAAAATATATTAACAACGCCCTTGTTGGCAAACTACAACCAACAATGACGTTTGCAGAAGGAGGTAAAAATACTTGAAGAGGAAAGAAAGGACACGAGAGCAACTTCGTTAGCGTTTCTGAATAGTGTAGGTACACTACTCAAAAAAAGTCACGGACCACTTACAAAAACATGCATAGCTCAGCAAAAAATCCTTCAAATTGTATTTAATGTTCACACTATCTAGCTTGATCAAATGGCTTTGACATCCTGAAAATTAATTTCGGAAACTTTCTTCATGGACTGTTCAGAGGCGTTTGTTCAAAGACGACTGGCGGATGACTTACTTTTGCTTGAATTAGGGTCATTTTGCTGAACCATTAAGCCTACGGCAATGTGTACCGGAAGTGAACGTGCAAGATGTACATGTGCCGGAAGTGAAAGTGCAAGATTTTTTGCTTTGCGTCATCTGACTTCTTGTTAACACAGCTGTGGAGTTTGGTTCACCTGTCGTAACACGTTTAGGAAATATGACAATTTCAAAACAACACGTAGAACTGAGGTAAGTCCTTGACTTTTTTTTTTTTTTTTTTTTTGGAGTAGTGTATGTCTGTACTTACGGTTGGTCCCTCATAGAACTCGATCATAGACTCCTCCCCATCCAGCATGACAGACACGATGGACGGCCCCTCCTCCCCGTCTGTAACAACAAGAAGAGAAGGTGACGTGTTAGTGACAACGTCATCATAACTGACGTGGGCCAGTACTGCTGCCAGATCTGCCAAGGGCCGGTAGCTGATGGGAAACTGTGCACCGGTGCTGAATTCAAATTCAAAATTCAAATCTGAATAATTCAAATTCAAATAAATCTTTATTATCCCAAATGAGAAGTTCGGTTACGGTGGACATAAAACGAACAATCAGACAGTACATGCAACACAAAATGAACAAAACACACGGAGACTGGTATTTAACACACTTTAAAATCAGATATAGATTTCGATTAAGTATCACCTAAATTACTTCTTAATCAGGTGCACCATTTAAAATAGGTATTGAAATGACCTTAAGTGATTTTATTCCTAGAAATGGACACATTCACAAAATGCACAAGGAAATCGAAGAAAGAAAGAAAGAACCTGATATTACAGAAACTAAAACTAAGGAAATTAAAACTAAAGAAAAACGTGTAAAAAAAATTAAAAAAAAAATATATATATATATATATATATATGTGTGTGTGTGTGTGTGTGTGTGTGTGTGTGTGTGTGTGTGTGTGTGTGTGTGTGTGTGTGTATGTGATTGAAAGTCACCCACACCAAATACCCTAAATACATTTTCATTCGTCACTCAATAGATCATTCACAAAGATTCGTCGATAGATACTGAGAAAAGTCGCCCCAGATAAACCAGTTGCTTGTCTTTCCCGCGTCAGAAACCTGAAAATGAAAGAGTGGTTGCCATCGTCGTGTCCTGGACTCGGGGGGAAAAAAAAACGGTCCTCCGCCGACCCTCAGTGAAATTAGGTCCGTGATCAAGCGTCATAAATCTTGGGGCGACCACAAACGAGCATCCTGCACGTGGAACCAGAATAAGGTCGGATGTGGGGACTGAAGACGGTATCTCTACTGTAGATTCCTTTCTGCAGCCCGACCAATAGGACAGTATCGAGACTTAAGTGGTTTGATGGACGCGTCACCTAGTTCTGATGCAGACTTCAGAGAGGGGGTGTGCTTGTTTATTTCAATGGCCTAGATACGCGAGGCTGTTCTTAATTTGCATATACGTACCTAAACGTAGATCGAAATACGAAGATTGGTATAAAATTATGCATGAGAAAATAATCCAGAACTTCAACTTTTTTTTTTTTTTTAAAAAAAAAAGATCAATTTGATCGAGTATCAGCGAGTACCGTTTGCTAACGCCACCTCCTACTTGAAGGGGTGGGGGGGGGTGGGGGGGGGGGTAACCAAAATAAAAACACCACTTTGGCCGAGCCGGTGTTTTGAGTCACTTACAACTGTCAATACGTTTTTCCCATCGGTTCAACGACCAAGGTGCACTTTCGAACTGTTTTTATGTAACCGTTTCCTGCAATTTATTTTTCTTTTCCAGTGATTGCAGTGTCAATGCCCAGTGTAGTGTCAGTATAAATTGGACTGAACTCAGGTCCATTTTTTCTGAGATGGAAAATTACTCGTGCACGCCAAACACGCTTCCTTCTTACATCACGTTTCTCCCAGCAAATTAACTCTGAGTCTAAAAAAACACTTAATCCAGTTTCTGAATCGTGGAGCGTTCACGCTAAGTTTCAATTAACCAAATAGACGCGCGGAACACGACGACACTTTTACCCCCATTGGGTGAAAACGGGCTGCTTGCAAGGGCGGAAAATCTCTGCCAATGCGGCAAACAAATGTGAACGTTTTTGTCCCCCTACTTGCGTTCGGTAAACCACGGCGATTAAGTTAAGGCCAAAGAGAAGCCTGAGCGTAAACACGATTCCAATCAGCACTTCCGACGGCTATCGAATTTTCTCCTCGCACAACTGTCCAAGCAGTTTACTTCTTCCATTTGTTACGTTGCTGAGGGGGGAGGCTCGAGTACTTGTTCTGACGTAGATCTTGACTGTATTCATCACGACCCAATGGACACTGAGTTAGCATTAGCGATGAAAGGGTCAAGATGGCGCGCGCGAGTTCGTACGTCCATCTACGATGTTTTTTCCTCTTCAATCGTCACTTTGAACCTTTTCTGTTTAATCTTATTTATGTCATGGATTTGTTGATTCAATGGTTCATTTTATATATTGTAGCTGTCGATCACCATTATAATTATTACTGCTTGCACTTTGGGGGGTGGGGGATGGGAGGGGGCCGGGTAGGGGTGAATATCACTGTCGGAACCTCTCCATTCGCGAAATGGAAGCCAACACACAATTAAATTTATTTTGAAACTCCAGGCGTGATAACATGCACCAATAATTTTTTTTAAAGCCACGCCGAGGCGGTGAAAAAGCCCCTGCCCAGACATATTCCATTTCTAGCGGCTCTCCCACCTCCTCTTCGGTATTCATTGTGTTAGCCAGCTATATACAGGAGAAGGGAAGCAAATCTTCATGCCTTAAACTGAGCTTAGTTGCCTTTCTTGGTGCTAGCCTTACGTACGGCAGGCATAGGTTGGTTTTTACGTAGCATTTTCAACAAGGCCCTGAGGCCTTGACCCCTCTTCAAGGTTAACCAAAATAAATAAGGTTTTGTAATCGGATGATGAACACACACAAAAAAAATGGTGTTGATTTGTTCATCTGTTCTTGAGATATTTTGCAGAAACACAACACACACACACACACACACACACACACACACACACACACACACACACACACACACACACACACACACACACACACACACACACACACACACTCACGCACTCACTCACTCACTCACTCACTCACTCACTCTCTCTCTCTCTCTCTCTCTCTCTCTCTCTCTCTCGTATATTACAAATGATCTCACTCATACACTGTCCTAAACACATGGCCAAACTGCAGGCTGTTCATCAGATGTCCAGTGTGTTACGTTTCAAGCGGAAAGAAAATTTCCCCGTCCAGAGTTTCTTCTGTTTCTGCTGTTTTACCGTCGTTAAATAGTTTTTGAAAGCTGACAAACAAACAAGGCAAAAAGTGCTCTTTGTGAGAGAGAGAAAAAAAAAAAAGGACACCACGACACAGAATACGAAAAAAAAACCACCCGATTTAATTGCTTTCGGTGTCATTTCCGTTTCACCGTAATGTAATTGTTTGCGAAAGCTCACAAACACATTTATATAAGCCGTTAAAAGTACAAAGTGGTCGACTTGTTTCGGAGCAAAATGTATGACACCGTAATTATGTCGCCGTCGTAAAAAAAAAAAAAAAAAAAAATTGGTCCTTCCTTTGGTTCGGCCGTACCGAGCAAAACAGCTGTCTCCGAGGAATTAGTATTTATCAAAGTCTGCGAACAGAGGACAGTGCCCCCAGAAAGAGACATGGACTGAGAAATTGGATTCGTGGAAAGACAAACGTCTGTGGATTGTGGTCTAAGCCTGGGGGTCTCATCACAAGCTGGACGGGGAAGGCTGTGGGGTCACGCGGAAAAGGCCAGTGTTAATTTTCCTGGACACACCCTACAGAGGATTTTGTCCCTTTGGTTGTGATTGCTCTCTCTCTCTCTCTCTCTCTCTCTCTCTCTCCTGATTTCTTCAGCAACGGTGCCAGCAACTGTCATCCTCCTCCTCCTCCTCCTCATCATCATCGGTTTGTTTTGTTTTCCGCATGGAATGTGTGTGTGTGTGTGTGTGTGTGTGTGTGTGTGTGTGTGTGTGTGTGTGTGTGTGTTGTGTTGTGTTGTGTTGTGTTGTGATGTGTTGTGTTGTGGTGTGTGTGTGTGTGTGTGTGTGTGTGTGTGTGTGTGTGTGTGTGTGTGTGTGTGTGTGTGTGTGTGTGTGTGTGTGTGTGTGTGTGTTCGTGCGCGCGTGTGTGTGTTCCCTTAATTACAAGTTATCGTAATCATTTTGTGCCAGCATGTATGAGTTTCGATGGATTTAATCAGTTCGAAAAGCAATTCATTACCACCCACTCAAAGGTTTTTTTTTTGTTTGTTTGTTTGTTTGTTGTTGTTGTTTTGTTTTTTTGTTTTTTTTTTTGTTTTGGTTGTTGTTGTTTTATATTTTTTTCTGTTTGGTTGTTTTGGTTCATTTTGTTGTATTGTTGTTTTTACTTTTACTTCATGTGCTTCCGCCTATTCTCCACACCACACCACTCCTAGTATTCTACAATGTTGCCGTGAAGGCATAAGTGACGTCATTGGAACTAGGAACCTGGAAGCCAATCGGTTGTCTCCCCTGGCGAGGCTGACACGAGGGAGAAGGAGGTTTCCCACCTCTCTAGTGATTTTCAATGGCTTCCTTAATCATCCTCCCACACCTCAACTGAAGGTCGCGAACTACAAAACACACCACTTTTATGTGCCGCGGATTTGAAGAAGAGGAAAAAAAATTGAATGTCACAAAAGAGGAGAATGAAACCCCGCAATGACCCACGTTCAAACTGTCCCCATGAAGAACTCGCCACTTGGGAAATCAACAGTTTGTCGATTTTTTGGAAATCATGAACTTAGCCGTTAACCAGCAGGTCCCCCCCCCCTTTCCGTCTTAATTCAAAGTTATATCATTCTGTATCATCTTTTATCATATTAATATTTTCAAGTTATTGCTTATAGATTTTTGTTTTTCTTCTCTTAATATCAGGATTTGTTGTTGTAATATTTATAATAATATTAATTAATGATAACTGACACTTATACAGCGCCCTTTCTCCCAGAAAGCTCACAGCGCTGTACAAGGAAGAGAAAAGAAAAACACTGGAACAGTACAGTCACATATGAACAAAGCATATCACATAAATACAAACAATACAGTACACCTTCTTTAATTGCCTTCTTTGACAGTTCATCTCTTTTTATCTGCTAATTACTCCATGACTATTTTTACCTTCCTTTCACTTCATGTATGTCTTTTTATCTGATCTTTACTTCACGTTTTGTTTTACCTGCTTTTCACTTTTGAGAGAGACAGAGACAGAGAGACAGGGCTTAGTGCGTGCTCCTTGGGTCCGAGTTTGGGGGCGAGCACATAAATTCTCCCCCTGAATGTGTTGTTACTCTTTCCTCTCAATCTAGGAAGCGAAAGGCTGCGTGCAATAGCTTGCCACGACAGTGCGGCAAAACACTTCGACAGTCAGTGACAAACACACGGAGTAAAGCAACCCATTCGGTCCGTGGCCAGCTAAAATTAGCTGTGGGAGCTGTTACTGTATTGACCGCTCGGACAGTTACAAACAGAACCTTGTCAGGTAACTTGGGCTTTTGCTTTGTTTTTCAACAGACTCGGAAAAGGTCACAGAAGACGGGGGCATTTGTTAACACGCATGCGATAGACGTACCATTCCTGTTTTTGTCCCTGTCAAGGCAGAAAAAGCGGGTGGGGGATAGGGGGTGGGGGGTAGTGCAGAAATGGGAGACGAACAGCGCGCATCAGCTTGTTTTGAAAGGTCTGCAATCACAACAAAAAGTCGCAAATACTGTGTGTGTGTGTGTGTGTGTGTGTGTGTGTGTGTGTGTGTGTGGGTGGGTGTGTGTGTGGGTGGGTGTGTGGGTGGGTGGGTTTTCTTTTTGTTTTTAATGCGACTCCTGCGACTGTGTATAATGCAGGCAACTCTTCTCACAGTTGCAGGGTTTTCAGCGCTTCGGGGACCCTAAAAAAAAAAAAAACTGAGCCTGAGTTTGCAGTGACTTCATTGTGCTTTTGGTCAGTGACCGAGACACATCGCTACAGCGTCTAGCGGTTGTTGTGTGCCGCACGAAAAGACTAGCCTCTCAGTGTCACAGAGTAACGAATAAAAAAACGGTCTCCGTGTCTAGATCAGATAGTGCATTATCTCTTTCGGCAAACAGCTTTCACAGAACGTCGCATGTGGCTTTTTCTTTTCTTTTCTCTTTTTTCATCCGACGCGCTTACTGGTGTGTCAAGAATCTGCAGGTTACGATTACCAAGGATCCACCCTTTGGAACACTCTTCAAAAAAAAAAAAAAATGAGTCATAATTATAGATTCGGTCCCCACCTTTACAACTGCAGTCAAAACATATTTGTTCTCAGCCCAGCAGCCTTAATGAGGGATTGACAGAACTCGGATCAAAATCGGCAGTTGTCACTTTACTGACAAAGCAATGTTTGCGTACTTCAAATCTGGAAACAGACATGTTATTTACGGCAGACCTTAGTGTGTGTGTGTGTGGGGGGGGGGGGGGGTGTCGTCTACCTGCGACAATGTATTCCTGGGGAGTTTCCATTTTAGCCAGCAAAACATTGTTCCTGAAAGACCTTGACTTTTTCTCTGTCGACCACTTGTTTCTGCACAGAAATCTGTCAATCGACGGAAAACTGACAAGGAGAATCAAAAGGACCAGACGTTTACAGGCATACTAAACCGGTCGTTGTTGTTGTTGCTGTTGTTGTTGTTGCTGTTGTTGTTGTTATTGTTGTTGATGTTGCTGTTGCTGTTGCTGTTGTTGTTGCTGCTGTTGCTGTTGTTGTTGCTGCTGTTGTTGCTGCTGTTGTTGTTGTTGCTGTTATTGTTGTTGGCGCTGCTGTTGCTGATGCTGATGCTGTTGCTGTTGTTGCTGTTGCTGTCGCTGTCGCCGCCGCTGCTGCTGCTGCTGCAGCTGCTGCTGTTGTTGTTGTTGTTGTTGTTAATAATAATAATGATAATGAGTATAGGCGCTTTACCCAATTTCATGAATCGGCTCAAAGCGCCGCGAACTGAACCCAACACGCACGCTCACGTGAATCACACGCATTCTCTCACACACTGGACATAAACACATTACAATCACGTGGTGCGAAGGGTCAGGTCAGCTATTTAAATTTCGGAATTTAGAATTGCATTTCTTTTTCAGATTTGATGGGCTGAACATTTCCAAAGCAGAGGGGGGGGGGGGGAGCCGGAGTACCCGGAGAGAACCCCCGACGATCGGCCCGAATGAACGGTGCCACATACGCGAAGGAAAAATTCTTTCCCCCGAGTGGGGCTCGAACCCCTGACCTCTCGCATTGGCCGTGACAAGTCTCTTAACCACTAGACCACCGACCGCCCCGACCGTTGTTGTTGTTGTTGTTGTGTTGCCCCCCCCCCCCCTTTTTTTTTTTTGTCGAGACAGATATATGGCGATACATTTAACACGGCAAAACTTCAAGAGCAGCGCACACACACACCCGTTACTTCAGTTCCCGTGACATTTGTAGGAATGGGCGTTGACAGTATTTGGGCCTATTTTCCCCGTTCTAAGAATGGCGGCGACTTACCGGCCGGCGTAAATAAAAGGTCAAGATTCTAACTATAGCTGATCGTTTCGGACGGGTCGATTCTGGCCGGTAGTTAACAAAAACCAATTTACTGGGAACAGTCGATCTCCGGCGTATCGTTCTGAGGTAACACGCTAATGCACAAACCTTTTATGCAAGGCACCTGCTATGCAGGCAGCCCGAGGCTCCGCACGACCTCCTGGTGCGAGCCAGTTCGCAATTAATTTGGCGGGAGTAAGGTGGATAACCCTTTTATTTCTGTTGATAGAGTGTGTTAATTAGTTTCATTAAACGTACATGAATAATCTAGTGTGTACTGATGATAGAAATTGTGTTTTGTACGAAAAGAGTGTATATCTTGCCGGTAGAATTGCTTATATGTTTTAATGACGATGTTGTTTGTCCTGTTTGGTTGTATGATTTGTCAAAACACACACACACACACACACACACACACACACACACACACACACACACACACATGCTTTAAAAATGCGTCTGGGTGAGCTACTGCGTTGGATTTAGCCGCTGCGCTACTGAACGGCCGTTACCAATGTCATGGCGATGAAGCGGAGGTTCGAGCCCAGGTGAAGCTTGTGATACGTGATACCGGTTTTTCCTGGCTGCCGGGCCATCGGGGGTTTCTCTCCGCGTTATCCGGCTTTCCTCCCCCAGCAAAATTGTTTAAAAAAAATATAGGATAGGTATAGGGTGGCGCTGCACCTCGGCGACGCGCTTCCCCCGGGGGAAGCAGCCCGAATTTCCCGAAAGAGATAATGAAGTAGTAGTAGTAAATTTAAAAAAAAAAAGGAAGGTAAGTTGGAATAACAAACTCTTGACGTAATAAACTTCTCACACACCAAAAGCAATCTACGTTTTGGGGTCTGGGCTGTTGTCGTGTGTAAAAATAACATTCGATCGCCTCGGGTTAATCAGCGTCTATTTTTGGGCATGCTAAATGTTGTTTTAGCTGCTATACCTTTGTTTCCGTACCTATCCAGCCGCGAATAGACGAGGGCGGGACCAATCAATGTACAGTCAACTGCCCATAAATGCGTGAGCATTAACTCTTTGACGACGGAGAAATCGTGTGTCAGAAATTGTGCTCCGTCGTCAAAGAGTTAAAGGGACGAATGTTACTATTTTTTATGCTCTACATGTCGTTCTGAGCTGTTTTCGTGGTTACTATCATCACACCACTTCGGCACCTGGACAGTGACAGCGTCTGAAATGCTAGCACTGAGCCAGCAGAAGCGTACTCGATGGCGCGGTAACCACACTGAGCGCTCCAGTAGTGTAACAACAGTCGTAGAATTTGGATATTCGACCGCTTGCGCAAAAGTGTAAACAACAGCGTATCGCATTAAGAGCTGTACTAATCATCAAGATGGAGTATTTCGAGCGTACAGGCGCACTCACGGGCGAAACTGTTCCAAAAGATAAGTTCGCTTAGCAAAGATGGAATCTGCCCGTTTAAACAACACATGCGCTGAGCCGCAATATGGAAAACATCTGACATCGAGATCAACGTAATATCAAAAAAACAAGAATATGACCCTGGGAGTGTTCAGCCCACGAACACCACCAACAACAACATCCCATAGCGGCAAACGAGTCATTCCCCCGTCACGCTTCACTGCACAGACCGCGTCAACAACCAATGACCGGGCGGTCACGTGGTATTTTGCAACAACGCGAAGACAAAGACACTTTAGAAGCTGCCCGAAACCAGACGCTGTACTGTTCCTTTGTGTTCTGCCTGATTTTCAGAAACCGAAAACAACTCGCTTAGGACGGAGTCAATATTGTGCCCGGAAATAGCTGAACAGTTCACGAAAATAGCATCTTTTCTTTCCTCGCCATTCCGCCCTATGACGAGGCATTGCGGCAAAGCTCGGGTTTCTCGCGCACGCGAGTTATGCCCATCTTAGACCGTCCTGTGTCGACTACACGAGTCTGACGGTCTGCTGAAAGTCTGCCTTTCTGACTTCAAAGACGCAGGCGTACGGTGACGTGGGAACGAACTGACTTAATTTAATTCTTAATTTCTACATGTGAGAAATGGGCTGGTCTCTCTCTCTCTCTCTCTCTCTCTCTCTCTCTCTGGTAGCCAGGGTGGCCGAATGGTAGAGCGTTGGACTTCTAATGCTCGGGTCGCGAGTTCGCATCCCGGATGGGGCCATATATAAATTTTGTGCTTGCTTTCTCAGCGTTTCCCCGTCTTTGGTATCACCCGTTCGGGATGGAAAAGGACGTTAACCCCCCCCCCCACACACACACACACACACACACACCCATCCTCTCTCTCTCTCTCTCTCTTTCTCTCTCTCTCTCTCTCTCTCTCTCTCTCTCTCTCTCTCTCTCTAACCCATTGAAACAAGGCTGCAGCAGCTAAAGGTAAGGATCAATTGTGAATCAATTACACTCGTTTACCGGGCTACTGTAGCCACGGGATTTCAATGGCACCTCGATCATGTTCTAGCGGCAAGAAAAACAACGGGTGGGACGACAGAGAGAGAGAGAGAGAGAGACACACACACACACACACACACACACACACACACACACACACACACACACACACACACACACACACACACACACACACACACAAAGACGGAGACTAGCAGACAGACACAGACTGAAACAGACAGGTAATCAGGCAGGTAGAAAAAGACAGACACAGACAGACAAAACACTGACACAGACACACGGAGGCAGACAGAGAGACCAACAGGAAATCGCCCAACAGTTGTACGGTTTTTCTCCTCGCAGTTACACCCAGACATCTTCAAAGCCTGCCACACTGGTTCCACGCAGCGTTCCGAAAGAACATCAGATTATCGGGAGGAAAAAATCAAACAAACGAAACCGAAAAAGAAGGTTTGATCGTGTTTCTTCGGTAATTGATTCCTTTGATGGAAGGACTGAATGGTCGCATCTGGCTGTCGGTCTGAATTGCTGTAATCTGAGCGGCCGATGTGTGCGCACGCAAGATTAAAATGGTGTCCGTTTCCTTCTGACCTTCTGCGCAACGCGGCTTTCTGCCGGTCACGTGGACAATGACGAAACGTCCGGTGCGCATGCGCAAAGGCCGCTCAGCCCAGACAAAGTGCGAACTGAAAGTTTAAAAAAATAAAACGTTGTGTATTTGTGTTTGTGAAATTTGTGCAATGGGATACGTGCTGTGTGAGTTGCTGGGTAAACTGTTCTGGATAAAGAATAAAGAGGTTTTTTTAAATTTCTGATTTCCTCATTTGATTTTGTTTACACCGCTTGCACACACACACACACACACACACACACACACACACACACACACACACACACAGAGAGAGAGAAAGAGAGAGAGAGAGAGACTGACTGACTGAAACTTTATTTTCCAAGGATAATACTAACTATACACTACAAAATACAATACATCAACTGATAAAGAGTAACACACACACACACACACACACACACACACACACACACACACACACACACACACACACACACACCCCAAACTGGAAAAAAAAATGTGCAGAGAGAGATAGAATGGACACTAACACAAAACAGAATGAACACTAACCAAACCCATTCTTGAACAACAACAAACTTGCCCAAAAGATCTGTTTCGGGGAACGGTCATGTATACGCGTGCAAACACTTTAAAGAGCCCGGTTTGCGAACAAATACTGTGCCTGATATTTCCCGGAAAGAATTGATCGCAATGGATCCACGTTTAATTGTTACTGGCCTATCAAATACGCCGTGACCTGGCCAAGTACAAAAGACGAACAGGGCTGAATGACATCACACAGGCATAACACTTTGTTTCTGATCGATGAATCTTTGTAATACAACAAAGGTTCACAGGTTCTCGTCTAGATACGGTTTGGCTTTTTCTTTTCCGCGGAGAAAAGATTAAAGGCATTAAGCTGGCGTCTTTTCTACACGTCTCAAAGACGTGGGCGAAAGATACGCATATTGAGTCTTTCAATCGGTTTTGGCCACTTTGTCCGAGTCAGTTGAAAGGCCTATATTTTTAAACGAGCAAATTTTGTGTCAGAGCATTTCAGTCACTTCAAAGCTGTTGTGTAGTCAATTCTGCCCGTGCATTTCGAGCAGTTCAAAGCTGGTATAGAGTCGGAGGATTTTGTGGTAAGCCTGTCCCATCTTCTGGCTTTTCCGTGTTGACTTTAAGCAGCCAATCGGAAATCGTTACGAAATGCAGGGGCAGGTCATCGCGGACACTGATTATCGTGAATAATTACATTTTCAACTGATCTCCGCCGCAGCAGTTTGTAGTGGGGCCATCCTGTCGCAGGGAAGACCCCCCCCCCCCCCAAAAAAAAAAAAAAAAAAAAAAAAAACAACTTGTAAACTTTTGTAAACCAATTTGCAAGGGGAGCCAAACGACATACAATGTATACTATTTCTCATAAATCACCTTGTTCTTCCAATTACAGGGCCCACATGTAAAAGTCGGGGTTAGGGAGTTTAGCCCCGGGTAAAAGTCGAACTAAACTAGCTCGAGGGTTAAATTTTCTGGGTTTTTTTTTTTTTTTTAATCAGGAAGCGGTCCATTCCAGCAAGGTGCCTATGCCGTTATAGAAGGATTTTTGTCTTTCTTTCTTCGCTTCCTTTTTATTTAATTTTGTTTTCGGGTTTATTTTGTCCTAGTCTGGGTTAGGCCTGTAGCCGTGGGTTAAATTAACCTCGAGTTTTACATACGGACCCTGGTTTCATGTCAGAAGAAGACGCTAACGATCACGAACCAGCAGCTTCATGTGTAATTTAGCAGGCAAGATAATGCTCAGGAAAATAAAAACAGTATAGAATGCAAATTTGTCTGGGAAATTCTTCGCATCATGAAGGAGGTGCTAACATATTGACAGGGGATTTGGTTCTAGTGGTTAGGGTACCCGACTTCGGACCCAAAGCTGCCTGGTTCGAATCCTTGGTAGGCAGGAATTTGGATTTTTTTCTTTCCAAATCGAGACAGAATCACGTGCAGACTTGTTTACGGCGCTTGTCTCGCCCTTATGTACACAAGCACACACAACAGCGAGTGTGCACGCTAAAGATCCCATTCCATACGGGAGGGGCCGAGGAATGGACAACAATCACACGTTATGCATGCAGGAAAAGGAGAAAAGAAAATGGGTGGCGCTGCACTGTGGTGACGCACTCCCCCCCCCCCCCACCTCCCCACTTCCCAGTCCGAATTTTCCTTACTATGGGACTTTTAGTTGTACCAGTAACTAATAAGCAACAAGTAACCAATAATAATGGGTTCATGCCGACTGCAAATGGACCGTTATAGGCTTCCTTTCGCGTGGCCTCCCTGTAGCTTTCTGTGGCGCTGCTCTGCAAGTCTAGACACATTTTGTCTCCTAAAAAAAAAAATCTCCACACCATAGACAATTTTTTATTCGCCGGCCTTTTTTAAGTTGTTTCTCTATAGAGAAACAACTTTATGAGACGGGGCAGATTTTGCTACGCGCAGCAGCAAGTTTCAGTGATACGAAACAAGACTGTGACGTTTCTCCACACAATACTTACTTTCACGCACACAGTGACGTAACGAAATCTGCGTCATAGACACCTTACGTGCACACTTTGCTGCTGAGTTCTTTTTGGCGGGAATGACGTGTGTGTGTGTGTGTGTGTGTGTGTGTGTGTGTGTGTGTGTGTGTGTGTGTGTGTGTGTGTGTGTGTGTGTGTGTGTGTGTGTGTGTGTGTGTATGTGTGTGTGTGTGTGTGTGTGTGTGTGTGTGTGTGTGTGTGTGTGTGTGTGTGTGTGTGTGTGTGTGTGTACGGATGTAATGATGGCTATCTCCTAAACCACCTCGTTGGAGGCCTTTTTACTTTGAGATAAAATGGGAATTCACCTTCTCCAGACCTATTTTTCACGATTTTTAGCCTACTGCATTTTCAAAAGAGTTATCGCCGATTTTTAAAAATCGGTCATGTTACGAATTTTTTCGAAAAAAAATGTTCAAATGGCTTCATTTTCTGAAATTGGGAAGATCATCCAATTATACTGCCTGTTTTCGTAGCACAGCTATGTAGCTCTGACAGGTTTTGTGTAAGAAAAATATTTCCGAGGTAGGGGTGGTTTGCATATAAGGCCAAATATTTATGAAAAGACTCCTTCAAATTACTCATCATTCCGGTATTTTTGTCACTTGTGCCAACTGCACATATGACATTAACTGCTGCACTATTATAGCTTTAGTATTAAGAATAGCAGAGCTTTTAGATAAACACATTTTTCACGTTTCTGCGAGAAGCGCCGGTCAAAAAAGTTCCAATTTTGCAATTTCGTAAGTACAAACCAAGGCACTTAAGTCCACGTTTCATCAGCTCTCTAGATCTTCCAAATTTTATGTCAAAATTAATTCAGTCACGGAAGTCACAAAAGCAACAAGGAAATCACAAGATATGTAGAAGTATCATCTGTCAGACGAGCAGCGTGAGGCTGACGTCAAATGTTTGGTTCACAGACAAAATCTGCAAGTATCGCCACTGCTTCCGACATTTCATCAGCCCTCTAGATCTTCCAGATTTCATGTGAAAAATAATTCAGTCGGAGAAGTCACAAAGCCAACAGGGAAATCACAAGACATGAACAAGCATCCTCAGACGATCTCAGTGCTAGAGGCTGACGTCGAAAGTTTACTTCACGGAATTGGCGTCATCTCTCTCTCTCTGTATGACGACATGCCTGAGGCTGACGTCAAATGTTTAGATCACGGAACTGACGTCTCTCTCTCTCTCTCTCTCTCTCTGGGGAGCCAGGGTGGCCGAATGGTAGAGCGTTGGACTTTCAATGCTTGGGCCGAGAGTTCGAATCCTGGCCGCTGGGGCCAAATATTTGTGCTGGCCTTTTTCTCGTTGCCCCGTCTTTGATATCACCCTTATGTGGGGGGAAAAGGACGTTAAACTCCTAAACACCCACCCACCCACCCTCTCTCTCTGCCTCTCTCTCTCTCCCTCCCTTCTTCCCCCACCCGGCCCCACCCCCAGTCACG
>JACVVK020000048.1:237500-240000 GCA_018292915.2 Batillaria attramentaria | reverse complement strand
AGAACAAGCTACTGCACACCAGTAGGAGCCACTTCAAGCCACTATTACGCAAGGCATTGGACTGCTGCAGATTGCGTAATAGTGGTTTCAAGTGGCTTCTGATGATCTGAAGATTTCAAGCAAAAATGCAATTTTGGCGTTGGGCTTTTAAGAGTTCAACCCTAAAACAACCTGGGCCCGTATGTAAAAGTCGGGGTTAGGGAGTTTAGCCCCGGGTTAGAGTCTAACCTCGAACTCAACTAGCTCTAGGGTAAAATTTTCTGTCCTTTTTTTTTTTTAAATCAGGAAGCGGGTCCATTCCAGCAAGGTGCCTATGCCGTTATAGAAGGATTTTTGTCTTTCTTTCTTCGCTTCCTTTTTCATTTATTTTTGTTTTGGGGTTTCTTTTGTCCTAGTCTGGGTTAGGCCCGCAGCCGTGGGTTAAATTAACCTCGAGTTTTACATACGGGCCCAGGACAGCCAACTCTCAACTGACGCCCATTTACACAGGCCAAGAGTGCTTGCACCACGTGGTACATTTGGTGCACGTGGCGTTTCTACGTGCGTCGTGGTGGACAGTGTCTGACGCCGAGTTTGGCGAAGCGTGGTGGCATCGATAGCTGACTAGGAGTGTCAACACGGGGTATGACCCGGAGTGATGAGATGTAACCGATTAAGCAAATCTGGACAGGAACAGTTAATTATTTCGAACACGCACGCCACAGGGGATGTGAGGTAACTGATCTCTCTCAAGCTAAGTTGACCGTCATTTACTCAATTTGATGAAGCTGATTGTCTTAATATGATTAATGCATGTTGTACACGTAAATACACATTAGTTGTATTTGATGTTGTGCTTGACTTCATTAGTTTCGTCGGTGGAGTGTGTGTGTGTGTGTGTGTGTGTGTGTGTGTGTGTGTGTGTGTGTGTGTGTGTGTGTGTGTGTGTGTGTGTGTGTGTGTGTGTGTGTGTGTGTGTGTGTGTGTGAGAGAGAGAGAGAGAGAGAGAGAGACTTTTGATCACACACGGTTGTTGGTGTGGATTCCAGCAAAGTTAAATTTGTACAGACCCTTTTTCAAGCGCCCTTTTTGCTCCGTAGCAACATCATCAGCGCTAGCACAGCTACCATCTCCATCACTGCCAACAACAACAGCAATCCTACACCCACCACCTACCACTCACTTTTCTATGTGTCTCTTTCTTGTGTGACACTCATCACTCCAACAAGCCACGGTCCACTCCCCGTTCTTCTATCTTCTTCTTCTCCTTCTCCTTCCATCTATTGATTTGCGGTCCGTTTGCATGTTTTCGTTAAGATGGAAAACAGCCTTGGGCGGTAGAAGAATTGAAATGGATTTTAGAAATTGATGAATTCGAGGAGGCTGGGCCTACAAAAACCGGATGCAGAGACGGAGTAACTGGACCTTCGGCCACAAAATCCTAGAGCGCATCCAAAAATAGCGACAAAAAACAACGGTGAACCGCAGAGACATTGCCCTAGAGCCGGAAGCACAAAGACAGATGCTGCCCCGAAGCGTAAGTAAAACAATAAATGAAAAACTTGAATAGAAAATAAGCGCAATCTGCAAACACTTTCTATGCAGCCAACAGCGCCTAAAAATTCGGAATGCCAGAACGGTGAAAATTCCGAGCACTTGGCATAACAGCGAAAGTTCCGAGCACTTGGCGTGACAGTGAAAATTCCGAGCCCTTGGCGTAACAGTGAAAATTCCGAGCACTTGGCGTATCAGTGAAAATTCCGAGCACTTGGCGTAACAGTGAAAATCCCGAGAAAGTCCGAGCACTTGACCGGCGCAACGGTGAAAAATCTGAGCACTTGGTGTAACAGTGAAAATTTCGAGCACTCACTGTAAACTGAAGGTGAAAATTCCAAGCACTATTGTCAAAGTGAAAATTCCGAGCACTATTATCACAGTGAAAATTCCGAGCACTTATTCTGAGCGTCAATTCTGAGCGGCGCAGTATCAAAAAAATTCCGAATGGCTTAACAATCAAGATTGCTAATAGCGTAACAGTAAAAGATTCCAAATGGCGGTACATTGAAAATTTCGGTTGGGGTTACAGTGAAAATTCGGAACGGCGCAACACTGGCAATGTAAACGAATTTGCTTAAAAACTGGTAAACACAATATGACTACAAATCTATAACAAACGAACCAAACAAAACCGTCAAACATTACAAACGCGAATGAAATTTATTCAAATAAATTACCCATAAATTACTACCAGAAATTTAAATTAACAAGATCCTCTCCTTAGAGCGGGGAGCCGGGATGGCCCAGTGGTAGAGCGTTGGACTTCTAATGCTCGGGTAGTGAGTTCGAATCCCGGCTGGGGCCAAATATTTGTGCTGGCCTTTTTCTCGTTGCCCCGTCTTTGAGATCATCCTTACGTGGTGGAAAAGGACGTTAAACTTCCAAGCACCCACCCACCCTCTCCTTAGAGCATAATTGTATCATTCCTACTACTACTACAAATTATGCATGCAAAACCTCGACT
>JACVVK020000048.1:195000-232500 GCA_018292915.2 Batillaria attramentaria | reverse complement strand
TCATGAAACAGAAAGGCGACTAAGGCGAGCTGATGCAAGAAAATCATGTCGGCGCTGAGCGAATTAAGACATGGACATACATGTAACAATTCAACGTGAAATGAAACTGGTTCTTTCGCAGTGGTGTCAGAAATTTGACACCCGCATAGCGATGATGATGATAATGATGATGATGATGATGATGATGATGATGATGATGACGACGACGACGACGACGATGATGATGAGGCTGATGGCGGCGGTGGTGGTGGCCGTCGTCGCTGTTGTCATTGTGGAAGAGGTGGTCACAGCAACAGCGGCAAAAAAATGACATGTCTGACGTTCAAATTCTTTGATAAGAGAAAAAGAGAAAAAAAGGAACATGGGGAAAAAGAAGGTAATCGCGAGGAAAAAGTTTCAAAAAAAAAAAGAAAAAAAAAAGGATGACATGAACGGCTTTGACACACTGAACGAAGATGATGTCAAAATGTCAGGGGCGATAAATCTGCCAACCCAAGGCACGGAGCGAAGCTGACAGCCAAAGGCCATAGGTCCTTTGAATGCTCACGCACAAATCTACGTAAAATGCCAAAGACCTCAGAGAGACAAAAATTCGATCACCCGAAGCCCCCCTGTCAGTGCCAACAGTTCCGTCCATTCGTCCACTCCGACTGGCGGGTCTTTGGGTGTCCACATCAATTTAGCTTAAGTGGCCGCGGAAGGTAACTCCGGAAAGGGGGAGGTAATGGGCTGGGACAGACAAACCGGAGCGTCCACAGTCACCTCCCCCATAGCTTCTGGCTGATTGGTTTGTCGCGAAGTGATTGCAGTCAAGACTTATTGACGGCGAGGTGAAGTAAGCGACTGAATGGTCATAGGGATAGAGTGAAAACATCCCCCCCCCCCACCCCTACCCCCCAGCCACTTATCTAAGGCCTAGAAAAGAAATTGTTTGATTCTGCGCTCCCGATGTTCCGTTTTGTATAACGTTAACCGTAGAGATTTTTTCCCCCGCAAAGGTTGGGGAATGGGTGGGGGCGGAGGGGAGGGGAGGGGGGTGGAGCGAATGAGACGCTAGGGACATCACTCGAGTGGCGTAGTTTCTTACCTTTGCCCGTGTCTGTCTGAACTGGGCAACTAGAATACTCAATGTTTGACTTCAACGGTGAGAAAACCTGGGAGCGGAGAGTGCGTGCGTGCGTGCGTGCGTGCGTGTGTGTGAGTGTGTGTGTGGTTGTGGGGGGGAGGGGTTGAGGACATTAGTCGGACAAAGTTAATGCCAACTATTACCTCCTCTATCTTTAATGGGAAACAGACAACCTCAGCATCTGCGTGACTGATTTCTCTTAAAGTGACGAACCTTAAAAAAAAAAACCATGTTTCACAGAAAATGCCTTTCGTGACGATGTCTTAATTAAAACGTCTTTGATGGCGGTGTCTTAATTCCTCAAGCAAAATGCCAAAGACCTCAAAGGCAGACCCCACCGAGAGAACACGGTTTGGAGGGAAAAATCATTACACGCAAACCGGTGGTCCCACACCGCTACAAATGGATTTATGTGTGGCTGATCCCACCCTGTGGGCTGTTCCCAGGACAAGGCAGATAAGATGTAATCGGCATGAGACATGCATGAATCACATCGACTGACTCCGTATCTCTTCTGTAAAGGTCATTAACGGAAATTGCTCAGTGCTCGCTCTGACACGCCTGGGTGGTCTTGCGGACTGCGGAATAGTGAGGTCACTGCAACGTTGAAGACAGTCCAAGAGTTTAGGGGATATTAAACTGCGACAGGCCGGGAAGTTAACTGCAGTTTTTTCCCCTGTGTATTTGTGTGACCTTACGGGATGGTATTGTGTTTTGTATTGGCTAATTCATGTACATTATCGTGTATTGTTTTTCTGTGTCACATTGATACGTCTGAGAGTAGTCGTCGAAACCTTTGATTCATTTGTTCATTATGTTGTTGTTGTTGTTGTTGTTGTTTTAAACTATGTCGCATTGGTGTGTCTTAAAGGTGGTGGAGAAATGAATTTCCCTTTAGGATTGCATTGAATTTAAATGAATTGAATTTTCCAAGGTTTTTCTCCGTAACAAACAGCAACACCCTTTGTGATTAAATTGAGCTGAATTGAATATCCCAAGGCTTTTCTACGTACTACACAGCAAAACTCCAGACTATGCCTCCATTCGCTTTGATGTCATGCTCCACCATCGAGATGCTCTCTCATGCAGACCATATTCGTGTTTCTTGTACACTGACTCAGCAAACTACACTAGTGGACAAAACAAACAACAACAACAACAAAAACAAGAAAAAATAATGAAAATTGTAACCGTAAGTTTTTCGCCCGGTAGACAATTTGTGACCCGAATTTCGGGCGGAAGAAAACAGAAAAGAAACATCAACCCAGCCAGACCAGATGACCAGCAATCATATCTCATTTCAATGTACCTCATTGTAAAGATAGCTACGGGTTTGGTTTTTTTGTTTGTTTGTTTGTTTGTTTGTTTTCTATGGGGTTTTTGTTGTTAGTGGGTTTTTGTTTTTGTTTTGTTTTTCATTTTTCTTTTGCGACTGCACTGTCTCTTGGTGAGTCATCCCGACAACACGAATAGCTCCCGCCCCAGCCACCTCCTCAAATGCACTAAATCTCAGGTGAGCGAGCCTGAGGTGTAGGTGTGCAACGGCAAACTAGGCTGTTTCCGGTTTCCAGGGAGCACTCTGATCACGTAAAGCCGCCCGCCGCCCGCCGCCCGTCGCAGCTCATATTCAGACTAAATCCGTGATTTCTAAACATGATCTGAATGTTACGCTATCTGTTGAATCTGAAATCAGCTCCATGGGCTGCCCACGCCTCTCAAAACATAATCACTAGGGTCAGCAGAAATGGCGAGCAGGTGTGTGTGTGTGTGTGTGTGTGTGAGAGAGAGAGAGAGAGAGAGAGAGTGTGTGTGTGTGTGTGTGTGTGTGTGTGTGTGTGTGTGTGAGAGAGAGAGAGAGAGAGAGACTCAGGCTCAGACTTAGACTTTTTATTGTTTAGACATTTGTCCATAACAATGGAGTGAGTATGGTAGTTCACACAGAGTGACGCCTTACCGTAACACACACACACACACACACACACACACACACACACACACACACACACCGTCACACATCGCTGGACAGAGTTCACACAAGCATACACACGAATGTACACAACAATAGCACAACATTCACGTTACAGGCCGACAGCCCGTGTTCGTAAATGAGAACTACACAGTGAGTCAACCTCAGTTTGCACGTGAACTGTCACATGCCATCTTTTCACTACGTGAGCTTGAAAGCGTGAAAAACATGCCCTGCCAGGCTAGTGACAGAGGTCAGAGAGAGAGAGAGAGAGAGCATGTAGGCGTCCTTATACACGTATTGTAGTGGTGTATTGTAGTGGCGTATTGTAGTGACGTATTGTAGTGACGTGTTGTAGTGACGTATTGTAGTGACGTATTGTAGTGACGTATTGTAGTGATGTTTCAAGACTTTTTCTGGTCGTTAAACGGCCCCTTCATTTCACACACACACAAAAACAAAACAAAGTAGCATCGAGTTTTTTTCCTGTTCAAACGTACCTATCCTATACCAGTATATTTTTCAATTTTTGCTGGGGAAGGAAAACCGGATAACCCGGGAGACAAACCCCCGATGAGCAGCCCGGTAGCCAGGAAAAACCGGTATCGCATATCACGAGCTCGACCTGGGCTCGAACCCACGCTTCATCGCCGTGACAGTGGTTACGGCGGTGCAATAGCGCAGTGGTGAAGTCCGACGCGCTATTTATTAGGCCACCGCTCACCCCGCGGTTGTAGCTGGGTGTTGTTGTTGTTGTTGTTCTTTCTTTGTTTGATTTGTTGTTGTTGTTGTTTTTTAACCAAATACGGGTGATATCAAAGAGATAAAAAAAAGCCAGCACAAATAGTTGGCTAACAGCTGGGATTCGAACTCACGACCCGAACACTGAAAGTCCAGCGCTCTACCAGCTCGGCTATTTTGACCAAATGCATCCCCCCCCAAGCTCGTTTGACTCCCGGGCACTTCTAGCTTAAGCTGCATTGACCCGGGGGCACTTACACCCTCAAGTTGCATTGACCAGGGGGCACTTCCAGCTTCAAGCTGCATTGACCCGGGACACTTCCAGCCTTGAGCTGCTTACACCCGGGACACTTACAGCTACAAGCTGCTTAGGCCCGGGGCACTTCACGCTGGGGAGTACATCCCGCGTGTTACACTAATCATAACCATCGTTATAGCAAGCTATTGAATCGCAGTAGCACCGGGAGGAGGGGAGGGGGAGAACTCATCGCCATCTTGGTTGCTCCCCGTGATCACTGTCTGAGTGGGCGACCGAGGCAGAATACTTAAACAGCGCGGAGAAGCCCAAAATATATATAGGTGATGAATATCTGAGAACTGTGACATGGTTGTGTCAGGGATCGCGATACATGAATGAATCATACATCACACTGACAGAAGCAATAGCACTAAAAGGGAAGGAGGAGTTTCAGGCGGCGATGGACATCGCTTTAGGCACGAGCACAAAAACCCGCAATGAGAGTCGGCCATTCCCCTACCATCTCTCCAAAGCGAGTAATATTGACCAGTCAGAAAACAGGTCAAACTTCGCTGCGGACCAAAAGTCCCCAACAGGCTACGCAACACAGATAACAGATTTCAAAGAAAACGCTATGTAGTCCTATTAAACATAACGCTGTGTATGGCACCCTAGAAATGCTCTAAAGTTCACCCATAAATCACAAAACTCCAGCAGCCAAACATTCATGCGTAGAGTAAATTTCAACAAATTCCAATATTTTAGGGTTTTTTGGTGGGTTTTGTTGTTGTTGTTGTTGTTGGGTTTGTTTTGGGTTTTTTTTTTTGCAATGCTACCAGCGACCACATACCCCCTGATTCGTCTGTCGTCTGCTAGCTCATGTGCCAGCCGCGCATGAATACAAAATTAACAGTCCACATGCCTGGCTCGTTTTCCTCTCATTTTACTATTACCTGGCATGAAAATTATTTACAAAGCCAACAAAAATCCCCAGATTGCCATTTTTTTACTCTGCACACAAATTTTAAAAGGGGCAAAAATTCTGTACTATCTTTAGGGTAGTTGTTACTACTGTGACATGGCCCGGAAGCTGTTAGTGTTCTGTAGCCTAAGCTTTTACGTGGCAGCAAGGAAACCGGTGTACAGTCGGGCAGTCACTCTGTATCCAACACGCTTCTCAGTGCGAGATTGAGAAGCCGATACAGCCGAATGACAGAACGTTGGGCTTTCAATACTCAATACTCGGGTGATGAGTTCGAATCCTGGCTGGGGCAAAATAATATATTTGTATAGGTGATGAATATCTGAGAACTGTGACATGGTTGTCTCAGGGATCGCGATACGTGAATGAATCATACATCACACTGACAGAAGCAATAGCACTAAAAGGGAAGGAGGAGTTTCAGGCGGCGATGGACATCGCTTTAGGCACGAGCACAAAAACGCAATGAGAGTCGGCCATTCCCCTACCATCTCTCCAAAGCGAGCGATATTGACCAATCAGAAAACAGGTCAAACTTCGCTGCGGCCCGCAAGCCCCCAACAGGCTACGCAACACAGATGCAGATGTCAAAGAAAACGCTATGTAGTCTTATTAAACATAACGCTGTGTATGGCACCCTAGAAATGCTTTAAAGTTCACCCATAAATCACAAAAATCCAGCAGCCTAAGACTCATGTGTAGAGTAAATTTCAACAAATTCCAATATTCCGGCTGTTTTAGCAATACTACCAGCGACCATATACCCCCTTCATTCGTCTGTCGTCTGCTAGCTCTGGTGCCAGCCGCGCATGAATACAAATAGTCCACATGCCAGGCTCATTGGCTCACTTGTGTAACAAAGTGAGTCTATGTAATAACCCTCCGTCGTCTGTCTGTGTGTGTGTGTGTGTGTCTGTCTGTCTGTCTGTGTGTGTGTGTGTCCGCAGTAAACCTTAACATTGGCATTTTCTCAGAATCTACAAATAGCAGAGGCACCAAACTTGGCACGCTGATAGACAGCCATAAGACCTTTAAAATCATACCATATTGATTGACCTTGACCCAAGGTCAAGGCCACTAAAGCTGTCTGTTTGGAAATATTACATTGGCAATTTCTCAGAATCTAGGAAAGCCAGAGACATCAAACTTTGCATGGTGATAGACATTGACAACACCTTTACTGACATACCTGTATTCAGTGACTTTGATCAAGGTCAAGGCCAAACAAGCTGTTTTGCGGAAAACCTTCCAAAACCTTAACATTGGCATTTTCTCAGAAACAATGAAAAGCAGAGGCACCAAACTTGGTTTGCTGATAGACAGCCATAAGACCTTTTAAAACATATCATATTGATTGACCGTGACCCAAGGTCAAGGTCACTAAAGCTGTCCGTTTGGAACTTTTGCATTGGCATTTTCTCAGAATCCAGAAAAGCAAGAGACATCAAACTTTGCATGATTATAGATATTGACAGCACCTTTACAGACATACCTGTATTCAGTGACTTTGAGTCAAGGTCAAGGCCATACAAGCTGTTTGCAGAAAAGCTTCCAAAACCTTAACATTGGCATTTTCTCAGAAACAATAAACAGCAGAAACACCAAACCTGGCTTGCTGATAGACAGCAGTAAGACCTCCCAATACATACCATTTTGAATGACCTTGACTGAAGGTCAAGGTCATTAAAGCTGTCTCATTGGAAATTTAAAATTGCCATTTTCTCAGAATCTAGGGGTATAAGAGGCATCAAACTTTGCATGGTGATAGACATTGACAAAACCTGTACTGGCATACTTGTATTCAATATCCTTGAGTCAAGGTCAAGGCCATTCAAGACGTTTTGCGGAAACTTTAATGTTAGCATTTTCTTGGAAACAACAAACAGCAGAGGCACCAAACAAAGCACAATGATAGACAGAAATGAGACCTATGCAGACATACCCTTTTGAATGACCTTGACTGAAGGTCAAGGTCATTACAGCTGTCTGTTGTGAAATTTTACATTACCATTTGCAAGGAAACTAGAAAACTAGAGCTATCAAACTTGGCGTAATGATAGTCATTGATAAGCTCTTACAGATCTCATTCGAATGACCTTGACCCAAGGTCAAGGTCATACAAGCTGTCCTGGGAAAACTGTTATATTGCCATTATCCGTTTTCGTAGGAACTGTGAACACAAGAGACACATTACTTCAGGATAGATAGTGATAAGAACTTTACAGACATACTCTTTTGAATGACCTTGACCCATCTCACAAGTGAGCCAAGGAGGCTTTGCTCCTCTAGTTTTTCTCATACTTGGCAATACACAGAACATTTTTGCTGAAGAAATTCTGCCACAAAAAGTAGACGGATAACTAATTCGTCATAGGATGTGCTACAGCTGACAAAATATAGATACATAATAAATATTTTAGCGAAATTAGACCCAGAAAAAAGCCCCCCCCCCAAAAAAAAAAAAAACCAAACAAAAACCACACCAACATGTGGTACAGTGTACTAGGCTGAATATTTTTCCTGAAGAAATGCTGCCACAACCAAAATAACGCGATAAATAATTAGTCGCGGGATGTGCTGTATTGCCGGAAGGGCAAACCAAGCTTTCCCAACTGTGGAGAAATGAAATCGATTTTTTGTCAATAACACGAAGCCGGACTCCAGAGGGTGTTAGCGAGTGTAGCGGAAAATTAATCAACACATATACACACACCACCCTTCAGATGAAGGATGTGCCTCACAACTTTCAATTACTTCTGTAGATGCAGTAGATCAAACACAGGCCGGAAGATGTATTACGGGGGGGTGGGACCTACACTCAGGTTCTCAGACACTAGTGGGCTAAGCAAGGACTGACTCTATAGATCCTCTGGCCAAAGGTTCGTGGCGGGCAAAGCTGGTCATCATCCTCCGCAGGACCGATTGCTAGACCGCACCCGCTTTGGTCCGTACAGCGGACGTGCGGCGGAGTCTGGCTATAGTACTGCTGGTGAATAATAATAGTAAGAAGAAGAAGAAAGCGTGGAATGTGGCCCAGTCCCGCAGTCCCAAACCACACGGACCTCCATAGCGTCATCTTACCATCATCCTCATCTCCATCATCATGCATAATAAAAAATTCCCCAGCTTCCGAGCCCTCCGTGGATTCCACCCATTACCTGGGGGGGGGGGGGGGGGACACCACTGGAACTGGCAAAGAGTTTGAGCAGTAGCAACAACAAAAAAAAAAAGTAAAAATAATAATACATGAAATAATAACAACTGTGTATTGTGTAAGCGCTGTACCCAACTTCCTGAACCCAACACGCACGCACGCACGCACGCACGCACGCACGCACGCACACACACACACACACACACACACACACACACCCTGCCATTCCACCAGCAACAGGGCTCAGGATGGGTCAAGATCTGTTGTGAAACTAGTCGTAGGACAGTCTGAACAAGAAGGTTTTCAGTTTGGCTTTGAAATCAAGTAAGTCAGAAGCATTTCGAATGCACTGGGGAAGAGAATTCCAAATTACAGGGTCTCGATACTGAAATGATCGTTGTCCAAAGGACTTAAGACATAAGACATAAGAAGACATAAGAAATTTATTCAATTTCCAAAAGTGGAACATTGCTTTGTGGTCTCATAAAACATAAAACATGCCAAACACTCACTCATATGGCCATACACACCCACTCCACCTATTTACATACTCGCACACTCACACCTAAAACACTTAGTGTAGGTCTTAGGTACGACAAGAAGGCGTTCGGCGCTAGAGCAAAGAGACCTGGATGGTTGATAGACAGTTAGTAATGAGGACAGGTAGGCCGCAGGCAGTGTGCGAGAGAAAAAATTCCAATGTCTGTGTTCAGGTCCTCTGCAATATTTATGTTGTCGGATGTGGCAGTGTGGGTTTCCCACTAAAAAGCTTGCCTTGCCTAGCTTCCCGCTGATGGAAACTCACTCCGAAAGGAAGCGTGAAGTACAACCAGCATCTGCCTCGGGCAAAGTCCAGTTCAGAATTCAGCCCGAATTGTCCAACTCACAAAAGAGATGGCCTTTAGTGCGTGCTGTGCGCCAGACAGCAAATGATTTTTCGCAGGGCGGAGCCCTGAATTGAAGTCTTGAGTCTTGTCATCGCTAACTCTGACATCAGAACAAACCATTTCACGGGGATTTGGAGATTGTTGTTGTGCAACCGTAGCGTTGAAAGAATGGGATGGGATGGGGGTAGTTTGAGTTTGGATTTAAATTTGAGTCGGTGGTTTCGTAACAGTCACGGAAAAATCCAATCGTGAGTACCCGGATTAAAGTCATTAGCAATCATTCTGACGTCAATGCTTTCCGATTGCTGCCCCAAACTTTGTGATTCCCTCAAATTCCCTCCCTTTCATGACATTATGACATGCGGACATTATGAAACACAAATAAACAATTACATCATAACTGTAATCATATATAATTATTTCCAAAACATTACGCAGTTAGTGATTAGGACTGTTTGTTCAACCACAATAAAGTCCTGACTGATGTAAGCGGAAATGCCAGACTTGTTTATCGGGTTTTTACAGGACGAACCTTTCCAAGACAGCAGGTTTATGAAGCTTATTTATTCGTCCACACAAAATGCGATCAGTTTGTTTACGTGACTGAATGACAGAATGTCGATCTCATATTTTTATGGATTTTGGGGGGTTTTTTTTTTTTTACGATTCGTGTAGATATTTTGTTGAGCAACTGGAAAACTCTTACATGCAAAACTTTTCTAGATATCAAAGAGTAGAAGTATAAACAATTTCGTCACGTTTTCCACTGACAGATTTCAAGTTTTGATTGAAACGCTACTTGGAGTGCAATGCACATGTAACAGTGAGCAATGCCTGTTTTAAGCGGTAGCTCGTCCCGGGGAGCCGGGGTGGTCGAATGGTAGAGCGTTGGACTTCTAATGCTCGGGTCGTGAGTTCGATCCCGGCTGGGGCCAAATATTTGTGCTGGCTTTTTCATCGTTGCCCCGTCTTTGATATCATCCTATGTGGTGGAAAAGGACGTTAAACCCCCAAACACACACACACACACACACACACACAGCTCGTCCGATTTTAGTAGGTGCGTTACTGAAAGCCAGTCATCGCTGTTGAAGTGAAGCATGGGTTCTTTCCCAGGTCGACCTGTGATTACAGCCTCGTTCTAGGTTAAACGAAGACACAAGAACAATGCTGTCTACAATGAAAAGGGAGTGATACCTCCCTCTCCCCTCCCTCACACACACACACACACACACACACACACACCCTTCCACATTCCCCGACCAACACACCTCTCCCTGTCTCCCGAAGACCCCCTCGTCCCGTCCTTTCTGCGGTCACTACCACCACCATACCACAGTATTATGTCCGTTCTGGGGTTATGAAACAATACATCAGAAGACAAAAATATCAGTTTCATAACACCTCTCCCCTCCCTCCGCCTTCCCACCGCCTCGTTCTCCGTGCCCTTCCCGCCGTCCTTCCAACACCATCATGACCACCTTCATGACAACAATAACCTCTATCAGTACTATAAGAAAAGAGAATCTGTGTCTCCCTAAAAGTGTGTCTCAAAACCTTTAGTCAAAGATCTTTTCGCCTTTCAAGTCCTTCAGACTTGAAACAATCTCCCCCGCACCACATCCGCGACGCCAAGGCAGTCATGTTGTTTGAACCCCTGCTAAGAAAAGCCACTTCTTTGGTCTGACCTTCAGTAAATCAGTAAAATTAATATACTTGAGAACTTTCTTCTTGTCTCTGAACGAATTTTGTGTTTTTCTTATACGTCGTGTATGCAGTGGTACCTTTATTTTTGTTGGCATTGTATGTGTGTCACATGTGCGATGAGCACACGTTTCCTCCCCTTGATATGGGCTGAAGGCCTCATCAATAAACTGATTGATTGACTGATTGATTGTCTCTGTTTTTTGTTTACAAGTTTTTGTGTTTATATATGTTTTAATATTTTTTCCTGTATACTTCATAGCCTGGCACTTCACTGAATGTATGAGCCACTGATGATGATGATGATGATGATGATGATGATGATTAATATCATAATTATTATAATCATTATTTTGAATACGCTCATTTACACAACAACGTCAAGCGCCCCGACACAACCGCTTTTTTGAGCCACTAACCGTATCATTACGATGTCGAATGCGGTGCATGAAAACACATAATAAGCAGCTGTCACAGACAAAGACGAGCTTCATCCGTTGTGAAGGAGACAGATTCTGAAGGCTGGAAACAGCTGCACCTTGTATTGTGTCTTCGTTATCACCTCATACAGACCAGCGTGAAAATTAAGGCGCGCGATGCTATTTCCAGCACGGCGAATGCAAATGAAGGCGCATATACAGCCTCTCGTGGATTTAATTTGCAGCTTTGAAAGCGTATTATTCGGGGTAAAGAATTGGAAATGACCTTTTTTTTCTCTGAATATATGCAAATTATGATTTCATGGAGATGACCATTTTTTCTCTCTGAATATATGCAAATTATTTGTTCATCTCCTAGTCACGTGGGAATACGCTTACATGAGCACGTCGGATTGAGGCTTTGGTACAAGCTGTCGCGTTGCAATGCAAATTGGTAGCGAGTGTCTGGATCTAAGTTGTCTAGCCTGCTGGGGTATGGTCAGCAAACTTCTTCAACGCCTAGCCTCGTCAGCAACCTAGTTCCAGCACGCCGTTCTCTTTACCTCCCTCGTTATCCCACAATCACCAGCAATAGCTTGTTATTGTTCAAATCCGCCACCACCACCATCACCACAAAGATGAAACTGGGGTACCGCAGACAAAGGGGTGGGTGGGGTGGGTGTTTGGGAGTTTAACGTCCTTTTCCACCACATACGGGTGATATCAAAGACGGGACAACAGTGAAAAAGCCAGCACAAATATGTGGCCCCAGCCGGGATCGAACTCACGACCCGAGCATTGGAAGTCCAACGCTTTACCATTCGGCCACCCCGGCTCCCCCCGGACGACACGAATGACACACAACATCAATATGAATAGTTATACTCAATGAATACTTCTGAAAAACAATAAAATCATGCGAAACACAGCCAAATCAAAGAAAATCAAAGAACACGCAACAGTGCGAAGAAATCAGATAGTATTGTCATGGTTACAATAACCATAAAATCTTGATCGAAATTATGAATGTATGTTAATGTTTTGTTTTGTTTTGTTTTGTTTTGTTTTGTTTGGTTTGTGCTTTGATTTGCGGGTAGGTCTGTTTGTTGCTTGTGTGTGTGTGTGTGTGTGTGTGTGTGTGTGTGTGTGTGTGTGTGTGTGTGTGTGTGTGTGTGTGTGTGTGTGTGTGTGTGAGAGAGAGAGAGAGAGAGGGTGGGTGGGTGGGTGTGTGGGTGTTTGGGGTTTAACGTCCTTTTCCACCACATACGGGTGATATCAAAGACGGAGCAACGATGAAAAAGACAGCACAAATATTTGGCCCCCAGCCGGGATACGAACTCACGACCACGAGCATTAGAAGTCCAACGAGAGATAGAGAGAGAGAGAGAGAGAGAGAGAGAGAGAGAGAAGAAGAAGAAGAAGAATTTTATTCAGCACCCCCTAGGGGCATTGAGTATCAATTACTCCATCCATAATAAATGTTCACCATAAGGCGGAGAACGAATATACACACATTCTTAAACGTGTGTGTGTGTGTGTGTGTGTGTGTGTGTGTGTGTGTGTGTGTGTGTGTGTGTGTGTGTGTGTGTGTGTGTGTGTGTGTGTGTGTGTGTGTGTGTGTGTTCCACTCACCACAGCTGTTCTCGTAGGTGCCCAGGTACTCTGACGACATGAACTGACGACACAGCGCCGACTTTCCCACGCCGATCGTTCCCAGCAGCGCCACCTTATAGTAGGACGGCGCCACCTGCCCGACAGCACCCCCTGCGCCACCGTCGATCCCGACACCTCCGCAGAACCCGACCCCGATGCTGTCCTGGGAGGCGATGGACATGGTGCGGACACGCTCCTCTGTGTCGGTGACCGTGCTGCTGGAGGAGAGGATGCTGCTGATGCTGCACTTGCGGACTGAGTCCCCCTTGTTCACCACGCCCTTCGTCGTCCGACTGAAGGACCTGACAGGGCACGTGTAGACGTCGCGCCACACGTTACTGCCGTTCTCCGCCGGACGTAGCATCCGCGCATGCGTGGCCGGAAGGCTGTAGGTGCGAGGGCGCATGCCCGGGTCAGGGGGCAGGTCGTCGTCCTCGGGCTGCTCCTGGTCGTGGTGGTCGCTGTGGTAGTTGCTATGGTGACGGACGCGGGAGCTGATGTTGAGGGAGCGAGAGCATAGGTCGTACCCTTTGTCGTCAGGGGAGGAGGAGCGGGGTGGGGAGGACGAGACTGGGGACGAGGAGATTGAAGAGCAGGGTGTCGGGGAGTTGTTGAACATCGGGACGTCCTCGGACCTGGAGGTCGAGGGGGTCAGCGCAGCCGGGAAGTGGGAGCGGCAGATACCCGGCGTCCTGGTTATGGGCGTCACCATGGCGATGGAGTTCCTCCGAGCCTTGTTTCCGTGTGAGACTTCCATGTTTGGTGCCAGTCAGTTTCTCCTATCCTGCTGAAGACACAAACCAAGAAAGCAACATCTTTAAAAATTGGCGGTTAAAAACGTGGTACAATACCTATTTTTTCCGCCAGTGCCCCCCCCCCCCAAAAAAAAAAAAAAAAAAACCAACAACAACAACAACAAACAAACAAACTAAAAACAAAAGCAAACAACCAAACACTCAAAACACGCTGAGTATAACGGACAAAAAGAATTTACTCCAAAATTTCGGCTGAACAGTCCGGGGGAGGGCGGGGGGGGGGGGGTAATCTGACATTCACTAAGACAGCGCTGTTAATCTGCAATTTTATTTTCTGAAATTAACCTGAGGGGTAAACATGTAGGCTAAAAATGATGCCGAGTTTGTATCTTTCAGCTTAATCCAAAAATAAGTAAAGAGTCTCAGTGTGTGTGTGTGTGTGTGTGTGTGTGTGTGTGTGTGTGTGTGTGTGTGTGTGTGTGTGTGTGTGTGTGTGTGTGTGTGTGTGTTGTGCGATCGCAAAGAATGTTTCATAGAAAACAGATAGGCGCTATATAAACTGTATTCATTATTATTATTAGTAAGTCCATAAACAGAGCACAGCACTTATTTTCTGACATTAACCTGAGACAGACATAGGTTGTCGTATTTCAAATCATAAGCGGAAAATCTAACAAATTAAAAATAAACAGTGGTGTTAACAGTGGAAAATAACCCGAGAAAATGAGAGAAATAATGATTTTTTTAAACAGGACACAGTACTTACTTTTTGACTTCAATATACTCGTATTTCGAGTCAAATGGGAACAAACTAACAAATACAAGGACAGGGCTGCTAATCTCAGATTTTATTTTCTTGAAACAGAACCGAGAAAAAAGTCCAAAAACCATTGTTTTCTGAACTCAATTTGAGTCCCAAAAAAAGAGAGGGCATAAAACTTATTTTCTAACATCAACCTGAGAAAGACACACATACCCGAACCCGAAAAAGTCTTACAAGCTCGTGTTTCAAGTCTGAGAGCAAACAAAGAAAAAACGATATGATGAAAAAGTGCGAGGAACAAAGGATGAAAACTGTACATCAAAGCTGAAACTGAAGTATCTTCCAGAGGCAAACCTAACCCCGCCGTCGTAGTGCCATTAAAAGTCGGTTTCGGAACAAGACTCCAATGTTTCTTCTTTCTTTTTCTTTTTTTGAAATACGTTTCGTGGTTGGCCGCGAGAATTTGACCGAGGGTATCATTTCGTCGTATCATAATTGCCTAGACATTTTGCTGTCGAACGAAACCAGTCGTTACTGAGAGGTAAAACATTGAAATCCAACTAACATGATATCCCTCAGGACGAACTTTCCTTCTAAATTTACCGCAAGCTGATAGGTCTGGGGTGTTAATTTCCTCCTTTTTAGCAACACTTAACCTTTTTGTCTCGGTAGTTTCCTTCCATCGTTCTGACTTTCTGGGTTCTGAGTATTCTATTTACCATAAGCTGCAGACATTTAATAAGAATGTAGATTCTGGAGAGCTGTTTGTGTTGCCATCACGTGGCAAATGACGTGCGCGTGTGAGAACTGACTTGAGTAGTACATGTACATGGAAAACACACTCATCTCACATCCATCTTTTTTCTGATAATTGGCGCGGTGGTCACGCACAAAACTGCGTTTTTGCACGAAACTAGAAAATATAAATCCTGCGACCCCACTCCAACACGCCATCTCTCTCTCTCTCTCTCGCTTCTTCTTCTTCTTTTTTTTTTTTTCCTTTAATGTTGTAGTACTATGTAGTTTCAGTAGTTTCAGCAACGGCAGGTATGAAAACTGACTGTTTTACGTCAACGACCTCAACCGCTGCAAAATAAAGTTTTCATTTCATTTCCCCTCTCTCTCTCTCTCTCTCTCTCTCTCTCTCTCTCTCTCTCTCTCTCTCAAACTCCTACATCAGCTTTATCATGCAAAACTGGTTAAATACACCCCCCCCCCTAAAAAAAAAAACCCGAAACACTCCATTTTACGCAATCCAAAAGCCATGATTTATGGTGTGACAGTCCATGGACTCGGCAACAGTGGAGGGTGGCAGCAGACTGATTCTACCAGATTTATCGATTATATGGACACGACTACAAAGACTATGCATTGGAACCAAACACACGGCTTTATAACCAACTTGGGGAGGGGGGGAGGGGAGAGGGAAGACAGATAGTGACTTAAGGGGACGGGAGGTGGGTGGCCTGTGGGGGAGTCAATGCGAATTAACTGTCAGAAGCTGAAACTTGTCCCATTCCTCTAGCCTGTTCATCACCAGTGGACGAAGGTCACAAGGCGTGTCGGTCAAGTCACATAACCTGCGTCACATTTGACATTCACTCGCCGCCAGGGGGCCATGGCCTGCTAATGAGGCTTCGGTGCACGATGCACCAAGGGGCTCCAGACACTGCCGCCATGTTGTCCCCTAGGAACAGCGAGGAAGGAGAGGCAGTTTCTGCTTGCCTCGGGCTGGCAGACGTCAAATTACCGTACATTGGGGCACCCTGTTCCCCAGTCTTGCTAGACACCAATACTGGTCGCATCACCCCATGACCTGCCGACACCAGTCTCACCACTCGCACGACCCAAATCCCAACCCACCCCACCCCCTCGCCCTCCCCCGGCGTCTCCCCTTCAGATGATCTCCGGTCTCACCGTCTTTCTGGGTTTTTTTTTTAACTCCTTACTCCTTACATTCTGTTTTGTAACTCCTTACTCCTTACTTTCTGTTTTTTAACTACTTACTCCTTACTTTCTTTCTTTAACTCCTTACTCCTTACATTCTGGTTTTTTTTTCTCCTTACTCCTTACATTCTGTTTTTTTTTTAACTCCTTACTCCTTACATTCTGTTTTTTTTTTAAACTCCTTACTCCTTACATTCTGTTTTTTAACTACTTACTCCTTACTTTCTTTCTTTAACTCCTTACTCCTTACATTCTGGTTTTTTTTTCTCCTTACTCCTTACATTCTGTTTTTTTTTTAACTCCTTACTCCTTACATTCTGTTTTTTTTTTAAACTCCTTACTCCTTACATTCTGTTTTGTAACTCCTCGCTCCTTCCTTTCTGTTTTGTAACTCCTTACTCCTTACATTCTGTTTTTTAACTCCTTACTCCTTACATTCTATTTTGTAACCCCTTACATTCTGTTTTTTAACCCGTTACTAATTACATTTTTTTAAAACTCCTTACTCCTTACATTCTGGTTTTTTTTTTTTAAACTTCTTACTCTTTACTTTCTGTTTTGTAACTCCTTACTCCTTACTTTCTGTTTTGTAACTCCTTACAGCTAAAAAGAAGAAGAAAAAAAAAACTAAAACAGGAATCAATAAAAAGAAGAAAAAAAACAAACGAAGAATCAATATTCACATCACATCATTCGTAGAGGTGGCTTTCTACCACCCAGCTGACTAATCTACAACCCAGCCCCATGCAATTCTCTAAAGTCTGGAACTGTTGCAGGAATTCTTCGATTCTGTCTGATGTGTTTCCCCAATAAATCAATGCCGCTTCTGAGGTCTTTGGCTGTTCGCTAATCCGGAAAGTCTTTCACTGAAATTCCTTATTGACTGCTCTCTGTTCTGCAGCCATCTTCCCGAACATAAAAAAGTTAAGGACAATGACAATGACAATGGAGCAGGTGGAAGACAAGAAAAGCCTCCAAGATTTCAAAGAGACACGGCGTAATCTGCTCTCAGCACTACACGATCGGGATGCGCACGTGAGATTGTAGGAGGGGGTGGGGGTGGGGGAATGAATGCCAGCGACCTCTCAGGTTCCATTTCCTCCTAGTTGAATGGTTGTGTTCAGCGCTCGTGTAGTCAGGTGTACGTTTCGTGCCTAATTTGTGAATTTACCCTATTTGTGGAATCGTGGATCCTCTTCTAAGCCGTGTAAGTAGATCGGTTCGTGTTGAAGCCGGTCAGTCAGCAAATGAAAGGTGTGATGCTTCTCAGGATGCAGTATATATGCTGACCGACATCTGTAGATTATTGTTAATCCTCCTGAAAGCACTGACGTAATAATCCATCGACACCACTCACTTGATGACCCTTATCAATTTGGTCAATGTTCTATATGCATTATTTAATAAAATTATCTTTAATGAAAGGTGTGATGCTTCTCAGGATGCAGTATATGCTGACCGACATCTGTAGATTATTGCTAATCCTCCTGAAAGCACTGACGTAATAATCCATTGACACCACTCACATGATGACCCTTATTAATTTTGGTCAATGTTCTATATGCATTATTTAATAAAATTATCTTTAATGTTAGTGTCCTGAGAGAGAGAGAGAGACAAACAGACAGACAGACAGAGAGAGGGAGGGACAGACAGACAGACAGACAGAGACGGAGATTGGGGGAATGGGTCAAGAGGTGTCCTATTTCAATTACCGGCATTGAAAAGCGTACTCGCAATGACGTTTCACACCTAAACAAGATTTTGATTAACACTGTAAAGGTCACCCTCACACCTATAGGCGGGCCAACGTCCCTCATGACCACTGCTGACATCAGACAGAGTCACTTGTCCTCAGATCCGACAGGTCATGTGACAGCATTAATCAAACTACAGATATTGTTGATTGTGTTACGTGTCCCTTGAGGTGCAGCTTTTGAAGGCATCGCTTTTGGCGGGTAAGGGAGGTAACTCCAGTGCATTCCAGCCGCCTTGCGGCAGTGTAGGGATACTTGACTGTCATTGAATGGACCAATCAACACACATGGCCGTATTTTCAAAAGCTGTAGACGTTTTGGTAACTACAGAAACTGCTTTGAGAGATTTCAAATTTACAACAACAACAAAAAAAAAAAAGTTAGAAGATGCTGACTGCAATGATAGAAAACACGTAAAACAGACGAGAGTTATCTCTCTTAAAATTGCACTTTCAAGTAAAACGTGTGCCAGAGCTGGCTGGACATCACCCTAGGTCTTATAAATCGGTATCCCACCCTGGCGATAATAACAGTTCAGCAGTCATGACTTTGTGACCTTTACTGACATCATGAATACACAATCATTACCATGACCATTCGTCAGAGGCAAACTCAATCGGCGATACCGAAGGCGGTCACATAGTACAGCACTTTATGAGCGTGCATCAGCTAATGCAACGTCAAGTCGACAGCTATCCTGCAAAAGTTTGTTCTCCTTAAACCACCAAACTCAAGAGCCTACCAGGGCCCGTATGTAGAACTCGAGGTTAATTTAACCCACGGCTACGGGCCTAACCCAGATTAGTCGGACAAAAGAAACCCCCAAAACAAAATTAATTAAAAAAAGGAAGCGAAGAAAGAAAGACAAAAAAAAATCCTTCTATGACGGCATAGGCACCTTGCTGGAATGGACCCGCTTCCCGATTTAAATTAAAAAACAACAGAAAATTGAACCCTAGAGCTAGTTTAGTTCGAGGTTAGACTCTAACCCGGGGCTAAACTCCCTAACCCTGACTTTTACGTGCGGGCCCAGAACAATATACTGACATACAGTGCAACCGAGAAAACCTCATTTCTGAAAATCCGTGATTTTCTAAGTGATGCAAATGTCGTGAAGTGTGTGTGTGTGTGTGTGTGTGTGTGTGTGTGTGTGTGTGTGTGTGTGTGTGTGTGTGTGTGTGTGTGTGTGTGTGGGAAGGGGGGGGGGGTAACTTGATACCACCAAATTCTGCAAGTCTCTGTTGTGCTATCTGCGTCGGACATTCTATTTCTGATGTGTATTTGATTTGGGTGTTGTTGTTTTTTTTCTCCTTTTTTGCACTTGGTGTTTTAGTGTGTGTGTGTGTGTGTGTGTGTGTGTGTGTGTGTGTGTGTGTGTGTGTGTGTGTGTGTGTGTGTGTGTGTGTGTGTGTGTCCGTGTCCGTGTCCGTGTCCTATTACGTTTCTGTAATGTATCTACTCACACGTGAACTGCCCTTGAATATTGCAAACCACCTGCCGAGGTTCCATTAACAACTTCTCCCGCTTCGGCGAACGTAGCAGGCGTTTTAATTATCAAGTAACCTCGAGCAGCGACGCCGGTTGCCAAACCTGACCATCACCATGCACGAGTAGCTAGTGTCAGCCGCCCATGAATTAATTAAACCGAATCTTTGGCAAGCCCCTAGAGCCACTTCTAAACGGTCATGATGAGAAATGTCGACTGTTATGCTCCTGGCGTCAGAGAGAAACAGAATTATAATTGCAACGAGGTGGGAAGCACTCTTTGGTAAAAGAAGGTTCCTTTGTGCTAAAAGGGTATTTTAGGGAAACGCCATCAGTCACCAGAACATATACTCTCTCTCTCTCTCTCTCTCTCTCTAACTTTTTTATCGTTTGTTTGTTTGTTTTGATGTTGTTGTCTTCTTTTTTTCAGTACCCTTTAATGTAGAATAGCAGGGCAGCATGTAAGATAGGCAGCAATGTCTAAATGCTCTATCCTGAATCAAAAACGTTTCATCTTCATCATCATCATCTGCATCATCATAATCATCTCTCTCTCTCTCTCTCTCTCTCTCACACACACACACACACACACACACACACACACACACACACACACACACACACACACCCTGTTCGGGAAAAAAGGCCCCTAACACCGGCCCCCGTAGTGTGATGGTTTGCACTTCGGAGAGAGACCCGGGTTCGAGTCCCAGCCGAGGCAAGCGGGATTTTGCCTACCTAGGTCGGCTCCTACCCAGAGCGGGTGAGCTATTGGCAAATGGGGAGGCTGTTGCCACACAGCTGAGTTTTACCCACTTCACGGGTGCGACTTTCGGGGTGTTTCCCAAGGTATGACACGTCTTATGATGTGGATGATTACACGGCCGGCACTGCAGGTGCCGTAGTTCCTGGGCCTGGTTAACGCCGGGATATTTACGACAGGAAGCGTGGAATGTAGCCCTGTTCTGCAGCCCCAAACCACACGAACCTCCATCATCCTCATCTCCATCATCATGCATAATAAAAAAAATTGTCCCAGCTTTCGAGCCCTACGTGGATTCCACCCATGACCTGGGAGGAACACCACTGAAGCTGGCAAAAAGAGTTGGGGCAGCAACAACAAAAAAATTCAACAACAACAACAAAAAAACCCACGTTACCTCACAATATAAACTAATTTCATCCATGAATACCTTTTACAAATACCTCACGGAACAAAGTATTTAATTTCTTTTCATTATTTAATTGCTTGGGTAGGAGACACACAGATACAGACAGAGAGAAACAGTAAGAGAGCGACACACACAGAGGTGTTTCAGTTACCTTTCTGAATTTCTGAATAAAGCTTGGAGAAATGTCCGTTGTCCGAACTGCAGCAACTCAATTCTCTGTTGTACTGCGAATATCACTTTCTCCAAAGAACAAGCTGAACTCCGGAATCGCTGAAGTCTCAAAATCGATTGACGTTGACAAACTCAAACAAACAAACAAAATTCACCGCTTTGAATGAAACGACTCAAGCCCAAAATCTGTCTTTTTCCAGAGAGGCGAAGAAGTCAAAAGGTTCACAGGAACGACGACCGCAAATTGAGAAATAAATTAAACACTAAAATTGAAACCACCCTGCAGGTGCACTACGCGCATAACATCATGCGTTCTCGTAAACGTAGCAGAGATTTCTGCCGACAGGGTTTTTTTATCCTTGCCCGCTCCGCTGTAATATGTCCACGCACGCTACGTTCTCTGCTCCTACACCGCGCGCCAAGCTCCGGGGGCTGAACGTGAATGTGATCGAACCCTCCGCGCAGCTTGAGTTTATCCATTCACGTGGTCACGTGACACGGGAGTGTTTCCGCTCGTGGTTGTGTGGAGTAGCACAAAAAAAAAAAAAAATCGATCGATGGTGGCTGGTGACTGGTGACTGGCAGGCAGGCAGGCAGAAGCTTTGATGTGGGATCGGTTGCTGAAAGTCATGAAAATCAGGATCGTAAAGTGACTTCCTTTCTCATTGACAACCACGTAGCGTTTTACGACCTGCCTCGACATAGCCGATCGCTTCAGATGAATGTGTTTTGGAATGTGGATACAGAGCCGCTTAAATCGCTTCCAACGCGTGAGTGCTTCGTTTACAAATCGTGCACAGTCTCTTGTTTCGGTGTGGCCTGAAGTTGTGTGTGTGTGTGTGTGTGTGTGTGTGTGTGTGTGTGTGTGTGTGTGTGTGTGTGTGTGTGTGTGTGTGTGTGTGGTTGTTGTTGTTGTTGCTGCTGCTGTTGTTGTTGTTGTTGTTGTTGTTGTTGTGCTTTTGTTTTTGTTTTTAGAAGAAAAAAACTGTATCCCCCAGTGTGCTGGTTAGGACCATGGACCCGGAGACCCGGGTTCGAATCCCAGCCGAGGCAAGCGAGATTTTTCCTACCTAGCTTCCGAGCTGTGCGTGGATTCCACCCGCAAAAACAGCTACTTAATTAGCAACGCATACAATGCATGTATCGCTATTTCCAAGTTAACTTGAACCAAAACATGAGGCTGCAAATAAAATCAAATTACTTCACCCGCAAGCTACTCTACAGTAACCACGTCCACCGCAGAGAAAATCACTACAAAGAATTCACTGTGAAACTAATTTACAGTCCCTCTCTCACTCTCTTCGTGAGTTGTAAATCTATTTTGTCACAGCGAACCCCCTGCGGCTGATTTATTTGATTTCGACTGCCCTTCTTTTGAAATGAAAACCACCCACTTCCGATGTGTAAACCGCTTTTGAGCACTTACGTCATAGAGAGAAGAAACTACTACAGCTGACACAACGCAAAGCCTGTAGCGAACACAGACGTAAAGAGATAGACGCACCGCCGCACGCTGCCACCGCTGCTTGCAAGTGTCGCTATCGCGGCCATCTTACTAATACCAGAACTCAGTGGCTCTGTGTATAGGACGCCTCGTTCGAAATACAAAGTTCTTTAGAAAGACGTCATCAGAAATGTGACGTAAGATAAAGCGGACCAATGCTATGCGCGCTATGTAAACAGCTGATAGAGTCTGGCCAATGCTATGCGCGCTATGTAAACAGCTGGCACTTCCAGGTACTAGCAACATGGCGCGCGGCGGCGTCACGTTTCCGGCACCGCGGTGCGTCTATCTCTATACGTCTGTGGTAGCGAACAGTCATGACGTAACGGAACAGGCATTCACCGTGAGGCAATAGGATAAAATTTATGACACAATCTGTGAGTTTCTTTGGCGTGAATATAATTGTGTGACTGCCGGTGTAGCATCCGGTCCGGTCCCCCCTCTGAAGTAGTCCCCCGGGGGACCAATTCGTGGCAAAATCTGCTCTATAATGGTCCCCCCTTAGACATCCAGCCTCGTTTTCGACTGGTCCCCCTGGGCGATTTTGGTCCCCCCTCGCATCCAAAATAGGCCCCCTCTCGAACTGGTCCCCCTCTTTTCTAACCAATGTAGAGCTATGTCAGTACAGAGTGTCGTCCATGATGATAGTCAATGAAAAACGAAGACTGGCTAACGGAATGAATTGTCGTGTACTTATAATTATAGGCATGTTTGACACGAGTCACGTGACGTGTCAAGAAGCGTGGCGACCGTTTATAATTATAGGCATGTTTGACACGAGTCACGTGACGTGTCAAGAAGCGTGGCGACCGTTTTCTCATCCCAAAAAAAAAAAAAAAAAGAGAAAACAAATCTAAACTTTTAAAAGTGATTTAACTTCGTAGATTTGCCGTTCTATGTAGCCTATACTTTTGTTTTTTAGTGGCGACCGTTTTCTCATCCCACAAAAAAAAGAGAAAATAAAAAACAAAAGTATAGGCTACATAGAACGGCAAATCTACGAAGTTAAATCACTTTTAAAAGTTTAGATTTGACACTGTAACCTTGACCCAGTTCAAGATCATCTTGAATAACATATCTGTACAAAAATGAAAATAATTATACATATAACGAAAGAGGTGTGTGTGTGTGTGTGTGTGTGTGTGTGTGTGTGTGTGTGTGTGTGTGTGTGTGTGTGTGTGTGTGTTTGCGTGCGTGCGTGCATGAGTGAGTGTGCACGCGTGCGTGCGTGCGTGCATAATGTGTGTGTGTGTGTGTTTGAGAGATGGGGGGAGGAGAGAAAGTGTGGGGGGCGAGAGAGAGAGAGAGAGATCCAGAGTCACGTTTTCTACTGAGTTGACACACACTATAACAATAAAGTTAAAAATAAATACTGACATAGCTCTACATTGGTTAGAAAAGAGGGGGACCAGTTCGAGAGGGGGCCTATTTTGGATGCGAGGGGGGACCAAAATCGCCCAGGGGGACCAGTCGAAAACGAGGCTGGATGTCTAAGGGGGGACCATTATAGAGCAGTTTTTGCCACGAATTGGTCCCCCGGGGGACTACTTCAGAGGGGGGACCGGACCGGATCCTACACCGGGCAACTCTCAAACACTACTGCTGAGCGACGCAACATCCTAATTCTTGATGATGAGGCGGAGGACAAGGACGATGACGTCGACGATAAGGAGGAGGACGGCAACGACGACGACGACGACGGGGACGACGACAACGATGATCCATTCCAGCAAGGTGCCTATGCCGTTATAGAAGGAATTTTGTCTTTCTCTCTTCGCTTCCTTTTTTATTTAATTTTGTTTGGGGGTTTCTTTTGTCCTAGTCTGGATTAGGCCCGTAGCCGTGGGTTAAATTAACCTCGAGTTTTACATACGGGCCCAGGACGCCAGTGCAATTCTTTAAGCTAACGGCGACCTGTACAGAACAAGACGACGAGACCTGCGGGCATTTTTCCGACTGGTTGACACAGGCTACCGGGTGTGGAAACCAGACACTTAAGTTCATGCGCACACGTGCACATCAAAATCGAAGAAACAACAAAGGAAGGGGGAAGAGCTGTTTCTCGTGTGTAATGTTCTCCTTTTAATCCTTCTAGAGCCGGGATCAAGTTTCATTCCAACGAACCCAGTTTCTGTGAGTATACATGCCGAGCATGATCTGGAAAAGCACAAGAAATGTTCCAGTTTTCCTGATCGTCTTAACGTCGTCCTTGTCCGTTGATTACTGCTTGTCCGTCACCTGGAGCAGCTAACACTGCGGTTCTCAAAGGGAACGAGGAGGTAAGTGGGCGCTGCAAGGGAGAGAACTGTACTTCTAGGGGGAGGAGTGATCACCCGATCTAGCAGATCCCTTCACAGAAAAGAAAAAAAAAAAAAAACAGTATAGGAAAAAGGTGCAGGAGGGAGGGGGGGGCTAAAAGAAACTGAGAGGACGCAAAAGGATAAAGCCCCCCCCTCCCCCCCATCTGCAGTAGTTTAGTACGCTGCAGAGAGGATGTGTAGGAGAATGAGATAATAATAATAATAACTTGTATTGTGTAGACGCTTTACCCAATTTCGTGAATTGACTCAAAGCGACGCGAACTGAACCCAAAAGGCACGCCCACGTGAATCACACGCATTCACTCAAATACTGGACGTACGAAGTACTTAGACCATTTCTACAATAATGTTGACAGACATGTCACGGACATTCTCGGGTGGGGAGCCGGGGTGGCCGAGTGGTAGAGCGTGGGACTTCCAATACTTGGGTCGTGAGTTCGAATCCCGGTTGGGGCCAAATATTTGTGCTGGCTTTTTCATCGTTGCCCCGTCTTTGATATCACCCACACTTGGTGGAAAAGGACGTTAAACTCTTAAATACCCACCCACTCCACCGCATTCTCGGGTAGCACTACGGTTTTTTTCTTTTCGCCGCCTTTACGTTTCCGCACTGTCCTAAGGGAACCAGTGCAAAATGCCTCGCTTCTGTTACGCTGTCTCCTGTCACTCATTCATAATATTGTGCGGCTTGTCAGATTTTCGGGGAAGCAATATTTCAGTTCATGTCATTTCGGATTCTATTTCTGTGTGCCCGTGGAGCATTTAATACTCTGAAGAGAACAAACTTCTCTCTGGGTTTTCTCTCGAGCACTGCCCATCCTCGAAGTTAAAGAACGGATTTTGCTGTTGTTGTTGTTGTTTTGGGGTTTTTTTTAAATTTCTACGGAGCTTCTTAAAAGCAAATCAAGTGGTCAATTTTTTCTAACTGTGCATATTTTTTGAAGGTGTTGTTCCGGGATGTTCACCCTGAAAGCATCTTTAGCTTTTTGAAAGAGTCAAATCGATTCTATGAAATATAGACCGCTCAAGTAATACGGGTGGGTGGGTGTTTTGGGTGTTTAACGTCCTTTTCCACCACGTATGGGTGATATCAAAGACGGGGCAACGAGAAAAAGGCCAGCACAATTATTTGGCCCCAGCCGGGATTCGAACTCACGACCCGAGCATTGAAACAAGTAATACGGACTGTCCTCGACCTCTAGAGATAATTATAATGAACATTTTTTTTTTTTTTTTTTTTTTTGCGCTCTTAGGGCAGCAGCATGGCGGGAATGCAAACACAAGATAATTAAAATTATCTCAAGAGATAGCCATATTTACTGACCATTGTAAATATCTCTAGAAATAATTAAATATGAAGAGTTTGCGCTTTTATGGCGGGGGAAAAAAAAAACGGATGAATATAATTATCTCTAGAGATAATAATTTACAAGATCATGGTAAATATGAGAGATAATTGTATTATCTTGTGTCCATTGTAATTATCACCTTTTTTGCGTTAGTAAGCTGTCATACTCCTGTGGTAGAGTATTCACACTTGAACCTAACACGTGAAGACTGATTCGTCTGGCTCAGTGCTTTCCACCTCTGCTAATCCACGTGTAATGTCGTACCCCCCCCCCTCCTCTCCACCCCCCCTCCTCTCCACCCCCCTCCCCCCCAAAAAAAATTAGACTCTCTCTCTCTCTCTCTCTCTCTCTCTCTCTCTCTCTCTGTGTGTGTGTGTGTGTGTGTGTGTGTGTGTGTGTGTGTGTGTTTTACTGTGAAAATTTCAGAAAATTCGTGTCATCAGTGTTTCACTGGGGGAGTTTAAGAAATCACTGATTACACAAATTCAGAAGCTCGAAAAATCAAAGTGTGTGTGCTTTGGTTGGAGGGGTGGGGTGTTCAGATTCTCGGAAAATAAGTGGGGGGAGGGGAGGGTGGCAGTCAGATGTGTGTGTGTGGGGAGAGGGGGGGGGGAGGGTGCAGGCAGTGAGGGAGGGAGAGGGCCTCCTATCCTAGATCCGGCCCGGACGCTCTAACTTCTTGGAAATTGAGGGTGGGTGGGTGGGTGGGTGTTTGGGAGTTTAACGTCCTTTTACACCACATAAGGGTGATATCAAAGACGGGGCAGCGAGGAAAAGGCCAGCACAAATATTTGGCCCCAACCGGGATTCGAACTCACGACCCGAGCATTGAAAGTCCAACGCTCTACCATTCGGCCACCCCGGCTCCCCTCTTGGAAATTGATATCTAGGCAATTTTGCCTTATCAGATATTACACAACTTCACTAATTCACTAAAATCAGCCAGTAAGGTAGTGTACAAACCATGACAAAAATTTTGGGATTTCCGAAAAGCCTTGGAAATCTTAGGGATCTCCGGAAATCCCCGAGTGAAACAGTGATTACACAAATTTACTGAAAATTTCAGGGATTTCAGAAAAATCCCTGATTACACAAATTCACTGTAACATAATATATACAAATCTCTGTCTTCACCCGTGAAGTAGTGTAACCGTCTAGCACAAACTCTGGGCCCTAGTATTGCCTTGTGCCCCAGAAACAAAAGATAAGCCATGCATGTTGTCCTCATTGCAAAAGAAATGATGTAACGCAACGTCAGAAGCGACCTACCTAAGGGTAATGTCAAGGAAGGACTTATCTCTCGATACGACAAACGCAACGCAGGTCTGCCATTTTGTTTGAGTTCAACCAGAATATTACGTCTGTTGCGACATTTCTTCTGCAGCGTTACTTTTTTTTTCTGTCAGTGCCTTCACTGTGTCTCTTACGTAGCAGATCATGGGAAGAAATCGTTTACTGTTGGTGGTGTGGAGTTTTCTCGGTGTGACTGTGATTGGTGAGTACAAACTGGCGACGGTGCTCAGTTTTTGAAAGGTCCCCCTGGGCCCGTATGTAACAATCGAGGTCAATTTAACCCACAGCGACGGGCCTAACCCAGACTAGGACAAAGGGGGGGGGGGGGTGTTTAGGAGTTTAACGTCCTTTTCCACCACGCATGGGTGATATCAAAGGCGGGGCAACGAGAAAAAGGCCAGCACAAATATTCGGTCCCAGCCCAGACTAGGACAAAGAAACCCAAAAGCAAAATTAAATAAAAAGGGAAGCGAAGAAAGGAAGAAAAATCCTTCTATAACAGCTTAGGCACCTTGCTGGAATGGGCCCGCTTCTTGATTTGAAACAACAACAACAAAACAACAACAGAAAATTGAACCCTAGAGCTAGTTTAGTTCGAGGTTAGACTCTAACCCAGGGCTGAAAGCCCTAACCTCGACTATTACATACGGGACATTGTGTGTCCCTTGTCCAACTCTGTACCATCTAGTTTCGCTAGTGATTAGTTGCCTCGGCTCAGGTCTCGGTTAGCTTGTTTCGGGTCATTACACACGGTGAGCGTAGTGAAACCCGACGGTACAGAGTTGTCCTTTGTCATGAGCCTTTCACTGTTCATCATTTCCTGATCTCGTGCGTGGATCTCGCCGAGATTCGTGACAAGCACTCCTCTGCTAATTCATTGAAGGTGTTGTGAATGATTGATTGATTGATTGATTGATTCATTGGATTTCGTCTTGCTTTAGGTGCTCAGATGTGTCCTAATGAATGGACGTCCTTCGACTACTCCTGCTACATCGTGGGGACTGACATGGTGTCCTGGACTGAGGCTGAGGTTAGAAACTATTCTAGTGCCTACGGGTTCAGGACGCACAATAAGTACGCTCGTAGTAATTTACTGGTGGGGGGGATGCGGGGGGGGGGGGGGGTGTTGATGATTCTACTCAGCAAGAGTCCATTACCTAGTAATGAGTTCTTGTAATCAGCTGTACATTCCCTCAATTCCTCATCGTGTGGTGAAGGTGATTATTGTCCGGTATCGATTTGTGTGTGTGTGTGTGTGTGTGTGTGTGTGTGTGTGTGTGTGTGTGTGTGTGCGTGTGTGCCTGCCTGCCTGCCTGCCTGTCTGCGTGTATGTGTTTCAGGAGATGTGTCGCATCTTTGATTCTGACCTTGTTGTCATAGAGACACAAAGCGAGAACGAGTTCCTGAAACGTCTGCTATCTTCACATCACTGTGAGTAAAGTCAAATTACTGTGTACTCAGCTGCTGCTGGTCGTCCATTGCGGGCGATGATGACCGTAACTTCATCACGTGCTTGTAGAACGGATGCGATGCGTCCGGGGCTAACTGACAGGTCACTCAGTACAACTAGAATGGAGAGGACCATGTCAAACGCACTGTTTTGTTGCTGTTGTTTTGTTGTTGTTTTGTTGTTGTTTGTGTGTGTGTGTGTGTGTGTGTGTGTGTGTGTGTGTGTGTGTGTGTGTGTGTGTGTGTGTGTGTGTGTGTGTGTTGGGTTTTGTTTTGTTTGTTTGTTGTTGTTTTTTTTTTGGGGGGGAGGGGGGCTTTGTTTTTGGGTTTTGTTTTGTTTTGTTTTGCCTTTGGTGGACATGCAGGGAAACAATGCAGCATGAACAAGATAAACGTATGATAACGCTCAGTAAAAACTCCATGATAGCAAGCTTGCAATTGCAGATCACAAATTAAGAGAGAGAGAGAGAGATGATGATGATGATGATGATGAAACTTTTTTTTATTCAGGATAGAGCATTTAGGCATTGCTGTCTGTCTTACAAGCTGTCCTGCTATTCTACGTTAAAGTGTTAAAAAAGACAACATCAAAACAAAGGGGGGGGGGGAAGAGAAAAAACAAGACAAACAGTAGTATTAACTATCTAAAGGAAACGAAGAAGAGAAAAGTACACATGTGTGTGTGAGAGAGAGAGAAAGAGAGAGAGTCTCAGTTGGTGAGCATTCTCTTTACAACGGCGCTCAGCTGCTACAGTCGTTCTTGATATATATGTATATAGCTAGGAAAAACGTGCCGAAAGTGTGATAAACTTGTATTTCATGTGTATGTAATGTGACATGAATTTCATGTGTATCTCATGTGTATGTTTTGCCATTCTACTATTGTGAGGCGCCCAGAGCTCCAGCAAGAGGTTGGGCGCCAGACAAAGCCTCATTATTATTATTATTATTAAACTCTTGTGTATTCTGTCAGAACCAGCCAGATGTTAAAAAAACAACCCTGGAACAGTAGCCAAGCTAAAATGCGATCCAAAAACAGAAAACAGATTTGTTACCCTGTCGAAGCGAACATTATGGACCCCGAGAAAAGAAGGGTTGAATCACCATTAAGCCCACGTCGGGCGTTGAATCATCTCTCTCTCTCTCTCTCTCTCTCATAGCAGGAAAGCATGTAAGATATTCAGCAATGCCTAAGTGCTCTATCCTGAATAAAAACGTTTCATCATCTTTATCATCATCATCATCTCTCTCTCTCTCTCTCTCACACACACACACACACACACACACACACACACACACACACACACACACACACACAGAGGGTGGGCGGGGGTGGATGGGTGGGGGTTTGGGGGTTAAACGCCCTTTTCCACCACATACGGGTGATATCAAAGACGGGGCAACGATGAAAAAGCCAGCACAAATATTTGGCCCCAGCCGGGATACGAACTCAAGACCCGAGCATCAGAAGTCCAACGCTCTACCATTCGGCCACCCCGGCTCCCAGAGAGAGAGAGAGAGAGAGACAGAGAGAGAGAGAGTATAGAAAAAGAAGAATGAGCTTGTGCAGGTAAAAAGAATCAAAACACTCGAACAAGGAAGTGGTGCACAGTTGATAAAACACGCTCTTATCCACACGTGATGAAAGGGCCTACGTGTGCATTAAATCTGTTTCCTTCACGGCCTTTCACCAAATGCCTGTAGGCGTTTCCTCTCCAAACCCTCTCTCACAGACATCCCAACCCCCACATTCAGTATTGATGACGTCAAAGACGCATCATGTTCAGTTCAGCGGCCGCCACCTAAAGGAATCCGTTCTATGCTCATGTGGTAAACGGGTCTAGGAGCGGTTGTCAAATCCATGCGCTTAGGCTTTTTTTTTTTTGCTAAATGAAGTCTTGTTTCTACCGTCATTTGGTAAAAAGGGTTTAGGAGCGGTTGGCAGATCCATGATGCTTAATCCCTTTTAAAAAATGACAGTATAGCGTGACTCCTGTTTCTTACACTCGACTCTCCCTTCCACTTTCTCCGCCTCCCTCCCTGCCTCCCCCCCCCCCCCCCCCCCCCCCCCCCCCCCCACCCTCCACCCAAAACAAACACACACACACACACACACACACACACACACACACACACACACACACACACACCAAACAAACAAACAAAACAAAACCAAAAACTAAACCAAAACAAAAACACTACTCCCTCTCTTCTCGGTCAACAGCCGCGAACCATGTGTGGATTGGGGCGACAGACATCTTCTCCGAGGGGACTTTTGTTTGGCTGAGAACCTTCGAGGAGGTCAGCGGCTTCACCGATTGGGCGGCTGGCGAGCCGAACCATGCACACGGTGCCAACAGCGAGGACTGCGTGCAGATGACAGGGGAGCACGGCTGGGAATGGAACGACGAGTCGTGCAAGGAGCTCAGTTATTTCGTCTGTGAGAAGAGGTCTGTGTCTGTAAACTGTGATATTGTTCAGATTAGCTTTCTTGTCAGTGAGGTACATGCATGCATGTCCTTGTATGAATTATGTGTCCTTGGAGCTCGCTCCTTCAAGTGCTCTGCCCCTGCTCCGTAGAACGCCCTGTCGCCATGTTTGAAATCCAGCACCTCCACCGAGTCTTTCAGGAGCCATCTGAAGACCCATCTTTTCTGAAAGTTCTGATGCAGACTCCCCCTCCCCCCCCCCCCCCGGTCCCCCTCCTCCCAACCCCCTTTTCCTGTTTTACTTAACACATATCCCTCCCACCAACACCCCCCACCCCCACCCGCGGGGCCACGAGCATGCTGTGCATGGGGTTCAGTTTTCAGAGTGCTAGAAGACGTCATCATCAACTTTGCATAAGCACCTGAATTTACGTCTCAAAACTGGAACCACGTATAAACTTCGTGATTCCCCTTTAAAGACTCATTTAATACACACTCCTTTGCTTACCAGCCATATGAAAAAGACGATTTTGCATTTTATACCTGTTCTTTAATGGACAATAAAGTATTTTTAAATTTGAATTTGAATGAAACTGAAGGATTTCCAGGGTCCACAAAGACGTCTACTAAAAATCCTCTGAACGTGGTACTAACTTCAAGTTCTAAATTCTACTAATACTTTCCACCAATACTTTCCAATTTCCAATATAGGATAGGTATTGGGTGGCGCTGCACCGCGGCGACGCGCTTCTTTCGGGGGAAGCAACCCGAGTTTCCTGAAAGGGATAATAAAGTAGTTTTTTAAAAAATTAAAAAATTAAAAATAAAAGATTCCACTAAAACAAAACGCGTTTTTGAAAAATAGTTTGTATGAAAATCACAAATGCTTCTTTAACGTAGTGTTTCTTTGGCTTCCGCAAGTGAAACGATAAATTGTGCTGTTTTGCAGCGTTGGAGGCGGAGGCGGTATCATAGGATGAAGGCGGGAACACTCGTTTTTTTCCGTCGATCGGATTGGTCAGTGAGGTGTAAAACATGAACCATTCTAAGAACAATCTGAATAAATACTTGAAATCCGACTTTTGTTTGTTTGTTTGTTTTAATTGTGTGAATTCAGTTGCTAACGTGTCCAACAGTTTTTCCAACAGGCGTTGTAAATTTGAGCTCCTCAAGCACCATCGCACAGCGCTCTGACCTTTGTTTTCCTGAGTGTGGGTGTCACGTAACAGCAATAACTAATAATAATAACTGAGTATTGTATAGGTGCTTTATCCAGTTTCTTGAATCGTCTCAAAGCGCCGCGAACTGAACCCAGCACGCACGCTCACGTGAATCACGCGCATTCTCTCACTCACTGGACATGAACACATTACATTCACGTGGTGCGTCGAATCCCGGCTGAGGCTAAATATTTGTGCTGGCCTCTTCCTCGTTGCCCCGTCTTTGATATCATCCGTAGTTGGTGGAAAAGACGTTAAACTCCCAAACACCCACCCCACCCACCCTCACGTGGTGCGAATGGCCAGCACAGCTATCTATAAGTTTCGGAATTTAGAATTGAATTTATTTTTTTAAATGTTATGGGCTGAACATTTCCAGAGCAGAGGGGGAGAAAGCCGGAGTACCCGGAGAGAACCCCCCGACGATCGCCCCGAATGAATGGTGCCACGCACGTGAAGGAAAATTTCTTTGCCCCGAGTGGGACTCGAACCTGACTTCTACCTCGCATTGGTGACAAAGTCACTTTACCACTAGACCACCAACGCCCCACATTCAGTAAAATCCGCTTAATTCGTAGTTGCAGCGGAAAGAAAATTTGCTACCATTTATCCCAACTACGATTTAAGAGGGTGGGTGGGTGTTTGGGTTTTAACGTCCTTTTTCACCACATAGGGTAATATCAAACACGGGGCAACGATGAAAACGCCAGCACAAATATTTGGCTCCAGCCGGGATCGAACTCACGACCCGAGCATTAGAAGTCCAACGCTCTACCATTCGACCACCCCGGCTCCCCCTACGATTTAAGAGAAAATCGGATAAATCGTAGTTCGCCAAACGCACAACCAATTATCCCACTATCATCTGAAGCATCAGTTGGGACCGTGACGATGACTACGATTTAAGCGAATGATACGTAGATCACGTCCGATTTTTCCGAGTCATACTAACAGAGACAAAGAACGCAGCCGGTCGGGACCTGAAAAATGCTACGGTTTAAGCGAACTACGATTTATGCGAACTACGGTTTGCGCGACAACCAGTTAAGCGTATATTGCTAGTGTTTTGCCCCAGAACACTCGGTACTCGCTCGGTCAGTTCGTGTCCACAACGTGAGACACACTTCAGTTTGTGGGACTACTCTGAAATCAGTAGGGGATCTTCTTTATGTGGCATCTCCTTTCTGATGCATCAAAGCGCCTCAGAAAGCTGGCGGTATTGACCAGAAATGCTCAGACAGAATTTTTTTTTTCAGACAAAGTAAACCCCAGACCCGATGCGTATCATAGTTTTTCACAATCTGTCGGTTCACATCGAAGGTCTCACGCCTGGCGCCATTTGTCTTGAGCTATTACGGGGTTTGTCAGAGTGACGTCCCCTGAAGAAGCCATTGCAATTCACCCCGTGCTCAGATGTCTTTGTGGTGCTGATACCGGCACACCTCGAGCTGCGCAAGGTCGAACTGTCACGGTGGGAACTTTTAGTTGTCACCCCTTTGATTCCACGCATGAATGCCACAAATCCTACCAAGGGCAGCCTGATTTCACAGCTCAGTTTGCGTTTTGACACTGAGCGAGAAATATCGTGCAGGACTCAACATCCGCTAGACACTGTAGCGATGTGTCTCGCTCACTGACCAAAAGCCAAATAATGTCACGGCAAACTCCTGCTCTGGTTTTATACGGGTCCCCGAAGCGCTGCAAACTCTGCAACTGTGACAGAGTTGCCTGTATTATGCACAGTAGAAGGAGTCGCTGTTTTAAAAAACGCAATGTTTGCGGGTTTTTGCTGAGATTGCAGGCGTTTAACTCGTGGCCGTGTAAATGCGCGGCAAATCTGCTCGTTTGTTTGCTGCCCGTGTGGCCGCCGCTTGTGGGACGACAAACTAATGGATTTCACAGGTAGCCAAGCCCTTCCTTCGCATTCTCTCTTTCACCCAGTGCTTATAGTCTCAGCCTGCAATCAAGTCAAATCAAGTCATATTTCTTCTTGACCCTCGACGGGCATTGGGAAAAAAAAAACAACAGAAACAACCACAAACAAACAAGAACAAAAACTAAAACATCCAACAACAAAAAACCCCCCCTCAGAAACAACAAAACACATACGTCGACGCTAACAATTCATACTAACTTTGATCACCAAAGGGCGTTAACACAGAATAGGAGAGAGAGAGAGAGGTTCAAATACACAAGTCAATGTGCTAGCCATGATTGTGTTCGATAAACTTGTTAATGATGTTTATGAAGGAGATAACCTTCATCAGTAAGTTCTTATTCTTTGTACTAAAACGTTGACTGTACTTTATGGAGCTGGTCCTTTTCCAATAATATGTCGGCAGAAATCGTTTTCTCTCCTCCAAGAGCTAACAATTTAACAGATAATGAAATTCATCGCCAATATTGCCACTGCTGCATTGGACACAAAAACGGTTAGCTCTAGGTATGTTCTGAAATCTTTGTATTTGTAGAGGGAGACTAGTATTCAACGTTCAGTAAGAATGGGCCACAGTCTGTGTAAGCTTTGTAATGGAAAACAAAATCAAGCGCTGGTGCACGCGTGCAGCTAACCGGGACATGCACACTACAAGAGCACGACTGATCAGGACACGCAAGCAGTCAACGGACGTATGATATTGTACTCACCTCTCTACGTCCACAGCATACACCACAGTGGAAATGTAGTTATGTGCTGCGTTAGTCTCCTTCTCTTCCAGCAGGGCCTCATCAGTTTTAGTCTTCAAACGGACGGTGTGTGTGTGTGTGTGTGTGTGTGTGTGTGTGTGTGTGTGTGTGTGTGTGTGTGTGTGTGTGTGTGTGTGTGTGTGTGTGCGGGGGGCGGGGGGGACAGAAAGTGGGAGTCCGTGGACCGCCTAACACGGGAACCAAGGCAATGATAGCTCTTGGGTAAACGTACGACCTCGACCTCTTAGCCACGTGACTGGGATTATGGACCGCCGAAAGCACCCGGTGGTGTTGAGAGTCACCGCCCCTCATGGGGGTCTGGAGCAGTATTTCATTTTGTGCATAAAAAATAATTATGTTCATTTTTGCCGGGGGAGGGGGGGGGGTGTTTGAGCACATAACTTGAGTACTCCCTCTGCGTCCGGCCCTGTCCAGACTTGCAAATTACGCGTGATTCTGGGAGAGAAGACCCCTGGCTATATCAAAAGTCAACTGGCCTATTTTCACATGGTACAAGTATACCTATGCTAGGAGTGTCGGCCTTATATGTATGTACCATACCACAGTGTTCCCTCACACCGAACAGAAATTAGAAATGAGATGAATTTAAACATCCTAAGGCGCCTCATGCATGTTGTCAGTGTGCGCCGGCTGATCAAACTCTATCAGTGACGTTGTAGATACACCATTCCAAAAGAGATTTCACTCTAATTCACGCTGCTTACCTGTGTGACCCTCATGCACTTCTGATGCCTTTCGCTAAAACCTTATCGTCGTAGAGTTAATAAACACTTAGCCCCTTTCACCAGTTGGCGGTACACTTGCGATCAATCTGATCTCTGTCCAGCGGGGCCGAAGTGTGGCGTGCTTCACGGCACCGCATCAAAGCCGCAAAAAAGGAATTATTGTTATTTTTGTCGCGCGCTGGTCAGACCGCGGGGGGTCTCGAGCTTTCTGCCGCTATTGACAGGGGCGAAACTGGCATCGCGCTGCTCATCCGGTTGCCTGTCAAGCGACTTGACGCCTATACAGTGGACTACTTCAGGGTGATACGCTGTGCGGTGGTGACACGGAGGTAAAAGCACACTAGCTTGCTATTTACTAGTATTTAGGCTTGTATCTATTTAGGCTTGTATCTATTTAGGCTTGTATTAATTTAGGCTTGTAGAGCATCAAGATCTGACCACATTACCCCTCTGCTGCAAAGTCTTCACTGGCTTCCCATTCCACAGAAATTCAGCTACAAAGTCTCATCATCGGCTGCTTCAGTTCAGTCAGTGGCACTGGCCCCTGTTACTTGGAATCAGCTCCCTCTTACAATCAGAAACAGTTCAAACAAGGAATCCTTCAAGTCCCGACTGAAAACCCATCTCTTCACCCTCTCATACCTGTGCCATGTTCTGCTGGTGTGAGTGCGTGCGGGGACACGCGCAGGGAACAGGTGTGTGTGTGTGTGTGTGTGTGTGTGTGTGTGTGTGTGTGTGTGTGTGTGTGTGTGTGTGTGTTTGTTTTGTTTTGTTTTGTTTTGGGGTTGTTGTTTTTTTTTTCCTGCTGCTGACATGATACTGACTGTGGCGCGTGAAGCGGTTTTGCATCAGACTCAAACATTCGTAAGAGGGAAAATTGTGAGATGTGATTGCTTTCTTCACGGTTGACTGGTTGGCTGGTTGTTTGGGAGAGGGGATGGGCGGTGGTTACGTTTTTGTTTTTGTTTGTTTCTTGGTGGGTGTTTTTTTGTTTTGTTTTGTTTTAATCTCGTTTGAATGATACCGAAGGCGAGCTAACAGGAGAAAGCCAGGACAATGTTTTTGGTGTGTGTGTGTGTGTGTGTGTGTGTGTGTGTGTGTGTGTGTGTGTGTGTGTGTGTGTGTGTGTGAGTGTGTGTGTGCGTGCGTGTGCGTGCGTGTGCGTGCGTGTGCGCGTTCGCGAGTTCCTCAATAATCTGTTCACGTTTTGTGTTTCTATTTCTGTTTTCCGCGTTTTGTACTTTCAACGTAAAGTTAACACCCACCCGTACGCACACACGCACGCACACGTAAACGTCTTCTCATCTTGAGCACGCAAAGGAAATCACCTCCAGTGCTTTACAAATAGTGTCCTTTTAACAAAACACACCCAAAAAAATTTTTTTTAATTTTAGCGTTTCATCAAGTTCTTTGATTTCTCGCCTGCACGCAGCAAAAGCGTCAGTGATATTTGAGATTCAGCAACATTTAAAATGCCAAGCGCCAGTCTGCATCGTGTTACATTAATTAAAAGGAAAAATCTCTCGGGAATTAGAAGGAAAGAAAGGGAGACAATAGCTCCGGAAAGAGTCACGTCCCCTCATG
>JACVVK020000048.1:75000-187500 GCA_018292915.2 Batillaria attramentaria | reverse complement strand
CACATACACACAGTCATGATACACTCTAACACGATATAATGATGATTGCAGTGATGGTAGAGCAGTCAATTTAGCCTGTATAATGCAGCCGGAAAGTTGGGATTTTAACTCTTTGACGACGGAGCGCAATTTCTGACACACACACACACAGAAATTGCGCTCCGTCGTCAAAGAGTTAATTGAAGCACTTTTCCAAAGAGTCCGCCGACTCAGCATGGCGAACATAGGCAGACAGGCTGTTCCAAATGAGTGGGCCGTGGTAGAGCAATGCTCGCTGACCTAGTGTTTTCGACTTAACCTGTGGAATGCGAAGGATGCGGGTGTCATCGGATTAGAGGGGGTACATCCAGCTTTAGCGGAAAGCGGTAAGCGCCCGTGGGTATATGAAGCTGGGGACTACATCCCGCTTGCTACACCGTAAGTTGCACCGAGAAGTTCTGCGGCGGGGTTTGCAGTCCTTGCATGACGTTCCCAAGATCAACGCCATTGACGAGTCCCCGGATGTTTTCGTGCCTGGATTACCGTCCTTGGCGCGAGAAATCCGACACATCCTGTAATAAAAGATCAGGGCTTGGGGAGAAAATGTGTCCAGATATATTTTGGTTCCATAACGCTCTCCATTAGGCATGTTGTCCATCGCATGAAGCCTTTCATAGGAAAAAAATCGTTCTTTACGTGAATGTTTCTTGCTCGGCTCTTTGATATTACAGCCAGGCTTTCATGTCTCCACAGAGATGTTCTATAAGTGTTTGCAGTTTTATTTATACAGGCAACCGCAGAAACACGGGTTTTTTTGCTTACTGGATCTTCGTTCACGCATATAGTGCAGTTTAAAGTGTTGTCAACTTGTTGATGCTGTGCAGACAGACGTAGTAACTTGTCATTTGGGGTTTTCTGATAAGGCAGGTCACAAAAATCACCTGCTGAGTTTTCAGAACTGTGTGTTGGTTGAATTCTTCACAGCAATGTTGTATCACTTCACTAGACACCATTGTTCTTATTTCAGCAAGACAATTGCCCCGTGTGTGTGTGTGTGTGTGTGTGTGTGTGTTGTGTGTGTGTGTGTGTGTGTGTGTGTGGTGTGTGTGTGTGTGCGCGCGCGCGCGCGGACGTGTGTGTATGCGTGTACATGCGTAAATGCGTGCGTACATGCGTTCGTTGTGTGTGTGCGTGCGTGTGTGTGTTTGAGTGTGCGTGCGTGCGTGCGTGTGTGCTTTCGTGTGTGCGTGTGTGCAAGATGGAGGATGTATGCGACAGTTTGGGGAGCGACTGCCCGCCGTGGCAGAAGTCACAGCTTCTGCTCTGAGCCGCCGGAGAATCGCAACGGCAAAAACTCTGAATTCAGCCTCGGATCGACCCAGCCAGGAGACCTCGCCCTAGATTTCTTGAGTAAACAGCCAACGGTTCTATTCTAGGAATCCGGACTGTCAAAATTCAGGAAGCCGAATCTAAAAATGGACAGTTTTACCTCGATTCTTCAGACAAGAAACGTGACCTCTATATATGTGAAAATTAATTATAGGGAAAAAAGTCAGTATAGGAATACACTGATGGGAAAAAATGCGCACGGATCAAAGAGTCGAGCAGCAAGAAAGTAAACCCCAGGGGTGTGGAGTGCGTTTCTTGAACATAAACACATAATACAGAAGGGGGGGGGGAGAGGGGGTCTGTATCAGAAGTTGCTATTTCCAGAGCTGAAGTGACAGGGCATTCGAATTTAAACACCAAAGAGTTTATTAGTTTTAGGGTTCCCAGCCCCGTCAGTAAGGGACAGCTACAGGCATACAGAAGTCGAAATACATGTATCATAAGAACGGAATCACACAATCCAAAGCAAGTACTACTCGTAGAAGATTTAGAGTGTCTTTGTCCATCTCCCACCCTCCCCCTCCCCCCCCCCCCCCCCCCCCCCCCCCCCCCCCCCCCCCCCCCCCCCCCCACCCCCCCCCCCCCCCCCCCCCCCCCCCACCCATCTGCCACTCTCCACCCCCATCCCCCATCCAGACCCACCCTCATCAACCCTTCTCTACTCAGTTTCCTGTTCGTGCCCATCACCTCTCGCATCCTCGGCCACGCGCACCCCTTCCCACCTCCCCCTCCCCCTTTTGTTTCCTCCACCCTCCTCCCCGCATTCCCCTTTTTGCTGCTTCTTTTATCATGAGCGCAGTCCAGAAAATCATCGAGGCTTTGATGGCAAAGCCTTTGCTTTAGCAAAATAGAGGACAAAGGCAAAATTAAGCTGCCTACAGGGAAAATTTCGCCTGTGATGGATCTCATGAATGAAGGATTCACTAAAATGAAAAACAAAACAAACGAGCGAAAATTCAAAGAAGCAAGTGAAAAATGTTACCACAACAGAAGTGGTTGTTTACGCAAGAGCTCATTTTTTTTAACTGTGCAAGGACGCTTTGAGGGCACGTGCATTTATTTTTCGTTTGCTTCCTTGATTCTTTCTTTCTGTGTGTGTCCTGATGCCCATCCTGTGCTATGGACTTTCAAATGAGGGAAAATTGCCGACAAGAAACAGGAGCATGAGTCCCATTAAAAACCACATTTTCTGCGCAGTTTTCACACAGACAAAGAAAAGCACTTGAATTTATTCCGTTTCCGCAGATTGTTCATGCAAATGCGCTGAAACGGACAAACTGGAAAAGTCTGGCTCATCTACATATGTTCCGGCCACCCAGACTGCTCTGCCAAAGGCATGTATGAGAAATCTGCAGAGTTGTTTACTTGTGCAGTGGTGTCAAGGAAGACAATCATTGCCTGCTAGGAAGAGTTATGCTCCTTTCCCATAGTCCTGTGACAGTAAAGGTGGACAATGACAATAACAATGACAATAATCTTTATTTTCCAACGGTAAAAAAAATTGGCAGAAATACCATGTTCGAATTTGCCGTTGCTAAACTACGAGACTGTGAACAAAGGAAGAAAATTCTACAGGAATATAGGGAGAGAAAAAATTTAGGACCAAGTTACACATTTAAACTCAATGAACACACACACACACACACACACACACACACACACACACACACACACACACACACACACACCAATCTATCTGAGCCTATGCTGCTCATAATATGAGGGGTACATTCGACAGATCTGTGTATAAACTTTAATAATCTGGATCACAGAAACAGGCAGTAATAGTTCGAGGAACCCCCTTTGTTGAAAATCCGTTGCTCAACTACGAGAATATGAGCAAAGGAAGAAAAATCTATAAGCTACAGGAATATAGGGAGAGAAAAAAATGTAGGAACAAGTTACACATTTAAACTCAATGAAAACACACACACACACACACACACACACACACACACACACACACACACACACACACACACACACACACACACACACACACACACCGATGGAAAGGGCTAAAAAAAAAAAAAAAAAAACTTGTTGGTGGCAATGTCTTATTCTTGGTGGCATTGAAAGCCCGTCGCTGTACCAGCTTGTCTACATCGCCTCCCCTCGTCAACAGAAAGAACAGCAAACATGGCGGATCTAGTCGAGAAAGTATTATGTTATCAGCGGGAAGGACTTGCCTTACAGGTCTTTTGGTTACCCCATAAGAGACACAAAGCTTGGAGGGTTTCCCCTATAGCTCACTGGCATCAATATCAACGACCCAAGCGCCTGTGAACCGTGTGATCCGGGGTGATCCTCCCACACCTTGGGGAAAGAAACCTCACGACCGTCGCCAGCAGTGTCTTGTCACGTGAAGACAGCAATCAGCATCGCGTAAGGTTTCTGTATTTGTCAGTTTCACTCCTGAGCACTTTTCCCACAAAGGCCAAAAGGTAAACAGGGTGTGTGAAGGTAAACAGGGTGTGTGTGTGTGTGTGTGTGTGTGTGTGTGCGTGCGTGCGTGCGTGCGTGCGTGCGTGCGTGCGTGCGTGCGTGCGTGTGTGTGTGTGTGTGTGTGTGTGTGTGTGTTTGGGAGTTGAACGTCCTTTTCCACCACGTAAGGGTGATATCAAAGACGGGGGCAACGAAAAAAAAAGGCCAGCACAAATATTTTGGCTCCAGCCGGGATTCGAACTCACGACCCGAGCATTGAAAGTCCAACGCTCTACCATTCGGCTATCCCGGCTCCCCGTGTGTGTGTGTGTGTGTGTGTGTGTGTGTGTGTGTGTGTGTGTGTGTGTGTGTGTGTGTGTGTCCCCACCCCCCAACCTCCCCCATCAGCCCCCCAGCCCCTTCCCCCCCCCCCAAAAAAAAAAAAAAAAAAAACGCGGCCACCACACCTTGTACTGACAAACGAAGTCCAACGTAATACATACTTTTGGTTGGCAAGACGGGATCCGTTTAAACGGGCTAATTCCATATATACTGAGCCAACTTATGTTTTGGAACAGTTTCGCATATGAGTGCGCCTGTACGCTCGAAATATGGCGATTAGTACAGCTCTTACTGCGATACAATGTTGTTTACTCTTTGCGCGAACGGTCGAAAATTCTAATTCTACGATTGTTGTTACACTGCTGGAGCGCTCACTGTGGTCGCCGCGTCATCGAGTACGCTTCTGTCGGCTCAGCGCCAGCATGACAGACGCTGTCACTGTCCAGGTGTCTAAGTGGTGTGATGATCGATACACGAAAACAGCTCACAACGATCTGTGAGCATGAAAATGGCAGCATTGCCCCTTTAAAAACAAACACCTGATGATAAAAAGACAAAGACAAGGGTTACACCCTCCACAACAAGTTCATTTTCTTTTCAAAAGAAAAAGGGGTGGGGGGATGGTGGGGATGGGTGTTTGGGGGTTTAACGTCCTTTTCCACCACATACGGGTGATATCTTAGACGGGGCAACGATGAAAAAGCCAGCTCAAATATTTGGCCCCAGCCGGGATACGAACTCACGACCCGTGCATTAGAAGTCCGACGCTCTACCATTCGGCCACCCCGGCTCCCCGAAAAAGAAAAAGAAAACAAACACACAACCAAGTCTGCTGCATACCAAGAACACATTAACTCCGTTCTTACTTTGTGACTTTGGGGTTGTGCACCAATGGCTGCACCAAAAAAAAAAAAATTTAAAAATTGGAAGCTACGATTTGGAATTCTTCATCGTCCCACTACCGTAGGGGAAATGCGGTGTGCTTCCCCCGGGGGAAACGCGTCGCCATGAACCGGCGCCACCCTTTTTTTTTTCTTTTCTTTTTTTTTCCCCCTGCATGCGTGTGTTTGTGTCTCCAACCCACCGGCCATTTCGGCCTATTCTTTTTCGAATGACGGAATTGGGATCTTTATCGTGCACACTTGATGGTACGTGCATGCGTGTGTACACGGGCCGAAACAGGCACCGAAAGCGAGTCAGCACATGATTTTGACTCGAGTTAGTGAGTAGAAATCTCACACTAAATTCCTGCCCGGACCGGGGCCAGCAGCACCCGGCCTATACCCAGACGGTCACCCATCCAAGTACTAACCGGGCCCAGCGTTGCTTCAACTTCAGTATTCAAGTGAGAACCGGTGTGTCCAACGTGGTACGGGCCGCTCATATCGTAATTAACTTATGTCTGCTTGGATTTAAATTATGGCATAGTGGCAGTGTATATTGCACTTTAATTATACTCGTGTTTGCTGCAGTAAGAGCCGCCAAGGAACCCGTTAATCTTGTCTGATTTTCGCACACAGGGACAAACCGAAAAAAAAGAGTCAAAAACATGGGATACTCTTGCGCGGTACCGGCGGAATGTGTTAATAAGCCTGCACCGTGTCAAGGACGATCTCAACATCCGGGCGAGGTTTTACAGGCGCGTCAGTTTCCATTTTCATACGTCAGCTCTTCCCACACACTTCCTGGGGACATGTCTGAAGAAAACGACACTGAAACTGTAAGAGGTCCGTTGTTTGAGGGGGCGGACGACCAGCTCTGTCCTTCAAGGGCATTAGCACACGACGATGTGAATAATTATGAATATCTGCATGATCATTAGCATGTAAGTTAATGTATAGCTCATACTCGATATACTTGACAGCATGTAGGTTATATCATGTACTTGATATAAGTTATAGCATATTTGATATATTTGATAACTGACAATTCACACACACACACACACACACACACACACACACACACACACACACACACACACACACACACACACACACACACACACACATCCGGTCTTAGGCCGATGTGACACGGAAATGTTTTCAGTCCAAACAAACAGCGAACATGGTATTTTTTCCGTGTTTCTCGTGTGACATGCTGCTACAACATATCTTTGCCGTCATTTACCAGCGTGTTTTGAGCTGGTTTTCATGTTTGTCCGAACAAAAACTTTTCCCGTGTCATGAGCCTTACTGAAAGGTTCACGAAAAAAAAAAACTTGCAGTCTTTCATTTTTATTGCAGTTTCATCATGTAGAAAGTGGTCGTGTTCCCGTTCATTTTTAGTACAATATTTCATTAGCTTGTACTTTATAGGCGTAGGTTGGTGTTCACAATCAGTTTATATGTTAGAGAAGGATTCACAAAATCTGCCGGTTCAAACCGAGTGCTTTCGAATCTGAGTCACCCTGTCTCTTGTATGCAAATAATCGGCAAATTTCGAGAATTCTGTAGGTTTAGCTATGCCACATGCACATGCATACACTTGTGTGACAAAGAACGTTAATCGGCATGTACCAAGAAACCGGAGAAGACGGTCCAGGTATCTCCCCTTACTGTAGTGTCGTGGGTCACTTGGACCACCCAGACCTGCTCCCCAGCTGACATGTGCTTGGACAACAGGCTAGACCCTTGATCGTAGGAGTTCCCTGGGCCTCCAGCGAACACCTTATCCAGCTGCGCTCCTTCTTTGACAATAGCCACGTGGATGTCGCCGTCGTTGATAGCCATCAGGAAGAGGAAGAAGGCATATAGACCTGTGACTGGCGCGGTGAAGATGCCGGTGTGGGGGTCGTATCCCCCTCCCACATTGGACACCACGCGGTCAAACTTGAAGGTGCCGTGGACACCGACGTTGGAAACTGGGTCGGCCGAGAATTGGACAGTGAAGCCAACTGTGGGGGGAAGACGTCGAAAGAGAAGCTTTAATCAGGGTGGGGTGGATGTTTGAGAGTCTAACGTCCTTTTCCACCACGTATGGGTGATATCAAAGACGGGGCAACGAGGGGAAAAAAAGGGGGGGGGGGGGGAAGGCCAGCACAAATATTTGGCCCCAGCCGGGATTCGAACCCACGACTCGAGCATTGAAAGTCCAACGCTCTACCAAGAAGCTTTAATCAAGATACGTGTAACAACAGAGTCTTGTCAGAGATAACCCCCTCTCTGACAGGAGCTATGTGGTGGAAAAGGACGTTAAACCCCCAAACACCCACCCACCCACCCACCCTCTGACAGGAGAATTGAATGTGAAGAGTTTCACGATAGCGGTGGTTCATAGTATTTAGGGTAATGACTTGGTGGTGTGAAGGAGGGGGTGGGGGGGGGTGAGAGGGGTTCGCTTTCAACCTTGATTTGTATGACTGAGGAAACAAGATGTCAGAAGAGGCCATGTTGTGATATAGTCTAGAGTTTAGCCCGAAGAATCACGTGCTCTCTAGTGCACAGCGCGGACAGCACACAATCTCCTCAGGTTCGAGAGGATTGTTCGGGTTGAAGCATGAGCTGATTTTGCTTATTGCTGGTCAACTGGCTGGTTGGCTTGTTGGTTGGTTGGTTGTTTGGTTGGTTGATACGTTGACAGGTTAACTGACTTGGGCGAAGCCAGGTCTACGCAAGTGTGTGTGTGTGTGTGTGTGTGTGTGTGTGTGTGTGTGTGTGTGTGTGTGTGTGTGTGTGTGTGTGTGTGTGTGTGTGTTACCTGACTTCTGTCCGGCCTGAGACTGGACGATCCTCTCGAGATCACTCAGTCTGCTTTCAGTGGCCGTCAGCTTGGTCTGCAATGTTTGAATCACGGCCGCCTGTTGCTGGACTAAAGTCTCAAGTGACGTCACACTCACGTCATCTGATCTCTTGCCCGTGGTGCTGTTGACATGTTTTACGCAGCCAAAACCAGCTACGATCAAACTTAACAAAATAAATTTCAACACAGGTTGTTGAGCCATTTCTTCTGTTCAAGCTGAGATCGAATGAAAGATTGTTTCGGTCAACACACGGTGCGTTCCCAGGGGTAGCTGTATCTACAAACGTATATTTCGTCGTGTCGTGGTACCTTAGTGTAATGAGGTGACGTGTCACTGCAAAGATAGCAATGGCGGCGCACACTGCTTTAAGATTATTCCTCTGGTTATTTTGTGCAGTTTTTATAGCTGCTGCTGATTTACAAACGGCCAAAAGATCGGATGACGTAACCATGGCGTCACTGGAAGCCTTGGTCCAGCAACAGGCAGTAGTGATACAGAGCCTGCAGACCAAGCAGACCGCCACAGACAACAGACTGGGAGAAATGGAGAACCTTGTCCACTCTCAAGCCACTCAAATCACTTCACAGGCCGCTGAGATCGCCGCCTTGAAGACTCGCCTCTCCTCGGTATCAAAAGCAAGTGAGTACTTGGCAAATGTGGTCTCTTATGTTGATCGGTTGGTTGGTCGGTTGTTTGTTCAGTGCTTGGACGTCATATGCCACTGCACAAAGGTGATATCAAATGCAAGGCCAGTATACATTTGCTTTTTTCCGGGTCGGGATTCGAATACGAAGGACTGTGGTCGAATATGTTGTTCCGTGTCTAGTATTTTTGTTTTTGTTGTTGTTGTTGTTTGTTTTGTTCGGTTTGTTGTTGTAGGTCTTGTTGTTTGGGAGGATGCTGTTGTTGTCGTAGTCGTTGTTGTTGCTTTTGTTTTTGAGGGCACTATCCTCTGTCGTTGTGCTACCAAATGGCATGTATATATACACTTAGTTTCTGGTCCATATTCTGAGATAAATCGGGGAGATAAAGATAAGAACAGGTATGGCTGTCGACATTAGGCGTTTGGGGTCAGACTGCATAGAGAACAAAAACACAGAGATAAAGACACAATTTATGAAAATATGGGAAAAGGAAGGGAACGGGGACCGAGGGGGGCGGAGGGTGTTTAAAGGACCATATCAAATGAATCACGAACTTACTATTTCCTCTTGCATGATGCTAAATCAGGTTTTGACATTTTGTATTGTTGATTGTTTGATGTTGATAACCGAAAAAAAAAATCAGATGCTAAATTGGTGACGTGAGGTTGCGTATTGCGAAACGTCAAATCATGATAAACCTTGCAAAGCATAATCAAATATTCAGTCAAAAATCTTATTCCTTTTGAAAGTGTGCAATTTGCAACTTGTGTGTGTGGCAAGTGAATACTTTCACTTGTTGAAAGTCATCTCAAGACTGATCACGTTCCCATAGTGGATAGGCAGCTGAGAGGATTTCGTTGGTTGTTTGCGGGTTAACACATTTCGTACCGCGCACAACCCCAAACGTACTCGGTAGGAATTAGTTAAAAGATGGGGCGTCGAGGGAAAAGCCAGCACAATGTTTTTCGCACCAGTCGGCTGCTATGGGGGGGGGGGGAAGCGAAAAGGAGGTTATTTTGAAGATGTAGCTCACAGACAGTGTAGAAAATAATGGACTTTAAAACCTCTCCCTGAGAAGCAAAGAAGGGCAGAAAAAGATTTACGTTTGCACAAGTTTTAACACATTTCGTACCGTGCACGAGTATTCCACGTTTTTGACTCTTTTTCGGTTTTGGTTATGTATGCAAAAATCAGGCAAGATTAACGGTTTCTGAACGGCTGTTACTGCAGCAAACACGAATATAACCAAAGATCAACACACCCACTAAGCAAAATTTTAATCCATACAGACATGAATGAATTTTTTTTTTTTTTTTTTTTGGGGGGGGGGGGGGTGAGGCCACTGGTACACAACCACAAACTTACTTAGTAGGAATTGTGCGCAGATGTAATAATAATAATAATGAATTGTACTTATAATGCGCAAAATTCTCACAAAGTGATTCAATGTGCGTACTCCCGTACTCATACCAACAAATATGCACACACACACACACACACACACACACACACACACACACACACACACACACACACACACACACACACACACACACACACACAGAGAGAGAGAGAGAGAGAGAGAGAGCAGCTGAATCAGGAGGAGGTAAGTGGGCCTAGTCGAAAGCCAACCGGAACAGATGCGTTTTCAAGTCAGACTTGAAACGGTCTATGTCCGACTGGTCTCTCAGGCCGGCAGGTAGTGCGTTCCAGAGTGACGGGGCAGCAAAGCTAAACGCGCGCTCGCCAACTGTTTTGAGGTTTCGACGAGAAATTTTCAATAGTTTTTCAGAAGAAGAACGAAGAGTGCGTGCTGTTTGAAGATGTGTGTGTAAATAAAGGGGACAGCCTGAAAAGGGAGCGCACTGCTTCATAACTGTCATGTCGACCGACTGAGTGATCAGATAAATACTTGGTATACTATCAAAGGGAGGAAGAGCTGGAGGTTGGGGGAAGGGGTGGGGGGGGGGGCAGTTGGCGTGCATTACAATCGTGTAGTTTTACCTTGTGTCCCAGATCATGACGTCATTTAAAAAAAAAATGACTGTTATCTGTAGGAGACTGCACACTTGGTTACTGTGCCCGTACTTCGCACTCATCGCTTGTATTAGTGTAGTGAGGTGACGTGTCGCTGCAAACTTAGCAATGGCGGTGCACGTTGTTTCAAGTTGTTTCCTCTGGTTAAATTTTGCACTGTTGATCAATGTCGCTGATTTTCACCCCCTGGGGACCAAGAGGTCGGATGACGTCAGCGTTACATCACTGGAAGCCTTGGTCCAGCAACAGGCAGTAGTGATACAGAGCCTGCAGACCAAGCAGACCGCCACAGACAACAGACTGGGAGAAATGGAGAACCTTGTCCATTCTCAGGCCACTCAAATCGCCGCCTTGAAGACTCGCCTCTCCTCGGTATCAAAAGCAAGTGAGTACTTGGCAAATGTGGTCTCTTATGTTGATCGGTTGGTTGGTCGGTTGTTTGTTCAGTGCTTGGACGTCATATTCCACTGCGCAAAGGTGATATCAAAGAAGAGGCCAGTGTACATTTGTTTTTCTCCGGGTCGGGATTCGAATAGGACTGTGTATCTGTCATTTGTAACAGCACGAATATGTTGTTCCGTGTCTAGTTTTTTGTTGTTGTTGTTTGTTTTGTTCGGTTTGTTGTTGTAGGTCTTGTTGTTTGGGAGGATGCTGTTGTTGTCGTAGTCGGTGTTGTTGTTGTTGCTTTTGTTTTTGAGGGCACTATCGTCTGTCGTTGTGCTACCAAATGGCATGTATACACTTAGCTTCTGGTCCATATTCTGAGAGAAATCGGGGAGATAAGGATAGGAACAGGTATGGCAATCGACATTAGGCGTTTGGGGTCAGACTGCATAGAGAACAAAAACACAGAGATATACATGTGTGTGTGTGTGTCTGTGTGTCTGTGTGTGTTATTATATAGTGGCCTCATACAGTGTAATAGCATAGATCTATATATGTCTGGTGTCTGTACTATAAATATATGAAAAAAAATAATAATAAAAACCACAAATAAAGACACAATTTATGAAAATTTGGGAAAATGAAGGTAACGGGAGCCGGGAGGGGGGTGGGAGGGTGTTTAAAGGACCATATCACATGAATCACGAACTTACTATTTCCTCTTGCATGATACTAAATCAAATTTTAGCATTTTGTTTTCTTGATTGTTTAATGTTGATAACCGGAAAAAAAAATCAGGTGGTAAGTTGGTGACGTGAGTTTGCGTATTGCGAAACGTCAAATCATGATAAACCTTGCAAAGAATAATCAAATTTTCAGTCGAATGACCGGAGGGGGGGGGGTAGGAAGGGGGTGTGTGGAATGGGGGTGTTACACAAAATAATCTTGTTCCTTTTGAAAGTGTGCGATTTGCGCTAACTTTCGTTATTAAAGGTTGAATCTTTAATGTTCCGTGAAATGACACGCGTTTTATCTCTTGGCACAAGTTGGTTTCACCGTGTAATTCTCGACCGACCCCGTGACCAACGTTGGTGCCCACGGCACTCTCAAGTTCGACCACGTGGTGTCCAGCCGGTATTGGAGGGGGGTACGACCCCCACACCGGCATCTTCACCCCGCCAGTCCCCGGGCTCTACGTTTTCTTCCTCGACATCATGTCTGTCATTGACCACTTGAGCATCGAAGTGATGATTGTCAAGGACGGAGCGGAGATTGCAAGAGTGCATGCACAGGGAGGGGATGATACCAACGACAAGGGATCTGCTCTGGCGACGACTCACCTGGGATCCGGTGACAAAGTGTGGGTGCGGCAGGATTTTGGTAGCGCCCTCAGAGGTGGGCACTGGTCCGTGTTCTCTGGTTTTCTTGTTCAAGCCGACCAGCCATGAAAGCTCCGACTTTGAAACATTAAATTGTGCTAGCGTTGTGCATTTACTCAATTTCAGTGTGTGTGTGTGTGTGTGTGTGTGTGTGTGTGTGTGTGTGTGTGTGTGTGTGTGTGTGTGTGTGTGTAAGCATTGTGTGTGTGTGTGTGTGTGTGTAAGCATTGTGTGTGTGTGTGTGTGTGTGTGTGTGTGTGTGTGTGTGTGTGTGTGTGTGTGTGTGAGCATTGTGTGTGTGTGTGTGTGTGTGTGTGTGTGTGTGTGTGTGTGTGTGTGTGTGTGTGTGAGCATTGTGTGTGTGTGTGTGAGCATTGTGTGTGTGTGTGTGTTGTGTGTGTGTGTGTGTGTGTGTGTGTGCCAGTGTGTGTGTGTGAGCAGTGTGTGTGTGTGTGTGTGTGTGTGTGTGTGTGTGTGTGTGTGTGTGTGTGTGTGGTGTGTGTGTGGTGGTGTGTGTGTCAGCATTGTGTGTGTGTGTGTGTGTGAGCATTGTGTGTGTGTGTGTGTGTGTGTGTGTGTGTGTGTGTGTGTGTGTGTGGTGTGTGTGTGTGTGTGTGTGTGTGTGTGAGCATTGTGTGTGTGTGTGTGAGCATTGTGTGTGTGTGTGTGTGTTGTGTGTGTGTGTGTGTGCCAGTGTGTGTGTGTGTGAGCAGTGTGTGTGTGTGTGGTGTGTGTGTGTGTGTGTGTGTGTGTGTGTGTGTGTGTGTGTGTGTGTGTGTGTGTGTGGTGTCAGCATGTGTGTGTGTGTGTGTGTGTGTGTGTGTGTGTGTGTGTGTGTGTGTGTGTGTGTGTGAGCATTGTGTGTGTGTGAGCATTGTGTGTGTGTGTGTGTGTGTGTGTGTGTGTGTGTGTGTGTGTGTGTGTGTGTGTGTGTGCGTGCGCGCGCGCGCGCGCTTCCAGGTTACTGTGCCCGTAGTTCGCACTCATCCAAGGCCGTAGCAGCCCTACCGGCCACTCCGGACATGGCCGAACCACTTTTTGGCCAAAAAAACACTGACACCGTCCAAAAACCACGTCTTCATAAGTTTCAGCGGTGTGTGTGTGTGTGTGTGTGTGTGTGTGTGTGTGTGTGTGTGTGTGTGTGTGTGGTGAGCATTGTGTGTGTGTGTGTGTGTGAGCATTGTGTGTGTGTGTGTGTGAGCATTGTGTGTGTGTGTGTGTGTGTGCCACGGTGTGTGAGCATTGTGTGTGTGTGTGTGTGTGTGTGTGTGTGTGTGTGTGTGTGTGTGTGTGTGTGTGTGTGTGTGTGTGTGTGGGTGGGTGGGTGTGTGTGTGTGGGTGTGCGCGCGCGCGCGCGCTTCCAGGTTACTGTGCCCGTAGTTCGCACTCATCCAAGGCCGTAGCAGCCCTACCGGCCACTCCGGACATGGCCGAACCACTTTTTGGCCAAAAAAACACTGACACCGTCCAAAAACCTCGTCTTCATAAGTTTCAGCGGTGTCAGTGTTGGGAGGAAGGAGGGGGCTTGACTTAGATCGCATATCGGCAGCGTTAATCGAAAAATTGTCACTGATTGACATTCAGAAGACTATAACTCTCAAGGCAAACTGTGTATAAGAACCGACTGAGACGTATTACTGATCCACCGAGCCATCGCGTTTTGCACTGAAGAGTTCTCTACCTTGCTTCACGTTTACTTTCGTTTCCTGTGTTCCGGGAAAAGCGCGAGGCTATCTCATTTTCATGCAAAATTGTGACTGACGTTCGGTTGTAACGATGTTGCTGACAGTGAGGCGGTAAAGTTTGCTTTCCATGTTTTCCGATATGGCAAGTACAAGAATGCAGGTTGGTAGCGATCTGTCTGTGTTTCGTCGAAGATTTCACCGCGGTAAGATTACCCCAGTCACCGTGACTGCAGTGCGGACCGAGTAGGCCTAGTGCTGGCACTAGACTGAACATGATTAGTAATCCGCTCCATGAAGGTTTGAGGACGGACAGAATTTGTGCTGGCCAGATGAGTCTCACTGGCAGACTGACAGCCAGTTCTGCGTGTGCGGGTGTTCAGTTATGGAGGCGGGGGCCGGGGGGGAACTGAGGGGACGGAGGGAGGGGGGATGGTGGTGGTGTCAAGAGAGGGGATCGAAAGGCCCGGACTAGGGGGGTTGGGGGGGGGGGGCATCCCCAGTCAAAGGCCGCGGTAAACTGTATCGGGAGAGATGAGGGACGAACATGGAATATTTATAATCAAGTGATATTTGCCATTGTGTTTCGGTGTCACTGAGTATCTGTTCGCTCTCATCGAAGTGAGACTGTTGTCGCACCGGCACGTATTTATTTTTTGTGGCCGGAGCACTTTTAGGAGCTGTGCTACGGCTCTGTCATCGCTTGTATTAGTGTAGTGAGGTGACGTGTCGCTGCAAACTTAGCAATGGCGGTGCACGTCAGTTGTTTCAAGTTGTTTCCTCTGGTTAAATTTTGCACTGTTGATCAATGTCGCTGATTTTCACCCCCCCTGGGGACCAAGAGGTCGGATGACGTCAGCGTGACATCACTAGAAGCCTTGGTCCAGCAACAGGCAGTAGTGATACAGAGCCTGCAGACCAAGCAGACCGCCACAGACAACAGACTGGGAGAAATGGAGAACCTTGTCCATTCTCAGGCCACGGAAACTGATTGCGATGCTGAAGACTCGCCTCACCTCAGTATCAAAATCAAGTGAGTACTTCACTAATGATGTCTCTTACATTAGTCGGGTAGTTGACTGGTTGGTTGGTTAGGGTTGTGTGTCACACAAAAGTTGGTATCAAAGAAGAGACCGTGAGAGAGAGGTCAGTACATACTTTTCTCCAATCCGCCACTGATTCAAATACAACTGGGTATCTTAGTTTTGTTGTTTCTGTTGTTTGAGTGTATCGAAAATCACTGTCGGTTGCTGTGCTATCAAACGGCATGTATCCTAACTTATGTTCAGTATTCAAACTAAGATAAACCGCGGAGATAGGGAAGGACCGGAATAGATATGGCTGTGACACAGCATTAGGCTTTTGGGGTCATAATTATTACAGAGCGGAGGTAAGTGTACACAGACATACAGCCGATACGACTGGGGAAAGCGAGGATTGGGAAAGGGAGAAGGGAGAGGCGCAGAGCGGGGACAGGGGGAGGGTGGGGCGGGGCATAAGTTGTTAGACGATCGCATCGCATGAATCGAGAATCAATTACTTCCTCTTGCATGAATCTATATCCAGTTCTTCAATAATGCTTAAATCTAGAGCAATGCTCAGTGAACTAAGATAACATCAACTTTATTCATCCTTCGGTGGGGAGATTGTGGTGTCTGCTCAGACAAGAAAATAAAATCATTATTATACATGTAAACAGGGTGAACAAGACGCACGCGCAAACGCGAATAAATTGAATAGGATGATACATGTGTGCAAGTCCAAAATATTAGTTCGAAAATGTACGGTGAGTTACACATACTTCTCAGCCGCCTTCAGTTACGCAATTTCTGCTTCACGAGGCGAGACACTCTGCGGAATCCTTCGTAAAATATGTACAGAGAAAAGTACACTTGTTTGAACATAATTGTTTGGGTTAGAGCAACACTAGAGACTGAGAAACATGTGTAACTGACTGTCCATTTTCGCGGAACAAATAATGTTGGAATTGCTCATGTACGAGGACGCAATGACATGCATGCAACATGCAAATGACACGCGTCGTATCTGTTGGGACCAGTTGGCTTCACCGTTCGCTTCTCGGCCGACCCCGTGACCAACATAGGTGAATACGGCACTTTCAAGTTCGACAACGTGGAGTCCAGTGTGGGAGGGGGGTACGACCCCCACACCGGCATCTTCACCGCCCCAGTCCCCGGGCTCTACGTTTTCTTCCTCGATATCATGTCCGTCAATGGCCAAGCATCGTTCGAGGTGATGATTGTCAAGGACGGAGCACAGATTGCAAGAGCGCATGCGCATGGGCAGGAGCAGACAAACGACAAGGGATCCACACTGGCGACGACCCACCTGGGATCTGGTGACAAGGTGTGGGTACAGCACGCTCATTTTGGCGATGCGATCAGAGGTGGTCCCTGGACCATGTTCTCTGGCTTCCTCGTACAAGCCGACTAGGCAAGAAAGGGGGTGGGTGTTTGGGGGTTTAACGTCCTTTTCCACCACATAGGGTGATATCAAAGACGGGGCAACGATGAAAAAGCCAGCACAAATATTTGGCCCCAACCGGGATCGAACTCATGACGCGAGCATTAGAAGACCAACGCTCTACCATTCGACCACCCCGGTTCCCCGACTAGACAAGAAAATTTCGACAGTATCAACACATACATTTACAGAAACTGCTAATAGCTATTCTTTTATTCTCATTGGATGGGCGCGCGCGCGCGCGCGTGTGTGTGTGTGTGTGTGTGTGTGTGTGTGTGTGTGTGTGTGTGTGTGTGTGTTGTTTGTTTTTAGTTTTTAGTTCTTTTTCTTGTTCTGTTTGTGTATTGTTGTTGGTGGTTTTCTGTTTTATTTTCTCTTTTGGTTTTAGTTATTTTTTGTTTTGTTGTTGATTTGGGGGGGATTGTTCCTTTTGTTCTTGTTGTTTTCATGGGTCATCTGACTGTACATAGCCATTAAATAACAAGACAACGTCGGTAGTGTTCCCTTTTGTAAACATATTTTTCTAACTTTCCCTTTTTTGTTTAAGATTATGTTCTTTTACAACACCAAGAAGAACAACAGGCAAACGTAATAATATAACGCACGAGGTCAGTAACGAAAAAAGAGAAAAGAAACAAAAACAACAGCAGAACGAAAGAGAGAGAGAGAAAAGAAAAAAAGAAACAAAAACACCAAAAATACTATGTACAATCCAGTTCTGCACGCACCCCACGGAAGAAAAAAACCGAAACAAAAATACAATGTGCAATCGAAAACCAGGAAAATCAACCAACCAAACAAAACAACACCAACGACAATCGTAATAATTATTATATTACTTTAAATTTTGGCATATTGGTGGCGTCTTTTCGTAACCGCTTTCTTTCGCATACATAAGACGCTAAGAATAGCGGTTTGCTGTTTTACTGTCTAATGTCTCTGATGAACACTGATCGGCCAGAAATTTACAGACCGTCGACTGATTCAGCTGAGTCCTCCTTGCGAATTTCGTTTGTGGGCCATTCCAGGTCTTAATTGACTAGTTAAGTGGGCTTTGTTTCTGTTTGGGGGGAGTTTTAATGTTTATTTGATTGTTGTTGTTGTTGTTTTGGTTTGGTTTTGTACGGTTTGGTTTTTGCGCTTTTGTTGGGTTTTTAAATGTTTTCTTTTTGTTGTTTTTGTTTGAATAGTTGGTTGGTTGGTTGGTTGGTTGGTTGGTTGGTTGGTTGGTTATGGTTTATCGTTGGGTGTTTTCTGTTTTATTTTTGGCCGGGGTTTGTTTGTTTGTTGTTTTGGGGGTTGTTGTTGTCGTCGTTGTTTATTGGTGGTTTTGTTGTCTTTGGAAAAGGGGTGTTTGTATGTTTGTTTTCCTGAAACAATGCATGCAACTGAACTTGCTCCGTCCTGGAGAACTAATCCGCCTGCAGAAGGTAACCGGAGAAAACAGAACGCGGTCCGCCCATAACCGTCGTGTCTCCAGCAGCTTGCTCCACCCACACCTTCTGGCCGGTCGTCACGTGCACGGTCACAAGACTAGAGCCTTGGTCATAACTGTCTCCCTGACCTTCCGCCCACGCCCTGTCCAGCGCTGCCCCTTCCTTCACGATGGCCACGTCAACAGCTCCATGTTCGTTGGAAGACATGATGGAGAGGAAGAAGACGTAGAGGCCCGACACTGGGGCTGTGAAGATCCCGGTGTGGGGGTCGTATCCCCCTCCTACGCTTGTCACCAGGTGATCGAACTTTAAGACGCCGTGCGCCCCGAAAGTTATGTCCTCGCTGGCTGAATTAGCGGTGAAACCCACTGAAACGACACAGATCGGATTAAGTAATGAAGCTTTTGGGTAGCCGTTTTCAAAAGTAAGAAATGTCTGTGTGACATTTTAGGAACAAATATATTATTCGCGGGAAGACATTATAAACATACGCATGCCGTTTCAGTTGTGCTTTGCTTAATCATTCTTCTTAAAGACCCAGTGGTTATTTTTTATGCTTGACAGGTCGATCTGAGCAGTTTTGGGGTGTCTAGCACCACACGACTAAGCCACCTGTGTAATGAGAGTGGGTGGGTGTGTGTGTGTGGGGGGGGGGTGGTGTTAACGTCCTTTTCCACCATATACGGGTGATATCAAAGACGGGGCAACGATGAAAAAGCCAGCACAAATATTTGGCTCCAGCCGGGATACGAACTCACGACACGAGCATTAGAAGTCCAACGCTCTACCATTCGGCCACCCCGGCTTCCCTGTGTAATGAGAAGGTACCGTAAATGAGACATGTCTTCCTTTTTAAGGAGTCTCGAGCGCCTCTTCTGTACATTGTCGTCTGCTAACCAATCTCTAATTTTTTCATGGCCAACATCCCTTATGTGGTGGAAAAAGACGTTAAACTCCCAAACACCCACCCACCCACCCTCATGGCCAACATAGAAAATTTATCTGTGTCCCGCTGCTAACCGATTTTATGTAGTAAATGGAACGTTTTCCCTGAACCAAAGGACAAAGGGTAAGTATGATATCTATTTGTGGAGCACATTTTCTCTCTGAACTTGAAAATATATTTGTTTCCTTAATATAAAAGTTTTCGTATTCGCTTTTTTAATCTCCTTCACTGTCCCTCCTCATGTCAATCTCTGTCTGCTCCTCCAAAAGACGAGCTCAAGTGTCGACTAACTGGCCACAAACTGGCTGAGCACTGACACAGGCACCCGGCAATATTTTCAAGGATAAAATTTTACAAAGATATACGACTCCCGTAATTATCAGGGCCCGTATGTAAAAGTTGAGGTTAATTTAACCCACGGCTACGGGCCTAGCCCATACTAGGACAAAAGAAACCAAAAATCAAAATTATATTAAAAAAGGAGGCGAAGAAAGGAAGAAAAATATCCTTCTATAACAGGTTAGGCACCTTGCTGGACTGGGCCCGCTTCTTGATTAAAAAAAAAAAAAAAAAAAAAACACAGAAAATTTAACCCTAGAGCTAGTTTAGTTCGAGGTTAGACTCTAACTCGGGGTTAAAATCCCTAACCTCGACTATTACATACAGGCCCGGGGCTTAAAATGATCCACTGGGAGGAAAAGTGTGAAACATTATTTTAGTGACGAAGTGGCAACTGAAGCCACGAGCACGCATCTGCAAATCAGACATGTGATGCTAGAGTGTTCGGGGGCGTGCTCGCCCGGAATTAACACACACAAAAAATAGACTAAAATTTGTTTTAATTTGGTGCATTTTGAATTGTTACGGAATTGAAATGCGTTTGAGGAGGAAACGGTTTTGTTTTTGTTTTGTTTTTTCGAGGCAAATTTTTAGAACTATGATGAGACTAAAATCTGTACGATTTCAGTTGGTGTATTTTGGATTGATTTTAAACGCTTCAGAGGAGGAAACAGTTTTGTTGTTGTTGTTTTGTTGTTGTTGTTTTTGTGTGTGTGTGTGTGTGTGTGTGTGTGTGTGTGTGTGTGTGTGTGTGTGTGTGTGTGTGTTTTGGGGGGGGGATTTTAGCCAAAGGTGGAAGATTTTAAACCCTGAATCAGTTATATGACTGTTCGTCGTCAAGTACGTACCTGCCTGCGATAAGGACGACAACCTAGACTTGAGCGCTGCTATCTCCGTGGCTTGCGCCTCGTTTTTGCTGACCTCTGTATGAACCTGGTTTTCCACTGCGCCAAGTCTGGCCTGCAGGGTCTGTATTAAGGCTGCCTGCTGCTGGACCAACGTCTCCAGTGACGCCATGGTTACGTCGTCTGACCTTTTGACGTTTGACCCATCGCGGACAGTCGCAAAAACTGTCAGTATGAGCGCTAAGAGAGACAGGGTACCAAGAAGTTGTGCGGCCATACTGTGCGAAAGTTTATGAGAAACGCCAGACGACTCAACTGCCGAGCCTTGCCGGTGACCATAGATAAGAAAATAAATTTGGGAATCAGACAAGACAAAATGCGGGCGTATGATCTCAGAAAGTGTTAAAATTATGCTTCATCCAAATCAGAGACATGTTATGTATGTCTCTGTCCAAATTTACTGCGCAAAAACAAAATGAGACAAAAAAAAAAAGCAAAAACAACAAAAAACCCTTTAAGACACACATCAAGCTGGCGAAAACTCGAGCAAGACCCCATTATTTTACTAACGTGTCATGGTGCGTAAATTCACGGATTTACGGCTCGTTCATCCTACCGTAAAGACAGGGGGGGGGGGGGGGAGGGGTTAAGTCGGATTTGCGGTGGTATTGACTGAAATGCCAGCAAATGTGGTGTTCACAGCACGAAGACGAATGTGAATTCTGTAAACCTGACTGATATTTCCATGTTAACGCCATTGCCTTAAACGTGTGTAAATGCAGTGTGCACACACGTTTTATAAAAACCTGCAGATGATTACTGGGGTGAGGCACTGAAAAGATGAGTCTCAGTTCAGGCGTTTCCGGAATGCGGTAATGCTGACTGCCTCCTTCACTGTCTCAGGGAGAGTTCCACAATTTCGTCGCTGCATTTTTGAATAACCGTGCACCATGCCTCTTCTTACTGGTGTGGTCAGTCGAAGGGAGCCGCAGACGGAGAGAACTTGCAGACCACAAGCTCTCTCTCTCTCTCTCTCTCTCTCTCACACACACACACACACACACACACACACACACACACACACACACACACACACACACAAAATACATTTTCCTCAAAAGAATCTTTATTCACCTTTTTTAACAGAAAGAGCGCTTCACAAAAATGTAAGCCATTGCACACATTACTGCTTCATTTAAAAAGCAAACATAATGACAGGAACATAATGCAGCAAAACCAAGCACCATTTTGTAAAGATCGCTGGCAGAACGCAACACCAGATGAAAATTGAAGTAACTACATACAAGTTTCAACTCTTATCTTTGAAATAAACTAATCACTTTCAGTCTCTTGCATTTCTGAATCATTCAGTGCTAAACACGATAAAGTTTGCTTGAAGTGTGGCACACCCAATGTCGCTGACTTGCAGACATGAAGCCACTGCCGGTGAAGACTAAAACTGTCCGGACTGAAGAAGTCCGGAGTAAATAGTGAGATTTAGTAGCATTTCGTACGGAGGACTTCGCTGAGCAGCGTAACCCATTTCCATGTAAATTAGGCACGTTAGGGGTACCATTAGCTAATCGCAGCGCGTTAGCAGCTCGCGGCCTCTGCCGTGTGAGCCTAATTTACATGTAAATGGGTTACGCTGCTCAGCGAAGTCCTCTTTACGAAGTCCTACTAAATCTGGCTAATGTCCCTTATGTTCCCTGCCTCTACCCCAACCCCACCCCTACCCAGTCCTCACCAGTCCCGGACCGGCTTTGGAAATGTTCAGCCCACAAAATTTGAAAAATAAATACAATTCTAAATTCCGAAGCTTAAATAGCTGAGCTGACCCTTCGCACCACGTGATTGTAATGTGTTTATGGCCAGTGTGTGAGAGAATGCGTGCGATTCACGTGAGCGTGCGTGTTGGGTTCAGTTCGCGGCGCTTTGAGCCGATTCATGAAATTGGGTAAAACGCCTATACAATGCTCATTATTATTATTATTATTATTTATAAAAGAATACCAAAGCAACAAAACGGAATACCAATGGCACTGGAAAAGTGCAACCTGCACAATAAAAGCAGGGGAAAAAAATATCACAGAAGCAAATACATGAACACACCATCAAAAGCGCAATTGCTTACAGCATTACACAAGTGCAACATAAGGAACTGCATGTCGATTAGAATGTCGGTCTTTTTCACAATACTGTGGCAAGCCCTGTTGTAAGGACGATACCTCATACAGCAACCCTGACTTCAACAATCACCCTATTCATTATATTTTGCAAATTACATTTTGAAAATCTGAGATAAAACTTTGAAGCCATTAAGGCATCGGTCCTCGGATTATTACACAACAGTATTTCCTAAACCTAGGAGACAAGAACGTTGCTTGTACTGTTGTGGTTTTACATGAACCAGCATTTGCTGTTTGCTGCTTGAAAACATCAGTTACCACGTGGCTCAATAAACTTTGTCAATTATTTATTCTAATTTCTATTTCAGCTGAAATGACCCCAAACTTTGCTGTAGGACAGTTCAGTGTCTTTGGCCTGTACCTTGATTATATGCAATTATCGTGTGGACTTTAATTCATCGTATACTCTTTCACCCACATTGCCAGTAACCTGCAATTTGGAAAAAAAAAACAAAAAAAAACCCACCTGTTTCAAGTGAGTAAAAAACCTGATCATGAGGAATGAAATGAAAATACCACGTGAAATATGCGACTAAGGACTAAGCGTTTCATCAAGTGTGACACAACACCGAACAGCGATAAACACAGACGGAATAAGTGGCACATGGTCATAACTGACACAAATCTGCTTCAACAATGGAAAGTTACAGCAGATAATCAAGTCTTAAGAAGAAAAACATTCTGTATGACTCTCTTCCATGTCGGGAGAACAGTCTAAAACAAAAGAACTAAGTGGTGAGCGGTGGTCTAATAGGTAGCGCGTCGGATTTAGCCGCTGCGCGACTGAACGGCCGTCACCAATGGCACGGCGATGAAGCGTGGGTTCGAGCCCAGGTCGAGCTTGTGATATGTGATACCGGTTTTTCCTGGCTATCGGGCTGCTCATCGGGGGTTTCTCTGTGGGTTATCCGGCTTTCCTCCCCCAGCAAAATTGTAAAAAAAAAAAAAAAAAAAAAGGAAGGATAGGTATTCGGTGGCGCTGCACTGCGGCGACGCGCTTCCCCCGGGGGAAGCACCCCGAATTTCCCGAAAGGGACAATCAAGTAGTAAAAAATTTTTTTTTTTAAAATAATGCCACTGTCAAACGTTTGACCAGTTGCAAGACATGCACAACCTAAACGAAAGTCTTTGTTGCTGTCCTTCATAACTGGGGTGGGAGGGTGTTTTTGGTGTTTAACGTCCTTTTCCACCAAGCAAGGACCTTCTTAACTGAACTGTGCTGCAATAAATTCAAAGAAACTCCCAACTTAAGCCCACAGGGTGAACAGTTCAATCTCCGTATTCCATCAACAAATTATCTGCAAGCGTTTCAGCCAATGCAATCAACAACAACAGCAAAAACATATCCCTGCAACTTGTTATGACGCGAGATTAATAAAAATTTAAGTTCACAGAATAACAAGAAAGGGAAGCCACAACCACATCTGAGTTTTAACAATTACAGTGTACATGTAGATGCCAGAGTAAAAATCCACAACCATAAACAATTTCTAACAGAAGGCATGTATGATGCATACGGAATGCAATTAACTCTTCAACAAAGATGTATTCAACAGAATAAACAAAATACACCTCAAAAAGGTATATAACATCAAGGAGTCTTTCCAACGAACTCCTCTGTGCACCAACCAAAACTGGTCATTTTAAAAAAAAATGACGCAATCATCAAAGCTGCAGAAATATACCACTCCAACGCTCGTGAAGCTGTACATGTGAAAAAACAAAAGACATTCTAGAACTTATTACAAGAGACAGTTTATTGCTGTCTGAGCAATCTATCACTTATTTGAGAACGAAATGCCCTCCACTGGAATTCCATGAGAAAGATAAAACTAGGTATGTACAATAAATAAACTGATACATACATTATGACACGATACAGTGTGTGCAAATAACTAAATACGGTCCATAGCAGTCACTCAAGCAACCACATCATCCCAGCTGTTATTCTTGTTTGTTTTCCTGGGCCTGTATGTAAAAGTCGAGGTTAATTTAACCCAAGGCTACCCCAATGGAACATCACCTAATATGGCAATCAGCTTTACATCTGTATGAGTAGCCGTTTGCCTCCATTCAGCACGCACAGTTCTTTTAAAGTCTCAATATGTAGGACAGGCATACAACAGCGTGTGGACAACTTTTCATCGAGTGTATTTGATCTGTCCATCCGAATCAGTCACTTCGGTCACTTAGGGCCGCTGCTACACGTTGCCAGGATCGGCACTTGCAGGGCTGGAAACGCAGGAAACCCTAATTAAATCGCTGGCGGCCAGCTGGCATATAATCCCCCTTTCCGGAGCCGGCGCAGCAATAGAAAGCCGTCCTATTTTTCCTGGCAGCCAGGTAGCCACAGGCAGCCCCATACAATCACTGCCCAAACCTTGCAACGCCGCAGGCTGCGTGTGCGGAAACATCCTGCCCACCAGCAATCTGCCGAGTACGGCAACATGCTGACTGGCAGTCGTGTAGCCGTACTCTGAAACGAAAGTGGTGACCCTGGCCAGCGTATTTGCTATTCTAGAAGTGTACCGTTCTAGAAGTGTACAGACGACATCATTTGGTCGTGGACTGAGAACCAGCTAGATAGCGCTGATTGGTGACTACTTTTAGAAGATTTTTCGAGCCCAAGTCTGTTCAGGAATAGACCGTATGCTCAAAGAAAGTTGTACTGTATTTCTCTAATATTCGAAGCCATAAAGTCCCGAAAACGGTCACAATGGTCAAATGAACCATCCCTCTATCCAGCAAACAGCCTCAGAGCTTTGAAAGCCGCTGTTTTCCATCTCAGCTTATGAACATAGAGGGAAGTGCAGGGAAGCCACACTCCTCAAGATTTTGTCTCCGGATCATGAGCTGATATATATGGCTGACAACCTCTGCATTACCTGAGTGACCGACAGAAGTGGCCTTTACAAGACAGGTGACCGCTTCAAAGGGGTCGTTCAGTCAGCGGGAGGACCGACACTGGAGGTCCTTAAAGGAACGACAGTTGTGAAAATGTGGGTGCTTTGCAGAGGTGGTCCCAAAGTAGGTTTTTACCATAAGTTTTACAGAAGCACATTTCCTGAAGAAAATAGCACATGAATTCTCTCAACAAAATGTTGCAAAAATGTCTTTCAATCCACCTTAATGAATAAATGAATTAATGGCACTGCTGTGTTTATATAAAGAGCGTGACAACAATTGAAGAAACAACAACAGATATTGATCAGGAATACAATCGAGATCCCTGCATTTTCCTTTCTGTTCTGGCATTGAATATGTTACAGGTATTTTGATACAATACATAGTTATCACACTCAGAGGAAAATGTCAATAACAATTACACTGATGACCCATACAAAAAAAACCCTCACACATAGAAAGTGCAAAATCAAAATATACATAAACATCTTGAAATGTGTGCACAGCAGAACTGTTCTGCAACCAGTTTACACAACACACAAATATGATCAACCGCCATGCCTCCAATGATAAGGAAGCAAAAGTGTTTTCTAAAACAACAATGAACAGCCCTGAGCAAAGCATGCAATTCATGACACACAAACACCCCTCACATTCAAAGCCTGAGAGATTCCACTTAAGCTGAGCCTTTGCGCCATGTGATTGTAATGTCTTCAGTCCAGTGCATATGGTTCACATGAATGTGCGTGTTGGGTTCAGCTTGTGGCGCTTTGCGCCAGTTGAAACAGTTGAAACGCCTACACAATACTCAGTTATTATTATCTCTATATGTAGTTGAAAGTCACATATACCCATGGACTTCACATTCCATTTAGTCGGGGGGGGGGGGGGGGGGGGGAACCCAAAAAAAAACCGACAACCAAAAACTTAACTTGAAAAAGTAGTGCTAGATCAATCAACTGTGTCACGACAGGGAGGTGGGAGATGGACTGAGCGTGGAGAAAATTCAGGAGTTTGTTTTTTCCTCATCTAAATTCTCCCAGTATGCTGTAGTGTAATCAAGACTACAATTAGCCCGGGTACTTTCTGTGTAAAATGCTTATTACAATCCCACTTAAATGTTCACATACAAGACCTCCCTGATGAAACATACAATTCCAACAGCACAAAATGAAAATATCTGAAGAATGTGAACTCTCTTCCCTTTAATGTAACTGTAATGCCCTCCCCATGCAAAATTTTCATAAATAATCAATACCTCACCGATACAGACACTGGCCAATGTAGACACTGTATACGCTGGTATACGCTGCATTAAGTCTTTCATTTCAGGCTGCACTAAGTAATATAAACACGGCTGCAGGACATAAGGCTGGGATACATTAATTACCACACAACTTGTCAGATATACTGCTGCTGCGAAGAGGACACTTATGGGGTACACTTGCTATTGCTGGCTAATAAAACCTGTGCAGTGGATACATACAACTCAACTGAACTTTAAGCCCATCAATGACTGCAGATGCTGGTTTGTCAGCTTTGATAAAATGAGCATCAACAGATGAAACATGAATGATGACACAGAGCTATTGTCCAAACTGTTTTTCAATTCATGGCACAGGAGGTATGCTTGGTCTATTTTCCAGTTTTTGTTCCCAATGTCCATCACCCTGCTTCCATGCAAAGGTCAATCACTCACTACAAGTAGATGTGCATTAAATTATTCAATATCTGTAGACAAGGATTAACCATAATCTTGCGGATAAACCAGAGCTGTAGTTGTACACCGTCTCTGCTGCTAACTGATCGTGCTCAAACTGATACCGTGTCAGGGAAATAACCCCATTCAAGAAATTCTGAAAATGAACTGACTACTCTCCCTTTGACCACGGAATTGACCCAGTCTCTAGGACACAAGCTAGCAGTTACCAAAGCCATTCCTTTTTGTGATGTGCGACAAACGTTGCGACTACCAGCATCAGGGTTAAAGCATGAATGCATAACACTCACCAGCTCACACCTCTCACTTTCATACTCCAAACATTCATCAGCAGCCCGAGCCAAATGAATGAGTGAACGATGTTCTTAAATGTTATTGTTGGTCTACCATAGCCACCTGAACACTATAGCATCACTCCCCCATGAGCTGTGGGGCGACACATGTATGCAATGTGTGTGGACCTGCACGCACACTATCTACTGTGTTTAATGACTAACTCTAAGAGGCACCTTTCTTTTTGCCCGGGGGAAGGGGGGGGGGGGGTAACAACTAATCACAAATAACCACAGCTAGGTCACAAAGGACCACATATGACATCCGTGGAATCAAGTCTTTGATTACCACCGGCCCCCGTAGTGTAGTGGTTAGCACTTCGGATCATGGACCGGGAGACCCGGGTTCGAATCCCAGCCGAGGCAAGCGGGATTTTTCATACCTAGGTCGGCTCCTACCCAGAGTGGGTGTGCTATGGGCCCAATGGGGAGGCTGTTGCCACACAGCCGAGCTTCACCCACTTCACGGGTGCGACTTTGGGGGTGCTTCCCTTTGTATGACACGTCTCATGATGTGGATGATTACATGGCCGGCACCGCAGGTGCCGTAGTTCCCGGGCCTGGTTAATGTCGGGATATTTATGACAGGAAGCGTGGAATGCGGCCCTGTCCCGCAGTCCCAAACCACACGGACCTCCATAGCATCATCTTACTATCATCCTCATCTTCATCATCATGCATAATAAAAATTGTCCCAGCTTCCGAGTCCTCCGTGGGGTCCACCCATGACCTGGGAGGAACACCACTGGAGCTGGCAAAGAGTTGGGGCAGCAAAAAAAAAAAAAAGCCTTTGATTACCTGTTGTAAGTCTCTCTGTGGTCAGTTCTTTTTAAGGATTAGTTTTATGTTGTCATGTTTCAGTAAACTGGCAACCCTGCCTTGCATGTTTCATTGAGGTAAAAGCCCTACACACTGATGTCAACAGCCAGTACTTGCACCAATGAATCATTTGGGTTTCTTGAGAATTTTGTCAGTGTTCTTGCTAAACCACATAAAATATATTCTATGCCTGGACTTACAAGGCTTGGCAAAGACACTGACAATTTTTCTTCTTCTTCTATTTCAGTCAGCACACAGATATAAAACAAGCTGCGTGCTTGTTTCTCTGTGGATCAAGTTACCACACAAGCTCTGCGGCCTTTCTTCCTCCTGTCCCCTGAGGTCAGGGGATTTGACCTGCAAGCCCACTCAACCACGCCCAAGACTTTGGACACCTCGTGCGCTTCCTCTGTCTGTGTGCTGAGAATGTTGAGGATGCTGCAGGGGGGCGCCAGCGGCTGGTGGTTCAATATGAATTCAGCCGCCTCCAGGCTCTGCTTGGCGATCGCCATTCCGAGAGGTGTCAAACCATTCTGTATTGAGCAGACACATACAGAATTAATAATAATAATAATAATCAGTATTGTATAGGTGCTTTACCCAATTTCATGAATCGACTCAAAGCGCCGCAAACTGAGCCCAACATGCACGCTCACGTGAATCACATGCATTCTCTCACACACTGGACATAAACACATTACAATCACATGGTGCGAAGGGTCAGCTCAACTATTTAAATTTTGGAATTTAGAATTGCATTTATTGTTCAAATATGGTGGGCTGAACATTTCCAAATTCGTGTGATGAACCAGTCTGTCAAAGTTTCCATCTATAAAATAAAGCTCTAAAAACTGGAGTCAAGTAATCTGACTTTCGACATTCATTTTGTAAGCGTAAAATAAAGAAGTAACGAAGTACAGTAAGTAAGACAGTCCAGCAAGATTCCATAATTTTCAAAAGCAGTTCAAGCTTTGAAGCACCACTATGAAGCACCCCACTATCTGTACTACCTACTTCTTTTTACAGTTAGAAACAAGAAAGTGAAAAAAAGAACACACCCACGCAATCTCTTTACCTGCATACTTAAAGAGAGGTCCGCTCCATGTTTGACAAGCACCTGCAACACTTGGGGATGGTTGGAGTACGCTGCCAAAATTGCAGGCGTTAGTCCTTTCTGCAAAATGTGCCCTCAAGTTTAGTGACTAGGAGCTAAAAAAAACAGTTCTCATGAGACATAAACACACACAAAATATAAGCCATATGCTCATTCATTACTTCAGGTAAAGTGTGGGTGAGCGCGCATGTGTGTGTGTGTGTGTGTGTGTGTGTGTGCCTGTGTGTGTGTGTGTGTGTGTGTGTGTGTGTGTGTGTGCGCGCGCGCGCACCCGTGCGTACATGCATGCGTGTGTGCGTGTGTGTGATTGTGTGTGACAAAGAAAGAGAGAGAGCGAGACAAAAACAAAACAAAAAAAAGAGAGTGACTGACAGACAAACATACTGTCAGAATATCTTCACATCCTCACCGTACAAAATAAGGAAACAAAGAATTGACAAGAATTCAATCACCACAGCATCATACATGACCACACTCACATCTTTTTCTCTTTATTCTTTTCTCCCCCCTCTCCCCACTCCCCTTTTTATAGGGTGGTGGTGGGGGGGGGGGGGTATTTTCAGCAAATGCTTTTTTATCGGCAACTGCAATTACCACTGGTCGTAGAGATCAATATAGATCATGCTCACATCAGTTGCTGCATTCACATTAGCCTTCTTTTCCAGTAGAAGGGAGGCGATTGCTGCATGGCCCTTCAGACTTGCCAAGTGAAGCGCAGTTACCCCACACTGCCGATAAGGCAAAAAAAAATCATGTTAAATTCCATATTCCAAGCTTACTAGGCTAAACATAAGACAAATTTTGTTGTTGAACAGTTGCGTGATTGTAGGAGCTCATGTCTAAAATAGTCTACTGCTGCAATAAGTGGAGATCTGAGAGCTATACACTGACATTGGTTGGCCCTGAAAAGGAAAATTCAAACAGTCGGAAGCTGTCATAGCTTTCTGCTGGGTCAGTGACAGCCACTGAGAGGCCGAAACTCCGTTAACGATCATCAGACTGTGAATTGCCCTTATGTCTAATATACAGTATATGCTTGGCATGGCTTTGCAGTGTCCACGTGATCAGTCTGTCAGTAAGACTAAGAATTTACACTTAATGCATCCTTTGAGGAATGTCTGAGTTTGCTGTCTACATGCGTCCATATGACCAGTTTTAATTACCAAGTACTTGCGCTTGGTTTTTCATTGCTTTTGAGGGTAAATGTACATTTGCATGGCCTTGCTTTGTCAGTTTAACGTTTACGGTTTGCATGGCTTCACTTTGCCTGTGCGCTTGAATGACTTGGTGCTGTGTTTTGCACGGCTTACAGCATTTGAACAAACCTTGTTATCTATATGTTTGTGACATGGTTCTATTTGCATACCATGTTTGTTCATGTATATTCATGTTTGTAGTACATGCATGTCCGATTTGTCATTGTTTCTGTATAGCACGTTTGTATATACATGTACCAAAAACGGAATTAATAACAAAAGATAAAAAAGAAAGCAAGGCTAGAACTGTCACTCAGTTGGTATAGTTTGAAGGACGGGCAAATGAACGCCAGCTCTTTCGACCTTCGCAAGTGGGCTGTTCAGCCCAGTCAACTCTCGCCGGTGATATTTTTGTGCTAGCTATTGTCATCAAAAGGTCCATTTCCGGCAAATGAAATGTCTACAAATTAGAACACTTACATAAAAATGCATGTGTATCCTCACCATCTGACAGCTACATTCTTTTTAATGGAGCCAGAGTACATTTGCTCCCTCCAGCAAATGACTGGTATATACATTTGCACCCAGGACTGGGCGAACTATACCAACTGAGTGAAACTGTGTGTATGTCTAAGCGGTACAAAGCAGCAATCGTCAAATCTGTCAAGACCATGGTAGCCATTCGGGCTACCGCCCTGAACAAAACTGGTAGCCCGAAAAAAATTCTGGAAGCCGGAGTGGCTGCTAGGTTCTGAGTTCATCTCAGAATTCCTGCTCGCCATTCGGGCTACCGCTACCGGAGCTTTCACTCGCCTGACGGTAAATTTGGTAGCGAAAGCGAGCGGGCGAGCGCATTTGACGATCGCTGCAAAGTAAGACTACAAAAACAGCTCGGAACGATTTGTGAAGTACTGAACCTTATAAGTCAGATGATGGGCCCTTAGAATAAAAAGCACAAATTAAAAGGAAAGAAAGAAAACAAACAAACTAAAAACAATAATAAAAACACTACAAACAAAGCATCCACTGGGGGACGTAAGTAAGAGACAGCCAATACTCACTTTAGATTTGTTGTCAACACTGGAAGGGGACTCCTCAATGCAGGCTGTCACTAATTCTAAATTCCCTTCTTCAGCTGCCTTTGAAAGGGTGGACTGGAAAAAAACATCACACACACAAAACCTTTGTACACTCTGACATCCATAAACAGATGCAAAACCTAACAGACAAGATGAATGTCAGGGGGAGGGGGGGGGGGGCTCAGTCAGAGTATAAACATCAGGGCCTGTATGTAAAAGTCGAGGTCAGTTTAACCCACGGCTATGGGCCTAACCCAGACTAGGACAAAAGAAACCCCAAAACAAAATTAAATAGAAAAAGGAAGCGAAGAAAGGAAGAAAATGTCCTTCTATAATGGCTTAGGCACCATGATAGAATGGACCCGCTTCCTGATTAAAATAAAAACAACAGAAAATTTAACACAAGAGCTAGTTTAGTTCGAGGTTAGACTTTAACTCGGGGCTAAAATCCCTAACCTCGACTTTTATATATGGGCCCTGGCATCACTTTTCAAGAATACCAGGTGCTAGGACTTATTACAAATCAGAGATTTCAATCCAGGCCAAGTGTGTGTGTGTGTGTGTGTGTGTGTGTGTGTGTGTGTGTGTGTGTGTGTGTATTCTTAAAAGCTTAGGCTATTTCAGATCTGCCAGAACGTGCATCAGTGTGTGTGTATTCTCTAAAGCTTAGGCAATTTCAGATCTGCCAGAATGTGTACCAGTACCTTGTTGGTGGCATCAAGTGCGGCCTGCACCAGTGCGTCAGCTAGCCTGGGTCGAGAACGGAATACAGGGCTCATCATTTTAAGGCATGTTACTGTTGGGTCAGGTTCTGGCTGAAAACACAAAGATAACAAAACAGATGAGACAGATAAATAATGTTGTTCTATGGTGAATTACAAAAATGTAAACAGACACAAGGACAGAGTCATCCAACTTCTGAGGTGCATGGAAATTTTTTTTATTAATTTTTTTTTCACAGAGAGACAAGCCAGCCCCTTCCCCATCTCCATTCCTAAACACAAATAATTATATTCATGTAAACCTCCACAAATCTTCAACCAACAAAATAAATAAATACAACGATAGCCTTAAAAACTCATGAACAATTAAAAAAAAATCTTTTACAGTAACCTTTTCTTTTCAACCAAGAGACAACTGATGACTCTCCTCTAAACATCATTCCTCACGCAAATAGTTGCATGTATGCCATCTACTACTACTTCTACACCTACTACTACAAACACACAATCCCACCTCATCAGGTGTAGTAGCTGCTTGTGCGGAGTCACTGTCACCCTCCGTCATCAGTTTGATCTTCTGTTCAGGACAGAGTCCCAGAGCCCAGCGAATCAGCAGCGATATGACTTCCTGATGCTGCTCATCGAATGCCACCCTTGCATTCATGCTCATCCATCGCTGGTGAAAGAGAACAGAACAGACAAAAAAGTGTTAATTTAAGTAACTGCTGCAAGCATAATATGTATTCTTATTTCTGTCAGAGACAGACATGTTACTATACATCTATTACATGTCTCTGATTCTATATGCAGTAGCATGCATAATCAATACATCACACAGTCACAGTTGATTACAAAGTGCAAACCAGGGCACAGGGGATTCGTCAAAGTGGTTAAGGCATCCACTATGACTGGCCCCCGTTGTGTAGTGGTTAGCACTTCGGACCGTGGACTGGGAGACCAGGGTTCAAGATCCCACAGATCCCATTTCCGTCAGCAGAGATGGCAGAATGGAAAAACAATAACACTGTGCAAGCAAAAAAAAAAAAAAAAAAGGAAAAAAGGGTGTATTGCAGCCTGTACCATGATGACATGTTTTTTTCCCTTACCACTGTAATGGGACTAAAAGATACAAATACCACAGTACAAATTACATGTAACAATAACATGCACGTGATTGCCAATCCATTCAAATGATTTCAAACAAAATAATATACATTGTGTACCTCTAATACATTTCATATGTACACACAGAATAGCAGAATAAAGAAAAAAAAATTACCCACAGATGTCATGTTTGAGCTGAGCTAATGCAGACAACAGTGATTACACCGCTCTACACACACATACCCCAGCCGCTACGACGTCAGCTTTGTACTTCAGCAGAAGAAATACTGCTGCCGTGTCGCCATAGTTACACGCGATGTGTAAAGGCAAGAGTGGATCACAGCCCTGAAATTAAAATTTAAAAAAGGTATTAACTCTTTGACGACGAAGCACAATTTCTAACACACGATTTCCTATAGGAAATCGTGTGTTAGAAATTGTGCTTCGTCGTCAAAGAGTTAACCAAGATCACCCCAAACAAAATATGCAGATACCAGGGCTGAAAATGCTCCATGGTCCAAAAGGGGAAAAAGGGTTTAGTACTTAGTGGGTGTCGCCGACGCGTTAATAATAATGAGTATTGTATAGGTGCTTTACCCAATTTCATGAATCGGCTCAAAGTGCCGCGAACTGAACCCAACACGCACGCTCACGTGAATCACACACATTCTCTCACACACTGGATGTAAACACATTACAATCACGTGGTGCGAAGGGTCAGCTCAGCTATTTAAATTTCGGAATTTAGAATTGCATTTATTTTTCTAATTTGGTGGGCTGAACATTTCCAAAGCGTTATGCTAGGGGTGTCTGGGGGCATGCCCACCCTGATTTTTTTTAAAGACTAAAAAACCAGCCCCCGTAGTGTAGTGGTTAGCACTTCGGACTATGGACCGGGAGACCAGGGTTCGAGTTCCACCCGAGGCAAGCGGGATTTTGCCTACCTAGGTCAGCTCCTACCCAGAGCGGGTGTGCTATGGGCCCAGTGGGGAGGCTGTTGCCACACAGCCGAGATTTGCCCACTTCACGGGTGCGACTTTGGGGGTGCTTCGCTTGGTATGACACGTTTTATGATGTGGATGATTACAGTGCCGGCACCGCAGGTGCCGTAGTTCCCGGGCCTGGTTAAGGCCGGGATATTTATGAGACAAAGGGGCAATCTTTATTATTTTTTATGCTCACAGATCGTTCTGAGCTGTTTTTGAGGTGTCCAGCATCGCACCACCTGCACAGTGATACCATCTCGAATGCTGGCACTGAACCAACAGAAGCGTACTCACTGACACGGCTAATATGCAAAGACTTTCATGTCAACAGCCACAGAATTTGAATGTTCAACCGTTAAGTATAAACGGTTGCATTAAGAGCTCTACAAATCATCAAAGTCGAAGTCAAAAGTTTTTATTGACACTGGCACGGTGGCCATTATCACCAGGTGAGAGGTGGTACAGTAAACAGACAATGAAACAGTGGGGGAGGTACAAAGGTATACGGGAAAGCTGTAGATTGCTAGTATGAAACAGATTTTTTTTTTTAGCTGCACATCAAATTATTCTTCAATTCAAAACATTTGTAAAAAAACCATGCTAGTTGTCTAGTGCCTGACGCTCACTTACAGGCAATAATTTCTAAAATAAATACGGGTTCTCAATGCGAGGTGTTCCAATTTTAAATATATTTGGCCGTATGTCCTTATATATCGGGCCGTGAAACAGAATGTGGTTTTCGTCTTCAGCTGTCCCCGGGCAGAAGGGACAGTCAAATACATCTGCAGCACTATTTCTACTAATCATCAATCTAGAGTATTTTGAGCATACAGGCACACTCACAAGCAAACCTGTACGGTTGGCTTAGTAAGGATAGAAATAGTCCATTTAAACACTAGCACTTGCTAGGAGATAACCAATTTCACTAAACGCATCGTCAAAGGTCCAAATTCCATTAAGACATCTTTGTTCAAATTTAGGTGAGACAGAAGACCTGAGAGAGACAAAACATCAAAATATATATATATATATGAACTGATAACAGTGAGTACTGAACTCATACTTACCCGCATCTTAACATTAGGATTTGCGCCAGCGTTGAGAAGCGATAGAATGATGTCGCGTCGACAGATGTGACACGCTGTTGCAAGGGGAGTGGACAGTTTCTGTGTCAAGCAAAGATGAACAAAATAAATTGAGACCTTCCAGAGTTACAGTTTACCGTGAACAACAACTACAACACACACACACACAACAACCCAAAAACAGAAGAGAGCAACCAAAGAGGGAGAGAGAGAGAGGAAAACATCTTTGTATAACAATACATGTACATTGAACAGAATTTCGATTGTATTACAGCATCAACTAAGATGACAAACAATGGAACACAAACTCTGCACACACCCAGTCAAAACACACACGCACACACACAAGCACGCACGCATGCACACGCGTACACAAGCACGCATGCACGCGCGTACACAAGCACGCACGCACGCACGCACACACACACACACACACACACACACACACACCGCGGATGCTGTATTTGGAGAGGCACCATGGGTAATGAGTTCCTGCACCATCTGAAGGTTGCCTAAGACAACAGCAACATGAAGTGGACTCAGACCATCCTGTAATAAATAATAACAAAAATAAATATTGTTAAGAAAATTCTGAAGGTTTCATGGGAGAATATTGTGCCGTTTGATGAAAGGGTCTGAACGCCATGGATTTGAGAAGCACTTAGGCCTTTTTACCATCTGAAGTTAGATCTACTGACTTCCCTCCAGAGTGGGTAGCCGGGATGGCCGAATGGTAGAGTGTGGGACTTTCAATGTTCGGGTCATGAGTTCGAATCCCGGCTAGAGCCAAATATTTGTGCTGGCCTTTTTCTCATTGCCTCGTCTTTGATATCATTCGTATGTGGTGGAAAGGATGTTAAACTCCAAAACACCCCCACCCCACCTCACCCCACTCTCCCCAGAGTGTTTGCTAACCTGAACTGAGCGTAATTAATTGAACTGTTCCATTTTCCCGTCAAAGAATCTTTCCCATAGACATGCAGTAAATTGGACATTACAACACATCCCGTCATTATACCTTCAGAGTCTGATTCACATCAGCTCCACCCTGCACTGCTTTCCGCAGTCCTATCACATTGCCATCGGCTGTCTGCTTGAACACATCTGGGCAGTTCTGCTCCACAAATCACAAACAAGCATATACAGTTTCATAATTATATCAGTACACGCAATACTGTGCCATGTCTATCTGCTGTACAGGTCACCAGCTGAACAAAGCTAACAAGCCTCTTAGATTTAAAAAAAAAAAAAATGAAAATAAAACAGAGATAAACAAGTATGTGTTACTCTGATGTTCATTTTGTGCAAGTTTATGAAGAATTTTGTTTGTTTGTTTGTTTGTTTGTTTGCTTGTTTGTTTGAACAATGCAGGTTCACCATCCTGACCACACTATAGCATATCATATTTTACTGGAGCTGGACACTGTTTTGATGATACAAAAACAAAGAAAACATTTTGATTTTTAACATGATCAGAGAAAATTGATCATCATGAAAATACTGTCCAACTGATGCAACAAACTGCTTAGAAACCATTTTGGAGCAAGACATACTTACCATGTATGACTGTTTTACGCCCATCAAAAAACCAAACAAAAGAAAAAAACACTGTGTTTTAAAGTTACAACTAATTTGCACCTCCATGGAACACAGAAGAAGAAATAGATCTGGGGTAGAACATGAGTTGCAAACACTGAAACAGTAAAAAAAATCCACAGCAAACCTGGCCTTGTGCTGCCAGCATCCTCAGAGCGAAGTCAGCAGCTGTCTTACGCCAACTGGGCAGCAACACATTGATCACCTCGGCATTCTCCTGCTGCACAGCCACAGCCAAGGGGGAGAAGCCGTCCACCTGAAATATGACATGCATCAGATCACTTCTCTTGGTGTTTAGTATCATGAGTTGACATTCACAGATTGAAGAGTATCAAAAGGCCGGTGGAACTTCCAGCAAAGTTCAGTTTTGACAATCTTGACATATTTTGCAGTTGACAGTTTTGCCAAGCGTGCACTGGTGAAGTCAGAATTTGGAAAACAATTGCTGTAAACAGACAGCTACGAAAGTGACTATCTTCTTAACCCTTTCAACGCCAGCAGTGCAAAACAAGTGTGCACTTCTACGCCAGGCTTGCACAGAACACTGTCAGCTGTACGCCAGCAGTGCAGCAGAGAAAACACAGAGGCGGCACCCTACTGTCTTTGAATAGCTATAACTTTTCAACCACTCAACCAGTTTTTGAAAATGAGGTATCAAATTAAAGGCAACTGAACAAAGAAAACAGTAATATTCAATTTATAATTCTGTGAAAGTGTCCCAGTAAGTTATGTTTGGGGAAAGATGAAATTTAGAATGTGGTAACAGCACTGTTGTACTGTATGGCTATCAATATACAAATATCATCATACAAGCAAAAACTAATGTTAGTCACACAAAAAAAATTTGATTATTTTGAAAGCAAGTACATGTACTCACCAAACTGTTGATAAATCCATAAGCTATTGATCCAAAGGAACACTTCATAAACACAGCACTTCACAAACACTGTCACTGAACACTTCTCAAGTTTGGGTTTCTCTCTTGTCCGCTCCAATCCACAGGATAAAACATTGCCCCTTGCTTTCAAAACTTACCACTAAATAAAGGACAATGTGCAAACTTGTGCAAGTTTGGTAATTCACTGTGTTACGTCGCCGCACGACGACAGTGGTGTCTGCCCTACAAGTCGCCGCGCTGCGACACTGGCGTTCGGCTAACATGTCGCCGAGCGGCGCCAATGGCGATGAAAGGGTTAAAGAAGAGTGCTACATGGAATTTTCAGCTAACATGAGAAAACAATGAATTTTTAAAAAAAAACAAAAAAACCAGCATCATGATAATTTTTACATGCATGCAAAGATGGCAATCAATTTTACTCACAAGTGATTCCCATATACTGGCAGTTAGGTTTCTTCTTTTCTACCTTCAATAAATTAAATAAAATTTTGAAAGGATCTATTACTATGGATCGTATCTGCTTACAGTATGGATGCGTTGGTCTGCCCCAGCCTGAAGTAACATGTCAACAATGTCCGCTCCATTCTCTTGTGCCGCAAGATACAGAGGTGTAAATCCTGTCTTCTGCAATCAGACAGGCAAATTTCATGACATGCACGTGTGAACACAGCCAGCTGAAGAACTGGGAAACCATCTTTTGTAGAGATCACGAAAAGCCACTGCATTTCGATGGAAATTTCTAGACCATCCCAGAACATGCGGGTGCAGTAACGTCAGTAGATTACGTAACCTTGGAAAGATCTCAAACTTGCCAGTAAGTTGAGGAATGTTCTAGATCTGACCTGTTTAGTGTATAAGCAGCCCTGCACAGCGTTCTGGGTTCTTCACCTTTCATGAGTTTGTTCTCCACGCATCTCCTGTTAATAAAGTACTGGAGTTATATCCTGTTGTATCCCGTGTCTTCTCTGCGAGTGCACCGAGAGAGCAACATAGCAGGAGAAAAACCACCATCCAAACATGTGCACATCAGACACATCACACACACTTACCGATACAGCGTTCACATCCGCTCCCCTGTCTAAAAGAAGTCTTGTGATTTGAGACTGGCGAGCTAAAGCTGCTACATGAAGGGGGGTGTTGTCTTTCTGCACACACAGAAAGTAACAAACACACACATGTTATGTGTATGTGCCAATAATAACTGTACATGTATAAATAAAGTCTGTATTTAATATAATATTGAAACCATCAAAGACGTGTAGCTGTACCTGATGGCTTTGATTAAATTCACAGCCCTTATTACAAAAAACCAAAAAAATAGAGCAAAATTAATGAATCACAATTTCCACTACATAACTGTACTCTAAATCCAGACCAAAGGGAATCATAATACATGTGTTCAGACAGCAGGTGGAAATGACATACAAAGGGAAGTGACAGGAATGGACTAACAGTATTGATGTTTATTTTTATCACAGATGGAAGTATCTAATACTGGGTCTTTTAATTCTTCAGTCTTAGCAATCCACAAAGCTTATGAGAAACATTGAGACAATAGTTCCCACTTGTATCTGCTGTGAGAAAATGAACTACATGTACAACTAGCACCAGGAAAATATAGTGGCTTTGGCAGACTTTCCAAAGGAATTACTAAGAGACACTGTCACCAACAGAATCAACCTACCCTGGTTCTAGCTTCCGGATCAGCTCCTCTGCTAAGCAGCTGCATCATCACTTCTACATGACCTTCCTTTGCAGCCAGATGTAAGCCACTCAATCCATTCTGAAAAATAAAATAAAATGAAATAACACTGAAATGATGCAAAATTTGTACTGATTCTTAGAAAGGTAAAGTGTATGTGTCGTCACACCGACCGTCGACGCCTTGTGGACCAGTTCTAGAGTCACATCAGTAGGGATAAAGTATCTGTACACCACCTGAACTTGTACACTGATCACTTACACAGACAACTTTTACACTTAGGTGGTGGCCATGGGTTGGATGTAAACTATACAGTATCGCTTGTGACTGCACATACAAAAAAAGCACTAGGCTGCACCCTTAGCAACACTGGTCATGATCATTGACTTGATTTGACATGGCATAATCATAGTTGATTATGCGTGTGATTTTTTTTTTTTTTTAAATAGAACTGACATTTGAACTGCTCATTGCTAACAAAGTCTAATTTTCTATAGGCATGCATAAGTTGCACCTATCAGAAATATTTCTCAAATCTGTTATGAGTAAAATGTTTTTTCCTCACAATATTGATGGTGTTGACATCCTGACCTCTGTCAAGGCATTCCTGCACTTCCTCCACGTTACCTGCTCTCACTGCTCGCAAAAATTGCGCGTCTGACTGGTCTGCTGTCATGCTGAATAGCATTGACCAGAACTACCCCTGTTTTCAAAGTGTGATCACATCTGACAAGAAAAAAATAAGCAGCATTACATACGTAATTTATCAGTCAATGAAACAATCTTCAGGATGGGCTGACCAAGTTCATACAAAACTGAAAACGTACTACTACGTCAGTCATTCCATCTGTTGTTAAAACCCCTTTTCTGTCAGGGGCTGCATGCAAACTGCAGTTTTATAAATATGTGAAGACAACATTATCATCTGAAATCTCTTCTTTTTCTGCAGAGTTATTCTGTATTCATTCCTATTCCTATATTACACAATTAAAAATTGCAGGTGACCGCCTGGAAATAGCGGTACATGCTCAGGCTGTCTGCTAACGCCACACCTCCTTAATCTCTAAAAATCCTAAAGTTAATCAGTAACCTCACTCACATTTTGGCTATACTGTGGCTTATTCATTACGAAACTGTTTTGAGCACATCTATCTTATAAATACACATCAACTTTGTTAGGTGTATGTATTAGTACTATTGGGTACACACATGTATGACTCATAATACGGGAATTTCACTTGTTCAAAGTCCCCGAAACTAAACCAAGACCCAAAACGGTGGCTAGAATGATGAACGTAACGCTGTTACTCCGCATGCATGTACATTGTTTTAATCAGGAAACAACTCTGTGGCTCCAAAGGCATTCGGTACCTTTTGCTCATTATGCTAAGCAGATTACTAGAACCGATCGAGCCAAGCAAACGATCTGAACCAACTACGCACGTCACTCACCTCAACAGCCGAGCGTGATTCCATCTTACATTTGTTTCCTAATGAAGCCAGCACCGAAACACTAATCGAAAAGATGGGGTGCAGTTTTCGGAATTTGCGCCCTAGCAGACAGTATGTTGCCGGAAGCCGATGATGCAAGGGAAACAACTCTTACTCCACAAATTTGGGTAACCTCCCATGTGATCAGCCAGAGCACACGGGCATGCAACACCGAAACACACACACACACACACACACACACACACCCACCACTGACCAGTCAAAGTTGAATCTTGCACTCCAAGCAACTGTTGGTTAATATTTATTACGTTGTAGTGGACGGTTTTACCATCAACAACTGTACAAACAAAACTGATATTAGCGAAAACTCACACTTGTACATATCTTCTCAGTCTCAGTCAACACAAACCACAATACTATATATCCATACACGTGTGTCACTGCTTTAGAAACACACCTTGCTTCTCAAAAACAAAAACAAAAAAATGTCAGCAGCAGTCTTCACCACCACAAGCTTGTGAAAGGGTCTGTAAACTACCAATAGTCCGTACTGTTCCACTTAAACAACTGACACAACAGCGTCTCAGCGACTGAGTGGACACTCCTCAAGACAACAAAAACCTGTCTAGACTTTCACCATTTCCCTAGGTATATATATTTTTTTTAAGTCCAAAAGAGTGTGGTGCAACGTGAAATATGTCCCTAGCAACAGCTGCTTTTTTTTTTTTTTTTTCTTTCCGCTTTTGATTTTAGTCAAACCATGCAGCAATATCAGACCTCCGGTTCATCAAAAGGTAATGCTGTTAAAAGTAAAGATATCAGTCTGAGCATTATACAGCATGTACAGACATTTTCACAAGCTCGTAGTATATCGCAGATACGGAGTGCATTTTCGCATATTTCGTCCATTCGGCTGTTCAGTGACTTCTTTAGACTATATGTCCTTCAAAAAAAAGCAAAGATATTACATCCTAAATCACCTATAAAAGGAATGTTAGAGAATAATAAAAGACAAAAATTCTACAACAAAAAAAACTATCACCAAAAAATCAAATGGTAATGACGGAATGTGACAAATAAATCAATCCTAATGGAACAGCCACATTCAGGTGATTTCTTGAAGTTTCACAGTGGAAAGAGAGACAACTGTATCATACAGAAATCTAAGCTGGTGATGTGATGAACAATCATGTCAACTGCCTTACAAGACATCAGTGTCAGTTCAAACATTTTGCAATACACTACTGGCAACATCTGACTCTCTCTCTCTCTCTCTCTAAAGCGGCTTTTCCATGGGCGACGTACATCGACAGACATCGGCTGATTGTCGGGCAACTAAAATCTGCCATGGAAACGCACGCTCACCGACTCCCTTCCCACAAGTATGGCCGGTCGTGAATCAAATCGATTATTTCGATGACTTTAGCTGCCGAAAGTTGAGACTGAACACTGCTAGCCAACATCTTCAAAGTTTCCGGTTTCTGGATCAAGGGCGCATTCCTATGCTAGCGGCCAATCAGATCGCTTGGATTTCCGCCGACTCGCCCAGAGTAGAGCACCGCTCTACTCTCACCGACGCATCGGCCGATGTCTGCCAACTCCTTTTCCATGGACGATTCTCAGCTGGGACGCGAAGTTGGCCGATTGTCGGGCGACGTACTTCGGTCATGGAAAAGGGGCTTAACACACACACACACACACACAAACATGAACGCAAGTGCTAGCCCACACACACGCACACATTACTACCACTGTCCTCGCCAAACCTATCACCAGATAATATGTGATTATCACTGTGCTTTCAAGATGTGGCAGGGACTTTCAGCATCATGATGTACAATCTTACTACAAATACATAAATTTATGTACTCCGTGTGTGGTTAAAAAGATTAAAACAACACCACTGGTGTCCGCTTGTACCAGAAAAAAATAAACTGACACAGAAGCACTGGACGGTTATGCGAAAGGCAACAAGGCAATTCACATGATATTACTGTACATGTAAAACTAAAAGTAGCGAGACAGTGTGATACATGTACCTTGTATGTGTCAGTAACAGGCAGCTTCCTTTAGTTGCTTATAGAGAACCCATGAAAAAAGACAGATTCTCTGAGGACGGAACTGACCTAAAATGTATGACTCGTTTACACTGAATCAAAAGAATCTGTCCAAAATGAAAAAGAAAAAAAAAATACAAAAAAACCTTCTTCAGATTAATACACAAAAAAAACATTCTGATTATACTCTCTTAAAAACTCACATATGCAACTGGAAAATACCAAGTGACCATAACAGCTGAAACTGCATTTATATGATTAATGCTAAAAACAAAATATATATTTACAATGACAAATAATAACTGTGTAAAATCAAAAAACATAAAATGGTTGACGAATAAAATGACCAAAATTTTTTTTAAAGTTCTGAAGACTACATGTCCCACAAAAATGTTCACAAATCTACTTATTGCATACATCGGTAAAGCCAAAATATTGAGCACAAGTTTGAGGGAAAAAATCTCTCCATGTCAATCACAAGTGAACATAATATGCACACATAAATAACTCTGGATTCTGGAATGTGTGCAGAAATTCTCAAGCACATATTACAGACTCTTCCCAAAACGAAACCATTTCAGTAAAGGTACAGCAGAACGACGTAAATGGAATTTTGGTGTACCGTAGCTGGATTTTTAGAATAGTGCAGGATGATATGCACTGTGGGTGGGTGGGTGGGTGTTTAACGTCCTTTTCCACCACATAGGGTGATATCAAAGACGGGGCAACGATGAAAAAGCCAGCACAAATATTTGGCCCCAGCCGGGATCGAACTCACGACCTGAGTATTAGGGGTCCAACGCTCTACCATTCGACCAGCCCGGCTTCCCGATATGCACTGTACACTAATCTAGCACTTTTCTCAAAATCCAGTTATGCCAAATCTGACAACGTACGTCAAGAATCGGTTACTATAAGGACAGGTTAGTAGCTCCAAAAACATTTCCTTCATGTCAACTCCTGTCACCAGTCCTAGAGGTTGGCGGTTCAAGCCCTGCTTTGGGTATATGTTAAAATTTTTCACCTCCAGCATATGATACCATCCGTACAGGACTGTCAGTGGGGATTCTCTGTGGATTTCTCCCCCCTCTACTTCAGAAATGTTTGGCCCAGGAAAAATAGAAATACATGTAAATGCAGTCATAAGTTCAAAAACTTTAAAAGTTGAGGTCACTTTTTGCACCACATGACTGCTGATCTCAGGTGTGTGAGTGAACACAATTCACGTGAGTGTGCACAGTTGTTTAAGCCAAGCCATCAAGCGCCTATACTAATTTGAGGAATTGTTATGTAAAGGACACATTAAAATAATGCGCACACATTTTCCTCAAAGACTGTGCTATTCTGAACCTGCACTACGCATATCCTTAACAAGAATTAGCCTAACCAGATGGTCCTATTCAGCATCAGCTGTGATAGATGTTCTTCCTAACCAGGGAAGGTGCACTCCACCTGTTAATGCAGCCCTTTTCTTTCATGTCATATAAATCTGATACACTGTTCAAAATTCACCAGTGATCACAAAATCCAAAAGTGATTTTCAGCTGTCCAGATCTGCAGTCTTGATCTAAGCCCTTTGGTCTGGGTTAAAATACTGGTACAAGTTAACTGAAACTTATCACAGGGCTTCATGATTGATTAAAAAAAAAAAAAAAGGCAGCGTTTATCTTCTTTGTCACATCAGTCTCATTTGGATGAGGGCTGCCGTCCGGGAAGCCTCAGCTGAATTTAGCCTGTTCCTCTAGGAAGAGGAGCTGGTCAACGATGAAGCAGTCAGAAGGGTTCTTCACATACTCACGAAGCCCCTTCATGATCTCTTGCTCGCTCTTTTCCTCTTCGTAACGCGCTTTCCTCAAATATGTGTACGCCTTCTTGAACGGCTCCTCCCCCAAGGAAGCGATGCACTGACTGTCATAAAGCAGAGAAACAAATCCAGTCCTTGAGTGAAAAAGTGCATGGGCAATCTGTCAACGGAAAAGGCCTGAAGATACATGCACTACACATTTGAATTAAGAGTTACATAGTGTTTGTATCCACAAAAGAAAAACAAAAGTCCATTTGAAACATTTCCGCCTAAATATCAACCACACACACACACTGTTGTTTTGTAAATTTCTAAGCACAGCTACTTGCAAGCAATGTTTTTCAACAGAACAAGTGAAAATAGATTCTGGCTTGGAAACCAGGGACAGGTCAGCACAGTTTACGGATCGCTTTGGTAGGTCATTACAGACTCAAATCCCAATAATGGCAGAATCAATAAAACAAGAAATTGAAAAGAACTACACAAGAAAGGGTAGGGTTACCTCTTCAAATTTTTGATTTTGATCTCCCTGGCGCCTGGTCCGAAAGCCCCAGACACTGTATCATCAGCGATTGTCAACGTGTGCTCTGCAAGTGAATAGCATTTTTTTTTTCAAAAACTATTACTGAGCTGATGTATACAAAAGGAACACATAGTTTATTGCATGTGCCTGTGCAAGAACATGTGCAAGCTGGAACATGTTCAAGAAACACCTTAATTTGTGATCACAGGGACCAAACTTGGGAGGGAGGGAGATAGAGCTTGGTGCTTCTAAATCTGAATGGGTGCAAGCAACTGGCCCCTGAGGCATGACACTCGCATGGTACATTGTACATATTCTCAACAGCAGAAATGTACAGCCTCAACTACTGACCGTTTGACGACAGCTCCAGTGCTCCCTCGAGACGATTAATGTAGTCTGCCATATCATCGCCAACCACAGTTCCCTCCCCTTCATCCTCCTCCTCATCCTCCTCTTCTTCCTCGCTGTCCTCATTCTTATCTTCATTGGCCTCCTCAAACTCCCCCTCAAACTGCGAGTAATACGTGTTGGCAAGGTCTGGTGTGTCTGGTATACCTGCAAGCATACAAAGGCAGAAGCTGGTATTGGTACTAGTGATTCTCTCTGTGATTCTGTCGAAGGAAATGTGAAGTGCTCCCTCCCAAGACGATACTCTTTTTTTTTCTTAAGCAATGCCACCCTTTGGTCTTTGCTCTCTCACCTGTCATGCTAATTTCTGTTCTCCATGCCACAAGCAAAACCAGCCTCTTATTCTTATTTTGAAGATGGCCATATTCATATACAGGATTTCTACCATGCATGCCGGGGGGGGTGGGTGAGTGTTTGGGAGTTTAAACTCCTTTTCCACCATGTGAGGGTGATATCAAAGACGGGGCAACGAGAAAAAGGGCAGTACAAATATCTAGCATGCATACATAAATTTTATAAATGTATATGTGTGTGCGCATTCTGTGTATTAAAACTAAAACTGCTCTCTAATAGACACCAACCATCTTTAAAATCCAGTGAGGAATGCGCTCTGTCATACACCATAGTGTCTCGCATTGGAGTGATTGGACGATCTTCCAGAGACGGATAGTGTGCAACTGTGCGTGAAGCTCTGGGAACCATAGTTGCCGATGCTTCACCTTCTCCATCATCAAAAAATCCTGAAGAACCTAAAATACAAAATTATTATTATTATTATTATTTATTAAGAACCTAAAATACAAAATTACCAGAAACACCGCATGTACTATAAAATCAGCAGAACAGTGAAAACAATAAAATAAAATAAAAATTACTTCACTGTTTTAATTTAAAACAATACATACAATCAAAGAAAAACATGTATTTACAGCCATGCTACAATCTGATGACAACTGTTTTCCCCTATATTTCAATACTACCAGGTGCGATTTGCAAGAAGTTAGCGGATGGAAGATAATGGCGACTGACCAGTATGCATTGTGCGGTAGTGTGGCCCAAATGTAGCGTATTCAGGGGAGACAGTACCACCCAGCCTAGCATCAGGCACCTGCAGAGCGCCCCTCAGGGTGGTGCCCTCCCCTGAACCTCCCTTCCACGCTGGTACCTGAAGAATTACAACAACAAAAAAACTGAAAGACAACTTTTAGCAACAAAACCACACACACAGTGCCAAACAAAACCCTTTAGTAAGTGATGCTGCATGTTTGGTATCAATTCACTATCAAGGGACAGAGGCATACACACAGTCTATGTATGCCCCTGCAGAGGGAAAAAAAAACCCATCACAGTGATCATGAGCGCACCTACTCCACCCTGAAACACCCCCATCCCTGCCTCTGCACCTTTATCTCCCCAGCCTCAACCCCTCCATTTAAAAAAAATTATTTTATATATGTAGAATATGAACAGAATATTTTTATCATTTACCACTGTTTTGCTCAGAGATTCCTTGATTGCTTCACGTCTGTCTGTGTTTTCTTTTAGCTGTACCCGTGCTTGCTGCCTGTAAATAAAGGCAAATATATCATTACAAACACATGCAAAATTACTCAACTTTCACTAAAAGCGTTCTGTGACCAGTAGCTGCCAACAGAATTGGCGATTTTCTGCAGAGTACCATTATCTTGTAAGACTGAGAGATGCCAGCATTGATGTTTGTATTTCACTAGAATGTTACAAATAGCATGTGAAGATATACTCACCATGTACACTGTAGCACTTCACTACATTTGTAAGAGTACTGCAAGCATGTGCTGTCACGTTTGCTGTCATTCTTGATGTTGCTGAAAGTACTTATTGACACTCTTGGACTTGCTTTCAAACACTTATGCATGAATGTAGTACTTGCTGCAACTCCTGTTTCTCAAGTCGTTTGCATACTGTAGTAATAACTGCAGCTCCTGAGTTTGCTCGTGGTACTTACTGTAACTCTTGCGCCCGCCTGTCTGCCTGCTGCATCTTGCGGAGCCGCATACGTTCCCGTGGTGACATGTATTTTGTCTTGGGATCCTCTGGTGGTTCCTCAGCCTTACGAATATCTTCCAGGTGCGACTTTTCCCTCCTGCTCACAGAAAGGTAATAATAATAATAATGCATAGCTTTTATAGAGCGCCGTTCTCCAACTTCCAAGGACTCGCTGCTCTTAAAGCACACACACACACACACACACACACACACACGTGCTATTTACATCCCCTTGGCTTACATACAATTTGGCAGTCTTCTTGCTCCAGTGTGTGTGTGTGTGTGTGTGTGTGTGTGTGTGTGTGTGTGTGTGTGTGTGTGTGTGCTCTTGTGCTTATGTGTGTGTCTGCTTGTGTGCTATATGCAAATTGTCCCAAAATCACTACTTGACCCATGTGTGCTATCTTACAGGAGCTGTGCAATTTCCTGGGCCTCCTTTTCTGCCTTCTCTTCATTCAGATTGCTGTGGTGGCGCTGCTTGTACTCATCCGTCAGAGTGTCCTTCATTTTCTGCAAGTATTCAGCGTTTTATTTAGCACAGTGCACCACCACAATCACCATCACTGGACGAGGATTGTCTTTTCACAAGAAAGACACTGCTAAAACTTCATGTGTGTGTGTGTGTGTGTGTGTGTGTGTGTGTGTGTGTGTGTGTGTGTGTGTGTGTGTGTTAGTGTGTGTGTGTGTGTGTGTGTGTGTGTGTGTGTGTGTGTGTTTGTGCCATATAAATTTTGTGAATATTTATCACCTGACATAACGATTCAAAACCAGTGTACATAAGCTCACAGACCAACCCAGGATGATGGTCATAACAGTGAAAAGAACATAAGCCACAACGTAAGCCAAAACATGCACCTGCCGCCCACTTCACTTGCAAGTGAAGTGGTGCATTTGTATGAAACAGACTGCAGCTACGGCCAAGCAGCCGTCTCAGTGCAACTCAAACTTGGTTGCGCAGACACTGGCGACATTACAAGTTAATTTACAAAGTTCTAAAATATGCTTTAGGAGGACCAGTGACTCAACAGTGGCAGTATCTGTGCAAAAGATGTTCTGGCTGGGTGGGAGTTGCTGATGCTGCCAGCTAGGTGTGCCAGGAGCGGTCAGTGGTCTAGAGGTTAAGAGACTTGTCACCAATGCCAGGTGTCAGGGGTTCGAGTCCCACTCAGGGCAAAGAATGTTTCCTTCTTGTATGTTGCACCGTTCATTCGGACCGATCGTCAGAGGTTCTCTCTGGGTACTCCGGCTTCCTCCCCCTCGGATTTGAAAATGTTCGGCCCACCAAATTTGAAAAATAAATGCAATTCTAAATCCCGAAATTTAAATAGCTGAGCTGACCCTTCGCACCATGTGATTGTTATGTGTTTATGTCAAGTGTGTGAGAGAATGCGTGTGATTCATGTGAGCGTGCGTGTCGGGTTCAGTTCACAGCGCTTTGAGCCGACTCATGAAATTGGGTAAAGCGCCTATACAATACAGTTATACTCATTATAATTCTTATTATTATTACTAGGTGTTGCTTTAATAAGTACAGATTCTGCACTGGGTTGGTCAGCCACTTGAACCACCCTTCCTTTCAAGCTACCAAAAGGGAAAGTGACATTTTTACCACACACAGAGTGTGATCTCACAACCCGAGCACTGAAAGTACAGTACAGTGTTCTACTAGTTCAGTAGACTCCAGAGTGCAGTCCCTTTTCGGCGGGGCGTGAAAATGTGACTGCTTACACCCAGCGCCATTTTAAAAAATGGCGAAATTTTTTTAGAAAAGCGAAGACTTGTGTGTCATATGAATCGATTTGAAACGAAGTCTTAAATATCCAACCACTTTTGGTTTGGGCAAAATCTTTGCCAGCGGACAATTATTGTTGCGATTTGATGGCACTGTTTACGTGGTACACTGATCCAACAGGATGTGAGTAAACGGCAAGGGGGTTGCACTCTGACAGGCCAAGGTGTTGCACTCTGCAGGCAAGTATTATTGCACGGTGCAGACGATCACGTACCTGCCTTGTGGTGGAATAAGAGACGATTGCAAAAGCATACACACCCGTGCTCTAGGACTGAATGTAATAATAGATCTGTCCATTCAGACAGAGACATGTTATGTATGTCTCTGATTCAGAAACACGCCTACTTTCACTCTGAAGACAGCCTGCCATCACTTGCGCCATTGAGGATCCCTCTGGGTTCAAAGCTGGTCAAGGATGACATAGTGCGCGACCTTGTGTTTGAGAGCACCGAGACAATTTAGGCCCGTCACGGTAGTGCAGTGAGCGCCATTTCCCCACTGTGCACAGAGGTACTTTCCACTGAAAGACTCTGTGCCCCAGAGAGTGCTAGTTCAGTTACCCCAGTTCCCTTTTCTTTCCCAGAACTTACGCTGATATGATGCGTGATGTAGGGATGCTTGAGAACTTCATGAGCCGAGGGCCGCAGATCTGGCTCTTTGGTCAGAATTCTAGAATTCACATACAAATAATTGTATCATCAGGCAAAGTTTTACAAGAGTGAAATGCAGACTACAAATGCTTACAAATACCAAGTTACAAGGGGGGTCGTTTTTTTATTTTTTTGTTGTTTCCTTTATTGCTGTTGTTGTTGGGCTTTGTTTGTTTTTCGTTGTTGTTTGTTTTGGGGGAAGGGGGAGGGGGAGGTGCGATCAGTGTTCATCACCTGAATACTCCCTCACAGTGTTTTCAAGTACAACACACAAATAAAGAAATGCAGTACCGTTCAAATGAGTGCTTGTAAAATTACAACTTGCCGATGAACCATGTTCACAGGTTGAGAAAATGACTCAATTAAATTACTGTTTTGAATATGAAATTACTGTATTGAATATCAAATTATTGTTTTGAATATAAAATTACTGTTTTGAATATAAAATTGCTGTTTTGAATATGAAATTATTTTATTGAATATTTTTTTTTTTTTAATACATGGGTGAATCAAACACAATAGTCTCAGAAACCTCCCATGATACATATCCAACGCAAGCAAAAGCAAAAAACAAAAAAAGGATTGCCAACATACTTTCTGAAGACTCCATTGAGCTCCTTGCTGTATTTCTTTGGCAGTGCTGGAGGTTCCCCTTCCACTATTTTATACATGACACCCATCAGACCTTGACCATTGAAGGCATGGTCCAGTGCACACAGCTCATAAAGTATACAGCCAACGGACCTGAAAACCAAATTTGTTGCAAGTCTTTTCCGCTTAAAGACAAACATGTGTTTGGACCTCATAAACTGCTTCAGCTCCTGAATTATATAGTCAAGCCAAGCCAAGTCAAATGAATGTATTGTCCAAAACAAGGCAATTTTCTTGCAACACATCAAGTTAAATTAACTACATGTAATATATATGAGACATAAACGTACCCAAAAGAAAGACACTACGCAACTAATAAACAGCACAAGAATTTGTTTTAACCTTATTGCTTAAAACTAGCCTACTAGCCTAATATTAATTATAAAAATTAATGGCAATCACATAGGCATAAATATCACTTAAACACACTCTCTCCCATCCCATTCCTACAGCCCTACCCTCCTCCCCCCCACCCCTCCCACACACACACACACACACATGCACAAATTTATTTCATGACTTTGAGACTTCCCCATGGTTGGTGGGATGGTTATCTTGGTCTTCTACCCAGGAGGCTTGCCTTTCTATGATGTATTATTTAAAATAATCATTATCATCGTTACATCATTATTATCAATACTGATGCAAGTTCACAGTGTTACATCATATGATTATTCCCTTCAGAACAGATGGGCTAAGTTCTTACCAGACATCAGACTTGGAATTGTAGCCTTCGTGCTTTAAAACCTCCGGACTCATGTAGTATGGTGTTCCCGTGAAGGTGGAGGCCATGTCTGTCGTGCCCATCAGGATGCGAGATATTCCAAAGTCACCAATCTTCACCATGTTGTTCTTCAGAAATATATTCCTGGATTGACACAAAAACTGCTGTCATTTCATAATAGGCTTAAAAATGTAAAAAGGCAGAGTTCTCGATTACACACACTTGTATGCACAAAAAACTCTTAAATTGACGCACAAATCTGAGAACAGCGCATCACCGAGAATGCACGTTTTTGGTCTCGCCGTGACAAAAGTATTTTTCCAACACTCTCTGGGAAACTCGATGAACAAAACATGATCTGTCAGCGATCGTCAAATGTGTCAGGACCATGGTAGCCATTCGGGCTACCGCCCTGAACAAAACTGGTAGCCCAAAGAAAATTCTGGAAGCCGGAGTGGCTGCTAGGTTCTGATTCATCTCAGAATTCCTGCTCGCCATTCGGGCTACCACTACTGGAGCTTTCACTCGCCCGACGGTAAATTTGGTAGCGAAAGCGAGCGGGCGAGCGCATTTGACAATCGCTGTCTGTAACTTGCACTGGACACTTGCAGCATCACATTTCCACTAAGCCATCAGGTCTGCATAACAAACACAATGGACCTCAAAGTTTACAAAAGGACCCTAAAAAATATGGAGAGAGGGTCCCAAGGACCCTTGTATTTTGGAAGTACTGGGAACACTGAAAGGTACACTGAATAGGAATAAATGTACCAGCAAGCCAAAAATGAGAGCTATATAAACAGGGGACCAACTGGACTGGAGTGGCAAGAATAGCCCAGAACAGAGTGCGATGGCGAAGGGTTGTCGATGGCCTATGCTCCACTTGGAGCAAGGGGCCTAAGTAAGTAAGTAAGCCAAAAATGAAACACTTCGAATGTCAACAAACAAACAAAACAAACACAAGAAAGACTTGCTCTTAGCAGTTAGACCCCTTTTACCACTTGATGTACACAATCGTACCAGCACACTGACCTGGTTTTGAGGTCACGATGTAGCACACGGCGACTGTGCATGTACTGCAGGGCCATCATAAGCTGCACTGTCCAATCCAGCACAGTTTTCTCCTCAAAACTCTTCCCCTTCTTCTTATACTCTGTGATCTTTCCATCCAAGTCACCTCCCTGAAGAAAAAAAGAGAAATGGTTGCAAGGGGTCCATCAAAAAACACAACACTCTCTCTCTCATAAAAAAAGAACAACATCAAACATGCTTCCGCAGTCAGGTGCAATACATAAGCAATAAGAAAAATTCATGTGTCAAGAGGAACTGCTTCAAAATCTACTCCCCTTCTTCTTAGACCGACACCTATGTACCCATCAAAACTGTGATGCATCTGCTCTTGAGATACAGTACTGTGTATAACACACACACACAAAAAAAAACATGCACATGAGGGCAAACACAACAAACTCTCACCAGTGGGGGCAGAGCTTAATCGTCTCACAGAAAATATTTTCTTGCAACCAGACACATTCAGAAAACTTTCACTAGCATATTTCAGCTACTATTAATAAATGTGCCCCTCTTCCTAACCAACAATATGCCACAGTACGTGTAAATTTGTGGAATGAAATGCCAGTCTCTATACTTACATCACAGTACTCTGTTATAATGCAGAAGTATTCACTGCTCGGATCAACAAAACTGTCATGGAACTTGACAATGCTCGGGTGATCAAGTCTGGAGAGAAGCCTTGCTTCTCGCATGGCATCCACCGTTTCATCAGGCTGGAGGTCACCCACAGAAATCTCCTTCAGTACTTTGCTATAAAGAGTAAACAGATAAAATGTTACACGGTACATTGTGGGTCATCATACTATACTGCACATCAGGTGCACATGAATAAAGTGACATGTACCAGTTAACCGGAGATGTAAAGTGAAACTGACTGTATGATAACAAAACAAGTGATGTATCCTTAAAACAAGATACTAGTCTGAGTTTTAAATACCTGCAGCAGTAAAAAATGCTGTACTAGAAAAGAAACAATAAAGGGGCAATATTTATGGTTTTATGCTCACAGATCTTTTCTGAGCTGTTTTTATATGGTATCTATTATCAAGCAAGTTAGACATCTGCACAATAACAGTGTCTTTAATGCTGGCACTGAGCCAACAGACGTGAATTCACTGGGATAACTGATACACTGAGGGAGAATGTCCCTGACAACAGTTGTGATAATAATAATAATATATGGCATTTGTAGGGCGCATTTCTTTGGAATAAACTCAATGCACCAATCATTTAACGACACTCACGCACATTTTACAAACAGTGGACAGACATACACTGGTGAAACTGACTAGTTGCTCACACGGGAAATTACTGGAAACCTTTACAATAGAGGAACGTTTTAAGATTGCTCTTAAAAACAGACAGTGTGGGCGCATTTCTCAGATGTGCTGGCAGGGAATTCCAGGGAATTAAACTGTTTGACTGCTTGCACAAAGTGTAAACAACAGTACTAATCATCAAGATAGATGATTTTGAGCATACAGAATATCCTAGCTGGTATCAACTGAAGTTTAGTGTTCAAGTTAGTCTTGGGTTCTTTATTCATATGAGACTGTTAGTGATCATCCATTTTTCAGGATTATTATCAATCCATATGAAATGAGATTTAGAGATGGTTGGGTTTTGTGCAGAGAATCTTCGTATCATGCTCCTCTTGATTCATTATGCTTGGATTACACAAGAAAGTATAGATTCATTTCAATATAACTTCAATACAATGAACTGCATGGCTATTTCATCGTTCCCATGTACATTTTAAATGTACTACTCACGATTCGCCATTGTTACGGAGGTCTTTGCACAAAAAGGCAACACCAAAGTTTCCGCTGCCAAGTTTCTTCACCACTTCGTAACGGTTCGCTAGCACCCGTGCCTCTTTCGTATCCCGGTCTTTTGTCGGCCTGCTAGGCGGCATTTTGTGTGTTGATAATGACTAATTCTTCATTTGCTGAGCACGGAGACGATCAGGACATTTGACAGTGGGAGTCCCTCGTTCCACCGATACCCCAAATTATTGATCCTCTTGGCTTTGTCCACTTGGCTAGCTGTCAAGGCAAGAACTGAGCTTGTAAGTATCTTTGGATCCAGAATCAGGTCGGTTTGTAGATTCCAACCACTAGTCTGCAAATTTCTGAGTTTTTGGGTCGACAATCTGTCACAGTTGCAACACAATGTCACGTTTGCATGCAGAGAAAAGTCGTGGTGAATCCTCTAGCAGGACCATTCTTGTCGGGTCGCACCATTTTTAGCGTCTATTGTTACCGTACGGCATGTCGTAATATGGTATAGCACCAGCATCACGAATGAACAATACTCTTGCAATTGACAATCAAAATCCACAAGTAAACATAGTTTATTTGATCAATAAAATGTCAGTCTAAACTTTGGATTTTTTTTTTTATGCATTTTAATTACGACTATCACCAAATAAAGGGAGGCAACTGCGCCGTAGCAGACGGGTCCTACTAATTACCGAAAACAACTCTTAATACGGGTAGAACGCAGTTAAAACATAGAAATAACAACACACAAACATGATTAAAGGTGAAAAAAGGCATTAAACTAGTTTAAAGGAAAAAAGTACTTATTCGCTCCAAGAGAACAGGACGAAATGAACGTGTCTCCCAAGGGAAGCGACTCTGGTCCGGACTGGTTATTTTCTGCAATATCACCTTTTTTTTCTTTTAGCTTTTTTAAGGCCACTCTTTTCACCTTTAATCATGTTTGTGTGTTGTTATTTCTATGTTTGAACCGCGTTCTATCCGTATTAAGAGTTGTTTTCGGTTGTTTTCGGTCGTTTCGTTGTTTTCGGTAATTAGTTGAACCGGTAGCAGACGACACGTGCTTCAGTGATTGATGGTGTGACCGATCGTGAAGGTGTGAGGCGACGTGTCTGTCATTCTGCTGTTTCTCTTTTTATTAGCTCCTGGAATCGAACAACATTTCCGGCACTTGACGTCTCCTGACATTGATATACAGGTCTGGACTGACACCTCTTTCAGTCTCGCTACTTGTCTCACACACACACACACACACACACACACACACACACACACACACACACACACAGCATGTAAAACATTTATTTGTAATTACTCAATTGTACAATATGTACACACAAATAACAATATATGCACGTACTTAGCTTTATGTTATACATAGCTTTAACATAGCTTAACCCTTTATATTCTGTGTGTGCTGTATACTGCTCATAACAATTACAGGAATTGGGGAATTGGAACAGCAAGCTGACACCTTAGCTGACAACAAGTGCAAAGTAAAAATATCCACAGAACAGCTGATGCGGCAATCACACACTGACTTACTGGTATACATTCACACTTACAAGTATTTGAAAATCAGGCATTAACCGGTAGTTCTGCCATCTAGCAAAAAGCACTGCGCCATGCACCTTGCAACAATGTGTATATTGAACTTCTGTGCCATAGCGCAGTGAAATAAGATCCAATCTAACAGTGCATCACCTGCAATTGTTCAGTCAGCATGAACAGTCTGCTGGTCCACACAGAAGTTATTCTTGGTACGCCACAAAAAGCAATCCTACTAATTACCGAAAACAACGAAACGACCGAAAACAACCGAAAACAACTCTTAATACGGATAGAACGCGGTTCAAACATAGAAATAACAACACACAAACATGATTAACGGTGAAAAAAGTGGCCTTAAAAAAAGCTAAAAGGAAAAAAAGGTGATATTGCAGAAAATAACCAGTCCAGACCAGAGTCGCTTCCCTTGGGAGACATGTTCATTTCGTCCTGTTCTCTTGGAGCGAATAAGTACTTTTTTCCTTTAAACTAGTTTAAGCCTCTTTTTCACCTTTAATTATGTTTGCGTGTTGTTATTTCTATGTTTTAACTACGTTCTATGCGTTTTAAGAGTTGTTTTCGGTTGTTTTCGGTCGTTTTCGGTAAGTAGTAGCACCCCACAAAAAGTATACACATGAGGCAAATTCCAGTACATGTGCCGGCTACATATTTCATTTGTCTTTCAAAATACTTCAGTTAAATCATTTTGTAACACTGGTGGACATTCTGTAAGTATGCACGTGTCTTTAACTAGAGCATCAATTCATGAAATGACAAGACTGCAATATTTTTTGTGTGTATATATTATGTATGGCCTGCATCTCAGAATTTGCTTATACATGTTATGACCATTAATTCCAATTTCCATCTGAGAAGAAGTCAGCCGTTGTTTTTGTTTTGTTTTCAAACTTGCAGATAAAAATAACCTTTCTCTGGGATTACTTGGGGCATAGCTGACATCGATAGGCAGGGATTTTATAGAGATTAGGTCTGGAGGTCAAAGTGAAATGGAAAAGAAGCACTTCCAACATGCAGAGTAAATGCGATCACTGTGGAGTGAAAATACAGTACCATAGCTGAGCTAAAGAGTCAGAACGGAGTGATTTGCAAGTACATTTCAAAATAAGTAGAGCATACTGTCTGGTGATAGTAATGTTGACACATGCATGTCTCTTCAGCTGGCGTAATAGTACTACAGTGAGTAAGAGTTACGTTGATCTGGAGTGTGTGATTTGAACTACAGCCCTGAACAGTAAATGTGTCTTTTTCAGATGGCCTGCAGGCTATTGCATGCTAAATTACCAAATTAAAATCCTCTCTCTCTCTCTGATTATAAAATAAGCATTACCATTCTTAAAATATTAATCAGTTCAAAATAAAATACAGTTTCATCTCTCTCTCTCTCTCTCTCTCTGAGGACCTGTGTGTGTGTGTGTGTGTGTGTGTGTGTGTGTGTGTGTGTGTGTGTGTGTGTGTGTGTGTGTGTGTGTGTGTGCAATTTCCTGTTATGTAATTTTTTTCTCATTCTCTTCATATTCTTCTTTTGAATTTCCTTCTTTATGGTAGTGTAGCAACAGCAAGTTTGAAAATGGTTTTTGTATGTATATAACTTCTTCCGTTGTAAAATAAAGGATCGTTATCGTTTTTTCTCTCTGTCTTTCTGAGGACCTGAAGCCATCGTTCACTCCTATGTACTTTACAGAAGGAAAACACAGCCCTGGTCTTGCTAAATTAATTTATCTTATGCTGAAAAAGCCTTCAAGGTAGCCAGGAATATTCCGGGCTCAGCACTACCAGGGTTAACATAAATTAGTTAGTCTGTAATTATAAGAACACAATTTAAACAAGGGTCTCCAGATCAATTAAAAAATCTAACTTTCCACAGAAAGGAAGAGAAAAGAGAATGGAATCTTTGTAACAGAGGCCTTTTTTGATGCTCTATAATAACAGCATCGGATGGCTTCTACAGCTTGCAACCAACACGCCAAACCAAACGTCAATTCCACAAAATATGTTCCACTCAAGATGAAAAATCCATAGTACAGGCTAGGTAGAAATAAATTGCATGGCTGTCTGCAATGCATTCCTGATCTTCGTTCCTCTAAAACTCCGTCTCCTATTATCAAGCTTCTACCCAGATACTGAAGGTTCCTTGGTGTCTGGTAATTATTGACCACATCCACGAGCAACAGTAAAACACAGTTTTCATGAAGCCTTCCTGCATCAGTCACCGAAACATCATAACGCTTGGACTCTGGTACATGACCATGTATGCGTCACACAGAAGGCGACGCATGTGTTCTGGAAGGTTCTTGTCATCACTCACATTGAGAATGTCCTGGAAATTGTCTTCTGACAGCCATTTGGTCAGCTCCGGAACATGCTGAACCTCAGGGATGTTGTAGCCACCTTGTTCGCCTGTACAACACAAAATGCATTTCATGATAATAGTAAGCATACTTAAGGGATGCTCTCCCTCCCACAGGAGCTCAGGGCACTTTCACTTTACAATCAACACACACCCACTCATCCAGACACACATGCAACATGCCTCCACACATACATTTACGTACAAACACACAAGTGCAGCATCATACACGGTCTCACCCGCCCTCAACCTCAACACACACACAAAGAGCAGGGCTTGTGGTAGATATTTTTTCTGAGGGTCAGCATGACTTCCAGCAGAAAAATCTGAGGGTCAGCCTACTCTAACAGACATAAACGCCGTACATTTCAGAGCGTCTGTGGCGACTGCTCTGACAATCGATTGCCGAAGATTGAAACTAAAACTGTGAAAGCTGTGCGTCATGCTATCAAATTTGATTATCACGCGACGCACTCCTGCTCCAAAATTTTAAAATCTGTGCGTCAGTAAAACCTCCAGTGATTTTTTTTCTGCGTCATTTCGTGATTTCTGTGCGTCAATACGCACAGTTTGTGCGTTAACACAAGCCCTGAAGAGACCAGCAAGATGATGTGGCAACAGCTATTGGTTGAGGACAGTAAAGAGGTGAGTTTTCAGATTTTGCTTAAAGGATGGTTTTGTGTCCACAGATCTGATACTGGAAGGTCATTCCAACAAGTCGGCCCCTGGAATGAAAAACTATCTTGACCGAAAGTCTTTGTTCTGACAGAAGAGACATGGAGTTTCCGAGTGTCAGCGGCAGAATGAAGCTGTGAAGAGGGAGTCTAAAGCTAAAGTAAAGAAGACAGATATAGAGGACAGGAGGAGGTGACACAGTTGTACGTAATGGATGAAATCTTATATTAAATTCTAGAGGGCACTGGCTAGCAGCGCAGGGTGCGGAGGGGGGGGGGGGGGGGGGGGGGGCGTGACATGGTCTGATTCTTTGCTTTAAGAACTATGCAAGCAGCAGCATTTTGAACCTTCCGAAGTCTGTTTAGGACAAACTGAGGACAGCCAGCCAGGAGGGCAATGCAGTAGTCCAGCTCCAACAGGATAAAAGCAAAAATGGAAACTTTCGTGTAAAATGATGGCCGAAAATGTTTTAAAAAGTCTATTCAGGGTGAATTAAAATCAGTACTGGTATTTACAAATCACTCTTACAAACTAAGGTGATGCTTCTTCAAAAAAAAAAGAGAAAAAAAAAAGCAAGCACCAAAAAGAAAATATTTTGACATTTATATTTCAGTGTCAGTTTTCAGTCAGCAACATTAAACACACACACACACACACACACACAAACACAGAAACAGTTAGCATAAGGATCGTCACAGTAACAAAACTCAAAAGGAAATACACCAATCAAGGCTTACCCATGCGATCGGCCATGGAGTCGAAGAACACCCAAGGTGCATCCTTGCCCATGCCACACTTGACAAAGGAGACATAGTGACTGGTTTGAATGCAGACAACAGCAAACAGCTCCATCTTCTCACGCGGTAGAGCCACTTCTGGTGGACCATTTGGCTCTCCGTTTTGCCGACTAGACTGATTGGCTGCCTCACACATTTGATTGTAGATGGGTTTGAACTCTGGGGGCACCAGCAGGGGCCTGGGGCGGTGTCCCTGTCGCTTCTTGTGTTGATGAGACTACAAGCAAATTGGAAATGCGTCAGATTATGTGTCCCAAGTTATATAAACATGTAGATTACATCACTCACACATCTAGAGAAAGAAGCTGAGTTTGTGGACTTGGTGTATGTGGTAGTGACATAAAAAGAAAAGAAAGCAGTCTAAACCTTCCCCAAAGAAAACTGTATGTCATACTTATTACAGATCTGCAGCAGCGGTGGTACATGTACAAGTCAGTTACCCTAATGATGCAGCTAGATTCTTGAACTCAAATAGTTCCCATGAAGCACTAGACTATTACACAGTAATGATGACAACATCTAGGGGTTGCAACTGCAAACAGTGCAAACATGTTCCAAAATATTACAAAGAAATCGTTAATCTGAATTTTGGTCTGTTGTGCATACACAAAATCACCAGCACATGACAATCTTGATTTGCACTAGCGAACATAATACAGAAGCATAGCCTTAGCATAACAAGATAGCTATAATTCAAAATTTGCTATCAGTAAGGTTAGCACATTGCTTCTGGGACTTAAAGCAGCAGAAAACACTAACCATGGAGAGACATTTTTCACAGAATGCAGTGGTATTTAAACCCTGGCCATGAATAAGGTAGCAGTCCTTGCATTCATAAGTAGCCAGACCTCCACAAACAATGCATTCACGGATTCCTGAAAGAAAAGCAACACAATAAGCAAAGTGTAAACATTTTTCTGTCAAATCTATGTAGAAAAGACATACGCAGTATGAACCATCCTCCCCATATAGGGTTTTTTCCCTTGTTTCTTGTTTATTTGTTGTTTTTTTCATTCATTCAAAAAAAAAAAAAAAAAGATGCACACGCACACACACTGAATGAGTCACCTGTTTCTAAAATATCTGTGATGTCAATCTCAAGACTAGGAATGATACGACGGTACATCTTGTAATCCTTGCCAAACCTTGGCATCTGAAGAATCAGGCAGGACGGAACCTGTAGAGAATTACAAATTCACCATTAGCAGAAGCAGTTACTGAAAGGTGAGTGGGTGGGTGGGTGTTTCGGGGTTTTACGTGCTTTTCCACCACACACAGGTAATATCAATGACGGGGCAGCGAGGGAAAAGCCAGAACATCACTGAAAGGCTGTGAACCCCTCATAAAGTAAAGTAATACATGTATTCACAATGCTACAAGGTGATACTACTACTATTGCTACTCTGCTCACCATGTTGGTCTCCAAGGTTGACAACATAGTTATGTTTATCGGAGTTTCACTCCCTCAAGTCTCATGCACACTGTATTCCAAATTTTCACCACATCTGATCAGACGTCCATTGTGAGCTTCTGCAGAAGTTACATTTTTCTCATCATCTTAAAATTCTTATGGGCAGTCCCTGTTAACTAAGGAATAGTGAAGTACAAATTATAACACACTGACCTCTTTCAACTTGATGTCTCCTTGCAAAGAAGACAGCTCCAGAAGAATCTGTGTTGTTGGCAGCAAAAGCTTCTCATCTTTTTCAATGAACAGCTGGTAAAAAAATGTGTGTTCACCAGAACTGCAAAAGCCAGCAAAAACCAGAAATGCCATTAGATAGCTGCCAGTGGGTGTAGAGTACTGTTGGGAGCTTGTCCAAACCAGTTTAGTACCCTCTACACAGCTGCCAGCATGCCTGTGGATGCTGTCACCATACATACAAGTTTGTTGGGGTTTTTTTCTATTTGTAGGTGCTGCTGCAGTTTTGTTTTGAAATGTGGCATAACACTCTAGTCACGCTTTCTCTTGTTGTCAAACATTTTGGCTGCCCCATTTGAGATGTGAGCCTATGATCAATTACACATTAGCTACGAACAGAAGCACTACAACTTACCTCAAATGCAGTAAAGGGTCAGCGTTCATAATCTGTGACAAAAGAGCACTCAGGAACTCTTCAGGATCTGGGAAAACAAATTCAGACATGTTCATCTGTCTGAAAGTTAGAGATTTTAAAACACAATTAATCTGCCAGTACTGTTAACAGTATTCAAAATCCGGAGCCTATCCCTACAAAAACACACACCTATCAGTATTATACAGTTTTTGAGTTCATATTAGCTCACAAGCATTACCTGAGCAACCGATTATCACACACAGAATTGTCATAACCTAGCTGCCAGCAGACAGCCCATTCACAACCACTCTACTGTGTGTGTGTGTGTGTCAACCCAGAACACAATCTCTGATGGCGCTGATGAAAGGCACACATTACTTTTCCATAAGCAGCCAGGACAACCAGGAGGATTACCTCCCTTCCTGAAGCTGGCTGTGGGTTTTGAGCGACACACATTGGTATCCAGGCAGGCAACATATTTATACGGGTCAACTGATGGGCTACTTTCATAAGGGTCTTCAACAGTTTGAGCACAGTTTCCAAGTATACTCATTGTCATACTGTGCCCTATACTGGGCGTACACACACAGACACACACACACACACACACACACACACACCTTTTTCTTCTCCCATCATTCCTGGTATGGTTCCAAGTTTGTCCAGTAGCTCCCTTAATTTTAGCACCTTGTCTGCTCTGACATAATTAAATCTGGAAAAAGATGATGCGTAACATTACAAGCATATATATGTCACATGAATTCTCCCTCATATTCATAAGCCACTCACAACCAATATGGCAAAAGCACTGAAAGCACAAAATTTTATACATGTTTATGGGGTTTTTGGTTTGCTTTGTCTTCGTGTTCTTTGTCCACTCATGCAAACCTTTCTCCAATTAGATCTAGGTGCAAGCATGTCTTTCATGTCTTTAGCCAGCATTGGTATATATATGCATGTAATTTCCCAGAGGGGATTAATAAAGTATTGATTAATTGATTTAAATCCTCAAAACTCACCTTCGAAGTGGATTAACTATTCCCTCTTTCAACACCTTCTGCACCTTCTGACAGTCAGGTAAGGAGTTGGCTCTAGGTGGCTGGTTAAAGATGAAATCAAAGACAGTTGTGAAATAAAACATGGCAAAAAGTGAGGCATCGAGGTAGCATGAATTGTGATGTCCTTGGATGCCTCGAGCTTTTCCGCAGATAATCCGCAAATCTTCTTCTGATGTCACTTCAGGTGGGCTTTCATCACCATCAACATCTGGAGTTTCAAAACTGCCAAATTCTGAAAGAAAAAGTGGCAAAATTATTTCACCTTGTCAAATGTTATCACTGATGTCAGAGAGAAACTGAAATTCCAAAATCAGCATCAAACCAACATTTGAAAATAATTCATGCATGTATTTTATAAAATCTAGTAGGGCAAAAAATGAGGAGGAGGGGGAGGGGGGGGGGGGATCACTGAAAGCAAGTACTCTAATGACCTAACTTTTCGAACATAGTGTGCAATCTGGAAATCCTTACATTTCGACCAAGTGCAAAAATATCTGTCCCTAAGTTTTCAACCAGACCAGTAAACCTACGAAGCAACCTGAAGATAATGCCAACTGTCCAGAAAAAATGAAACCAATTCATAAAACTTTGCTGATTTGCCAGCCTGCTATTCAGTCACTTTGTTGATACCGCCACTATGTGGGGCCGGAAGTACAGAGTAGGTCTCCCTTCACCACTTCGTTTTCTGCCATCCCGCAAATTTCACTCTGTTTGCAGTGGTCCATTTGAGAGTTTAGAATGTGGAAAATACTTATGTGCAATTACAAGGACAAGGAGGATATGGTGATTAAAATGTTAGGTAAGGTTTCAACACTTTGTATGCTTTTCAAGGCCCCTGATGCAAGATACTGTTTCAAGTAGCATTATCATGAGACGCACCAGCACACATGGTGTTAAGTGAAGATGGACAGACATCGAAACTGAAGCCTTTTTTTTAACTCCTTGGGTTTTTACCCGATTTCGAGATTTTAAGTGTAAAAAGTGGTCAAAAAGTTTACTTAAAAGTTAAGGTCATTATGGTAATCTAATTTTAGTGCACTCGGATAGACCCTGCCCCCCCCCCCCCCCCCCCCACACACACACACACAATGGCCCTCTGTAGCACCCAATCATCCACACAAGTGAAATTCCTTATCAGTATAACATAACCAGCCACCCTCACCTTCATGACTAGGGTTGTCTCTTGTCTCCAGCTGAAACCGTTTGTCCTTACGACACTTGTTGAGTGGCACAAACAAAGCTTTCCGAGAAGCACAGCTAAAGTATCGGACGCCGTGAAACGTCCCATCTGTTCCTGCAGAGATTTCCTCCTCCTGATAAAGGAAACGAAAAGCATATCAAGATATTCCCAGACAAAATGTGCATTACATGATGTATGTACACATACACACACACACACACACACACACACACACACACACACACACACACACATGAGAACATCCTTTATGTAAGGCTTGTAGCATACCTGCCTTCTTAACATTCTCCTGTTTAGTATCTTTACTGTTTACAATCCAAATGCAAACGGGGAAGGAGTCAGATTTATTTTTGTATACATTCCTTACGGAAAGAGAAGTACTTACAAATTTATACAAGGCACAAAAGCAGCCTGTTGGAACCCCCACATACATTTAAAATTCACTGAAAATCAAGAAACTCCTAACAAGTAGAACACCTGTAACAGAAACTGGAATGAAATATGTGAAAAGAAAAGAACATTACCATCTCCAACCCTGCAGTTATTTTGGAAGACTGATTATCCACTGTCCCAATCCATCGAATGACACCATACCGTGGTGGTTTTCCTAACACTTCCACCATGGACCCGACGACAAGGTCAGGGTCAACTGGCACGGACGAGTTTGAAGAACTTGTAGAGCTTTGTTTACGTTCGCACGATTCTGTGTGACAAAGGAAACATAAATTATACCAAACACCATTCAAGATAATGTACACTATCAACAAAATTATTTCAGTAAATTAATACTAATACAGTCAAACCTGTGTAAGGCGGTCACCCAAGGGACTGGACCAAACTGACCGCCTTAGACAGGTGGCCGGGTTGTCCAGGAAGGCATGTCAACAGCTAGCATGTCACCCAGTGAATACTCTAGCGGTGCATGTGTTACGAGCTGACAACAGGGCTCGCCTAAAGCTCTCTATACACTTGAAAATACGTGTTTGGGGTCCTTTTTATTTTTTTTATTTTTATTGCACACCGTTTGATTTCAAACAAACAGATCAGCAGGTGATCGACTGACGATGCAACAAAGCAACAACAAGCTTCCTGGTGACAGCAGATTCACGCACATTAACACATCGTCGTCTCAATCAGAAGCAACAGAAACGACAAACAGGGTGACAACACCTTCACGTATTCGTACACCTTGGAAGTTGATCGGTTTACAAACACAAAGCTGACTGCTTCCTACAGACCTCATACTGATTGCAAAGCAATCAAAAGGACGCCGCTAACAGCCACCCCCTCGCCCCCACTAATCCCCCGGATATTCAATCGGAGGAGGAGGCGCGTGTCACTGTCAGTGAGCCGTGGCGTGGCTAATCCTGGCTTGTCAAGCAGTTAGGCAGTCTGTCTTGTCAGTTGAGAACACAGCAGGGGCCCGAAGGCGGTCACTACACAACAAAGTGACTGCCTTGTACAGTGTGAAAGGTCGTTTGGGACTGCCAAAATAGGTGGCACGACCGCGTTAGACAGTGACCTGGTTATACAGTGCATATATAGAGGGAAAACGCTCGGGGATCCTCTGGGGTGACCGAGTTAGACAGTGGCATGGCTTATACAGGTGACCGCCATGGCAGGTTCGACTGTAGTAGGATGTCTTCACTCTCACATTAAGTACATTTAAAAAGTAGCAATTAAAAGTTACTTCAATCACCTTGGTATCTACTCATCAGGTACACAGGATTGACACCAATGTCATCCCCAGACACAGCATCCTGCAGACCCAACTGAGTTATCTGAATCACATCACCACCATTCTCCTTGCTCTCCTCTAATGGCATCGCAAGCTTGCGCCGAGCACCGTCTTCAGGCTTGCCGCGTACAGTCTGGTCGGAAGTAGCTTCCGAGGTGTGCAAGGGCCTCGAACTTGACCTTGAACCTGTGACAATGCTACTGGAGGACTGGCTGTTCAGCTCTTGGAGAGGCTGGGCTGCTGTTGCACCCCGTGTGTTTCCTGTGTTCTGCGTCTGACACTGTCTCAAAATCTCCTCTTGTGCTTTCACGAAGTCCTGGTCCAATTCCCTCTCTGGGTTGTACTCATCAGGGCCTGGTGGTACCACTACTAAAAGGAGAGAAAAAGTCCTTTGAAGCTGAACAGTGTGGGGATCAATTTTGTTCTTAATTAAGATTAGCCTACAGACAAAACAGATTCAACTGCTAGTTAATATTGTTAAATCTAAGGTCAGTTGAAACAACAAACAATGATCAGCCTCCAGCATTTTTTTTTTCACTAAAACTAAAATGAATGAATTGATAAATAATCTACATGCTATCCATTTACAAAGTTCTACGTGTTAAATATTATACATGTATCACTTGTGACTGTGCATGTAAGACTGACAATACAATTACAAACACGTGTCTGCAAAACAAGTGCTCTCATTTCAACCTCACAGTCTATTGCACAATAGACAATGCATTGGATTGTATGCACATGCACATGAAAACACAGACACCACGCGTACATGTACACACACACACACACACACACACACACACACACACACACACACACACACACACACACACACGCATGCAAAAGAACTGACCTTCATGATCATCAACCTTGATTAGTCCCATCATGGGAACAAGCGATGCATGACCGTGTTTTGTGTAGAAGAGTCGGTGGTCTTTGTATTTACCAGTACCAGTGCCAATGGGGTTATCCTGGAGAAAGCGGGGAGAGGTTTTTACTGTTGTTTATATGCCTGATGCAGCCGGACAATACAATTACAAACATAGTCATTCTAAATTATTCTGCAGGATTGCCGTTTATATATACATGTAGCAAAATATTCTTGCACTGCTAAAACTTCATCTGTTAAGGCGCGTCTTAACTATGCCCGAAGAGGTCCTTGCCGATGACATCCGAATTTCTTCGCCTTTGTTCCGCGTGGCCTCCACTACTAACTAGGCGTTAAGCATTCGTGACATGTGACCGAAGGAAAATAGCAATGGCGCCGATTGTGAGCTTACCAGTGAAGTGCGTCTCGTAGCAACTGTAGCTGTTGAGGGAAATCAAGGGGTTACACGACAACATGGCTTTACGCACTCAAAAGGGCACTATCTGAACTAATCAATGTGACCCAACTGCACCATGAATTGCATTAAAAACTGAAATAATCACCAACGAAACCACTGAACCGACAGACAGTTACGAGCCGGTACACCGGCGTAGCAGACACACGGTCACCAGCACACGGCGGAAGAAAAACGTCATACCAAAAACAATGTCACGGTTTTGCATCAATTTTAGCAAACAAAATCAAAATTCTACACTACCTCAGTAATCAGAGTGACGCAAGTGAGCCATGAAAGTTATAGATGCCTGAAATATCAGCGACTAGAACGTTGACTCGGTGACGACGCGGCGAGCCGCCACGCGAGCAGACGGCGTTAGCATGCGAAGCAAAAACGCTGTAATTACAGATATTTCGCATTCTTACTTCACCTGTAGCATTGTAAGTCAAATGTACACTATCCTTACTAATCAATGTATTCCAGCAGCACCAAGAAACTTCTTCATTGCAGAAATATTAATGCTTGTAACTTTGAACAGACACCGGCCATGTGCGAGCGCGACCCTCCGCCATCTTGAAATCAGATAGCTGGCGAATCTGGACCAGCCAATAAGATAGCGTCTGGCGAAATCATTCGTGGTTGATCAGAGTTTATCGCATAACATGTCGAGCGAAGCCCGAACAGTCCAAAATCTCTTCGCGAGGCCCCAAAATGTTTCGAGCGAAGCGTTTTTGCTTCGCTCTTCGGGGTTGATCGGCATAGTTAAGACGCGCCTTTAGACTATCATGCAGACTTTCCATATATTTCTTACAGGAAAAATTCCCAAGCTGCAGAAAAGAAAAGTCTTACCCCCCCCCCCCCAAAAAAAAAAAAAAAAAACCCTCATCAAATTGAATGTAAGATAAGGAAAAATCAGTTTTGTTCTCCACGCCCATGTTGTTGGTTGGTTGCTCTTCCTTAGGTTTTGGTTGTTACTGTCTTGAGGAAAAGGTTTGTTTTAGTGTTGTTGTTTTCTTGGGGATTTTTTGTTTGTTTGTTTTGTTTTGTTTTCGGGGGAGTGGGGCAAAGGATCAAGAGATTTTGTGCAGGTTGCGTTTTCCTCAAACAGGAAAGCAAAAAACTAGACATCCAAGAAATGGAAGTGTCTTCTGTGTTAACTCACAAATTCTACTCCAACTGTCTTTTCACCACTGGTATCCTCTGGCAAAATGCCGACCCATCTCACTGTCCCATACTCATTCCCATGGTCACTGGGCCACATCACTCTGTCCCCGAGCCGTAAAAGGTCACCCATGTCTGCTGACTGGGAGTACAAGGAACTGCCCTGGCTGGCTCTGGCACGGTCACTCTTCTGCCAACTTTCTCGCCGCTTCCTCAGCTTGTGCAGCGGACAGAAAACGGCACTGTTGTCCGCAGCTGTGAAGTATCTTCTTTTCTGGTATAATCCATCACATGTTCCTTCACCTTTGTTTTCCTGTAGACAGGGAACAAAAGTGATCATTTTTCTGATTATATATATACAGGGCATTTTATTTGAAGGATTTGTGTCATTCAATGTCAAAATACAAACTTTATTTACCAGAATGACTGAATGTCAACAAGAGGTTTTTACTGATCAAAACTTCTGGCACCCTAATCAGGTTATTGTTAAAAGTAAAAACAGAAGGAAATATAACGCTGTCAACAGTCAACAATAAAAGAGCTGTGATGTCAGAGTTTAATATGGTAGTATTGTTAGCAGGAAAGTAAGAATGTGTGTGTGTGTGTGTGTGTGTGTGTACACGTGTGTGTGTGTGAGACAGAGAGAGAGAGATCACAATGTATCCAAACCATACCGTCAGCTCGATGCCAAAATACAATCCAGGGAGTTCTGGTAGTTGTCCACGATAGCGTACTATACCAGGAAGCTCGCTCTGATGTCCCTTTATTTTGACGAAAACCGTGTCACCTGTCCGCAGTAGGGACCCTTCCTGTAACCACTCCTTGCTCCGGTATACTTCCAACCGTTCCACACAAGTTGGTATCGGCCTTAGCAGATCAAATTCTGAATCAGTAAGGTTAGCAACCTCTTGTCGACTGCACTGGACTTCTACACAGTCCGCTGTGTCGATACTGTCGTAATAACCGACTCCAGGAGTTCGCTCAAGCACATCAGTGAGGATTGGGCTCTCGACCAAAAGTGTGCCAGCCAAAAGCTCGACCCTAACTGCGTTTGTTCTTCCAATGTTTACTAATCTTTTGTCTTTCTTCTTCTTTCCTGACTTAGACACAAGAAGAATAAAAACACTTTTGGGCATAGTGGTTATCAGTTATCAGGTTGGCTGGGAAATTTCGCCAGCTCATGGACCAAAAAGTCCCAGTGTCCTATATATAAACGCCATATTGTTGGCTACAGACTATCGGCTTCCGGGGCAGTAAAGTTGGGGGAGACTACTCTCTCTCTCTCTCTCTCTCTCTTTTCAACTTTCGTTTTCGCGAGTGTTGTTGGTTTACTGGCTGGCCAATATAGAGTGGGACACATAAAACTAAACAAGCTTCCATTTTTTTACATATTGCTCATTTGTCCATTTAATACGTCACAACCGGTTTGAGACCGATGAGCAATGCTGGCTCAAGTTATCCGGTTGGAGCGGCAAATGGCGCGGCAGTTCAGTGCCGCCAGGCCCGGTAGTGACCGGGCCAATCAGTGCCAGTAACCATGTTCCACTTACCGGCTGACGTCGACAATGTGATGAATCAGTCGGTGGGATTGCCCCGAAAGTTTAGTACTCAGAACTGTACTGGCGCCACGACTGATATGCTCTCAGTCAAAATAGTCCACTGACAACTGGCTCTGGCGGCCCGGCCAAGTCATTTCAGACGACGGCGGCATACCGTCGACCGTGGAGGTTTTCATGCTGACCGAGACTCAGTGACGGCTCGCAGGCTGCATTCAAGAGCCAGTGCCGTTCTAACATCCTTGTTCACATATCCGGCAATGCCATGTGGCCGGGGCCACAAACTGAACTCAGACTTCAAGTCACTATACTCGTGATTATACTGTCGGAATCAAAATATTTTTGGCATCCGGCACATAACTGATAGAAAATCACGGCTTTCTTATCAGTCTCACTGCGGACTGGGAGTCGGATGCGAGTAAAAGTCAAGTTCCCCCCGGCTCGGCTGTTGCTGTTGTAATTAATCTTCGTCAGCACGTGCACGGTAACGCCGGCTTGACTGCGGATCATAGTCTACGGCAACAATGCCGGCTTTGATCCTTCAGTCTCACTTTTTACTCGCATCAGTTTTGGAGGCCCAGCGGCCCCTGTGACACTGTCAGAGTGACAGTGTGTGTGTGTGTGTGGGCGAGGGGGGGGGGGTGTCCAACACTGAACTGACTTCTTACCGAACGAAGTTATCTCCACGGGCTCAGCTGCTGGAGCTTTCTTGTACGTTATGTCAGTGGGCTGAGCGCCAGCCTTATAGATGCTGTCAGTGTCACGGTCAGTGTGTGTCGGGGGGTTGGGGGGAGGGGAGGGGTTCATGAGGTCTTCAGACAACTTGAAACATGCTGCTGACACTTCTTGCCAGTTTTGACGTTGTGCCTGCCGTCAGTGTCGCCGGTCCGGCCAAAACGGCAATGCAGCAACTCCACAACGGGTACACTGAAACCAAGCTCTTTCGGAGTCACGTAGAGACCATCTCAGTGGAGAAAATATTTGTCTTGCAGTCTGACCTGACAGTGTGGCAGTGAACAAAATTTTATAGAAGCTGAACAAGCAGGAGAAGACGCTGTGCCGGTGTGGCCCGGGATCTCAGCCGCGCCGGTCAGGTTCACGCACCTCAGTTAGGTCGCTGAAGCCGGCATCACCCTGACTTGCGATTGCATGATGAGCGATGTGAGATCTTCTTGTACAGGTCAGTATTAGTTGCATAACCCAGAGACATATATATATATATGTCTCTGCATAACCCTAAGTATCGAACATCACGGGAACCCCGCAATCAATGTTTACTTTCTGGCACAGTGTTTACGGTCGGGTCGGCCTGCCCTCTAGCACACCAGGCTCTCTGGGGCGACTGACTGGCACCGCGCTGTTCTCCACACACTCGTCACAGTTACACGGTTAGCGCGATCCATGAAAGAGTGCCATAATACGCATGCCGATAATCCGCTTGGCTGACTTCACACAGTGGCAGGATTGAGCGGCTTAGTGTGAACCGCCTTAGCAACATACACTGACTTCAAGTTAGAGGGGCAGATCGTGATATAGGCCTGTACTGGAGTGCCACGTACGGTGCCAGTGGCCTAGTATGCGGCCGGGTCAACTGGCCGACTGAATCAGTGCCGCGTACGTGGTTTGGCGACACGTGCTGTTGAGTAACGGAAAACACCTTTCGTGACAAGCATTTCTTAGAAAGACGAGTCCCTGTAGCCGAGACTTGTTGGATCAACCACGCGGCTGAGGGTAAGGTTCAAACTCTTGTCCTAACGGTGTGCACGGTCTGCGCACTCACGAGGCAAGAACGACTCGATGCCGAAGCCGAGTTACAGTCGCAGTCTTGAGATCAGTCGACGCATCACCGGACTCCTGACTCATTCATGCGCCCGGTTGCAAACACAACAGACTTACTGTTCCGCCCCCTTCCGCGTTTCAGCTGCCACTGACCATAGAAATGTGCCACTGACACCGCTCCCGTCACAGTCTTTACAATGGGCAGCGCAGCCACGGAGGATTTCCGTTGTAGTCAAGTGTACCGGCCGGCGCAACCGCATATCTTTGCCCGTGCCGTGCATGGCTGCAGATACACGCGTCAAAGTGGGCATTTTTGGCGCAGTTAACAACACAGTTCGTCAGTCATGGAAATCACAGATTGCCTGAGCTGAATAATGTTCTGCTGAACTGTTTAGTTAGGGTAGCTGTTTGTCTTCGGCACCTGCCCGCTATATAGAGACGTTTTCAGTCAACCAACTTGAATCTTCAGTCTGGGGAGACGTCAACACCACTTAACCAACCACTGATTTGCGAGTGTCTTTTCGCCTGCATAAGTGACAGAACTATTTTGTACTGCTGAATTGGACCGTGATATCGTGACCCCCCCCCCCCCCCAAAAAAAAAAAATGTAGAAGATGCTGCTTGCAGCGACTGATAAACGTAAACAGTATTATTATTATCATTTGGCGGCTGCGACGCCGGCCAAGTATCATTATCCAGGCCATCAAAAATATTTCATGCCGTTAATTATTGTTTCTCTTTTTTTGCAAAAACAAACAAACAACCGGCCACCAAATAGCAGACAAACACAAACACCCAAAACAAAAGCAGACACAGATAAACGCGCCGTTCAGTCAAGGTAATGTTAGAATACACAATCCGGGTCCTCTGTTCATGTTTTGAACAAAGGTTCAATGATTAACATCAAGTATGCTTGACTACAACCGCACCCCCCCCCCCCCCACACACACACACCCTACACCCCGCCCAAACCTACACCCCACCCAATCCCTTTCCAATGAAACGCACACAGAAAAGAACATCAAAACATTACAGTCGCGCAGTGCAAACGATCATCTCAACTGTTCAGAATTGGATTTTCTTGTGCGTGCATGACGTTTCAGTTGTGAGCTCAGTGTCTCGATTAAATCACCGTGAGAAGAATCTGGGATACCCGAAGAGAATCGCCGAGCGCCGACACGAACGAATGGCGCCACATCACAGATAACACACCTCAGTTAGGTCCGTTGATGGATCAGGTTAGGTAGGGATGGGGATCGGGAAGGGAGGGAAGCTAGAAATCGAACCCATGACCGCAACTGCCTCCTCAATCCAACGTCCCCAACCCCACCTGACCCCCACCCATGTGCCGCACCCCCTCCCCGACACACTACCACTGCAGTCTCCAACTGCTGCTTGGTACCACGTTCTGCTCCCAAGACCACCCCATCGCGATTATGGCAACATTTCTTGCTCTGTGTGTGTGTGTGTGTGTGTGTGTGATTACAGGTATCAAAGCGTGCCCCTGCGCCCATCTTGTGTGTGTGTCCCGGTGTGTGTGTCCCGGTGTGTCGGTGTGTGTGTGCACGTGCGCGCCGGCGCGCGCTTGCTTCTGTGTGCGTGTGGTAGTGGTATCCTAAGTTCAACAAGGACAAAAGATCGAGCAGCGGGTTCTGTCACTCCTCTGTACCTAATCTTTCATCCTTGGAAAATAAAGTGTCATTGTGATTCTCTCTCTCTCTCTCTCTCTCTGACACCGTATCAATGATTCACTGATGTGAATGCCGCGGAATCACCCGCGGCAATTGTCTCTGTTTTCAAAATGATGCCGTGCAGCGACCATCATAATATCGATCATAGGCCCTACAGGGTTAGTTGACGTTTGTCAGCAACACGATGTTGCATTAAAAGCCTTTGTATAGAGTTTAAGGTTCAAGGATCGCAGGTTAGCCACGGTCAGCTGATCAGTCAATGGCAAACGAGGTTGTGAACCCGCCGTGCAGCCGGCTGCATGACACACTATGATGCCCTGCCAGTCTCTAAACCAGAAGCGGGTTGGGGGTTGCGGGGGGGGGGGGGGGTAGGGCGTGGGTCAATGGAGAGGGTCAGTAACCCGCAACTAGTTCTAGTAGTACATCAGTGCCTAGTACATCACTTACGGCTGACGCCGAGTCTCAGTCAGCACTGGCGGGCTGGCAAGTGATGGGGGTAGGCCGGGGTTCTCAGTGAATGAGAAACTGTATAGTCCAGCCGGTATGGTATGCTTCTCATCGTCGCACACAACTGATTCAGTTTACCCATTTCAGACCACATTTCATGGGAGAAATGCTAACTGACCGGGGCCGCACTGGGTCACGTACGCCGGAGGGGCCTACTGCTGCTAGTGACTCTGACAAGGCTATTCAATTAAGTTATGCATACAGCACTGAATCAGTTTTCCGCCAGGGCTATCAGAACTAATTCGCACAGCATACGATAATACAACTGCTATCGGGAAAACCCTCCACTCAGTCCATCAGTGGTAAAGTCGAAGTCAGTGGTTCGTAAGTTTTGGCTGTGGCGTGACTACTTGAACTCAGTCGGCACTAAGGCGCATAGCACGGTGTATCAGTAGTTAACAGCCTGACACTGAGTTGCAACATAGATCTTGGAATCGACTGCCGATGCGAGTGATAAACCAAGACATGTGAATTAACTGAGCAACAACACGCTTTTCACTTTGTTTTGACTGAAACGCCCATCCGCACCGGTGACCACGCGATACGCGCTTCCTCGTGCAACCATTGGGCACGCGCCTAGAGCAACGGCCGTTGCGTAGTCACTACCGGAACTCTTCTTCACCGACTCCAATTCTCACTACGCGTAATGTAGTACCCTGTCGCCATAAAGAAATCTTTTACGGTAAATTTTTCACCACAAAAATAAACAAGTCAAAGTCATAATTCAAGCATGATGAGCATACAGGTAAAAAAGAAAAGTCATTTCGTTGCTCAGAAATGGCAAATAGAGCACTTCCTATCGAAAAGGGGTCCGTAGCAACCTGGATCAATGCGCGCAAGTGAAAAGTCCCCTAACGACAGGGTAAGACACTCGCCACACAACGGAATCCTCACTTGACAACTTGAGCTCCGAGGGAGTGGGTCTGTGCTGGTAGTCGGTGCGGTGTGAGACTTTAGCTCTGGATTCGTCTTGAGCTCGTACAGAGAGCAAAGATGTTTAAAAACACATTTCAGAGCGGCTTCTTGTCGATACTCTACAGTATCGGTAGCAAACCTCTGCAGATCTGGGATAAAAAGGTGAGTGAATTTCGAGTTTCAAATGTGCTATCACAGAGTCAGCGAACATGACAACGCTTCCGTAGTGACACATGACACGCCTTCTGTGCACTTTGACATATCCAGCGGGTCGTTTGATACTTATTTGATATCAAAGTCGTGCAGAATCGCTTTGCTGTGAATAAATATTTTGCCTGTGTGGTGGGCAGTTTCCCCCTATTTGTGATTCTCATCTTTTCCGCCATTTTGATCACTGCCACACTTGGGCGAGTTGTGGATGCATTTGTTTGCGCTGCACTTTACGCCAAATTAACCGATGCTTTACACGGTTTCAAAGTTTATGTGAGCTCATGGTGGTTTATATTAGCTTCTTTACCATGCACAGTGCTCTTGGCTATGCTGTTCGTTGCCTTTTGGTACAAAATCGTGGACTTTACCATTACACAAAGGCGAAGGCGCAGTGTATCTGTTTCTCGGCTTCTGTGCCATTTGAAAGTCCATATTCAAAGTATTATACAGTTTTTGAACCTAAAATATCAGAAAATACACGCGTATGCGAAGTAAAACAGCAAATAACACGAAAAAGTTCGAAACTTTCTCCACGTTGTAACCTCTCAGCATGGTTGCTAGGGAAGCACTTCCTGTGCAATATGGCCGCCATGTTGGATCATAGTGAATACAGGCATCTGATACGGTTTGTGTTCATTGGCAACACAATCTTAGCTGTCAGTTCGGATACTTTTAGCAGTTTTGAATACATTTCATTGAACTATTGTTTTATTTGTTTTTCAGGTCCGAAATGGTCACATCAAGCGTATCACAGACAATGACATCCAGTCTCTAGTATTAGAAATTGTGGGAACAAATGTGAGGTAAGTTTGCAGAGAGATCTTATTTGCATTGATTGTTGTCTTTAGCATTCGTTTGGTATCATGAAAAAGAAATATTTTAATTTTATGTTTTGTGTTGTTGTTTGTTATTGTTTCTTGTCATTTCAGATATAAATATGCTTGTGTTCTCATTGTTAGTGACTAAAGAAAGAAGGCATGAAGAATAATAATTTTATTTGGTTGCTATGGCCGCTAGTGCCTGTTGAAAATTTTCAGGTAACTGTGTGGATGACTACTCAATACTGTAATTTGTAAGAGTAACTTGATGCAAAACTGACACCAATTTAATGGATATGTTTTTATCTGTTTGTTTTCAGTACGACATACATCACATGCCCTGCAGACCCCAAGAAGACACTGGGGATCAAGCTGCCTTTCCTAGTTATGATCATCAAGAACTTGAAGAAATATTTCACATTTGAAGTACAGGTAAGAGACTGTTAAGAGCACATAAAAAAGACTTTGGACATAGGCTGTGTCAGTGGGATGAAGTCTAATGCTTGGGGGAAACACACACACACACACACACACACACACACACACACACACACACACACACACACACAGAGTCTTTTTAGGGAAAGTGTGGATGCTTGAAAGGTTTTTCATCATATATATTTTCATTTTTCATGGGTTGCTAGGGGAGAAGGGGAGGCAGGCATAAGGAGACATTCACTTAGTGAAAATCTCGCTGCTGCCTGCTTATTTTGTGGTTCTAATTTTGAAAAAAATTAAGGCATGCTTCTTATTGTTAATAAGTAACAGTGGAAAAACAGGCTGAAGGAAGGAAGTAAGCGCCTTGAAGAGCACCACAATAGAAAACTACTGCAATCACAAATGCTACCAGCCCAGTGTGCATGTAGAAATTAGAATGCCCTGCAAGAGAACATAATTATATGCCATCCAAGTCTGCAGTGTCAGCAGTTTTGTACTCCCTAGATATTGCTTACCAGGACAAGTTGATGAGAAAAGGACAATCCAACCATCCCCTGCACTGACCATATACTGACCATTAGTTATGTAGTCTTCACTCCTGATCATTGAAATCTCTGTACTGCAGGTCCTTGACGACAAGAATGTGCGGAGGCGATTCCGCGCCAGCAACTACCAGAGTACAACACGAGTCAAGCCCTTCATCTGCACGATGCCCATGAGGCTGGACGACGGCTGGAACCAGATCCAGTTCAACTTGTCCGACTTCACGCGCCGTGCCTATGGCACCAACTACATCGAGACTCTGCGAGTTCAGGTGAGTAGGTCTGCGTGACGCAAGATGAGGTCACTTTGTGGGTGTCTTTCCATTCTAGAGCAGTGTCTTTGCCTTCTTGTGTTCGGCAGAGTGTTTATCACAATCAGGTTAAACTTTGGGTTGTCTCTGCGTCATTAATGCAAAAACACTTTCACTGAACATTGTTGATAATTGCTGCAGCCTTAGTCTGCATGTGAAAGCAACATCCAGACTTTCATCTAGAAAGTGGTTTACAGCTTGGCATAGTTTTTGTGTTAAGGTGTTCTCTTTGTCTCAATTCTGAAATCAGTCACCACTTGAGAGTATAGTGAACACTGAAAACGAGAGTACCATCTCTCATGGTTTGTGTTGGTTTTGTGTTGTTTTAGATTCACGCCAACTGCCGGATCCGCCGAGTGTACTTCTCTGACAGACTGTACTCGGAAGATGAGTTGCCAGCAGAATTCAAGTTGTACCTCCCCGTGCAAAACAAAGGCGCCAAATAATAGTGGACACTCATCACCCCGAAAGCCTTGTCATCATTTGTACACATGCTGTTACTACTCAAGAGCCTACTTGAAGAGGGAAACGAAAATGACAGTACATTCACCTTTTTTGGAAGCGACACACTGGCAATGCACACAGTTTTATGGCCGATACAATCTCCTGACATTTGAGCTGAAGCGAAGAGGCTGACCTTGATGAAATTCTGTGGGAATTCTGAACGTCTGTTGATGTGCTGTTTTTTTTGGTTTTTTAAAAATTATTATTATTATTACTATTATCTCCTGCTTGCTTGGCTGCCAGCCAAATGGGATGAACAGAGTACAGAAGGAAAAACGGTACAGAAGGGAAAAAATGACAATTTTAGTTTGATGTGGACATTAGGATGAGTTATGTTGGCATAGTGGACTCACACTTTTGGTTTCATTTGGTTGTGGCATGACCACTTCAGGAGTGAATGTGACCTCAGGTTCTTATGTTTAAATGTGAGAGATGCTTATGTCATCTCAAGCTCTAGATCTGGAAGTAAATCACAAAAAGTCCACCCTTATTTGTCCTCTCTTTTTTTTTTTTTTTTTTTTTTTTTGTTCGTTGTTTTCCATTGTTCATCTGTATAAAGCCATCCACAGTTGTTGCATGGAGGTTCTGATGTGTTAGGTGGGATGTTGGGACAAAATGCAATGTCTTTTTTATGGCAAATTTTGTTGTAATAATCGTCTGCCTTTTACTCTCCTTTTTGTTGTTTATACATGAATCCCAATATCCCACCTAAACTGATTCGCCATATGCACATGTTCAGACATAAACATTTGAATGAAGAATGTGAAGATCGTCATGTTGCATTTTATTAGAATATGAAACTGTAAATACCACTCAAATAGTGAAAATAAATATACATGTTCGTAATGTCCTTCAGTCTGCAGTCTCTTCCTCTTTTTTTTTTTTTTTTTCTCTCAAAGAGTGCATGAGAGTGGCTCACAGTACACACTTTTGAACTAACTGCTTTGGGCGATGTTTTACATCTGTGCTGTTCCATTTCTGCAGATTCAAAAAAGAGCTCAATACTTTCCTTACACAGCTGGATGGATTTATATAGGTTTAACATGTACTCATCACAACGGTGGTTTCTAAGTTGGAGGTGCAATCCCCCCCCCCCCCCCCCCAAAAAAAAAAAAAGCCTGCACGAATGTTTTTGCCCTGTCAGAACTTAAACCCAAAATCGTCCAGTTTAGTGGTGTCAATCACTTAACCAGTTGAGCTATCAGATTCCCCCGCTTATACAGTTGCACATTCTTTGATAAGATTGTTGGCATCATTTTAGCTGAAGGTACAGAGTGAGCTGCTCTTTTAGGTACCGGTACATCAAACAGGTACTCTTTCCACACTTACTTAAAAAGAAAAAAGCCAAAACAGCAAGACACAACCTTATAAACACTGGAGGAGCGTATGACAAAAACCAACAAAACTTGAACTCTGTGTGTGTGTGAAAGTTCTCATAAACACTCTTAGAACAAAAAACAAACAAACAACTTTTCAATCCATTTTGAGTCATACACAATAAGCTCAAGATGGTACACCAGTAAACGAAGAAGCTGCAGAATAACTGATCTTTTTAAATGCATTGTGTACAACCATTCAAAAAGTTACACAAAAATAGTGCATTCACTGGTTGGGGATCACAAAAGAGTCCTGGGACGTAACCTATATCATGTTTTACATTTGAAGGGCAGAGGAACAGTTTGGTATGAGTTAAAAATAATTTGCTGAATCAGCAAGTATGTGTTTGACTTTAATATCAGCTATGTGTGCCAAAATTAATACATGCATGTGTATACATAATTTCAACAGTATCAAAGAAATGTTGAGTGGAGCAACGTTCCCTAGTCTCGTATTTGAAGATGGACACATAGCCAGATAAGATACACTGATGGAAACAGTAGTCCTTCACACAAAGCTGAGGAAAGACTTGCACGTTCATCCGTATAAAATGTATTTGACATACATGTACATGTACCTTGAATGTAAATATACGAGCAAAAGTCTTACACTACAGACGGCTGATCAATGCAAGGGATGCAACCACTGGAGCACATGGCTACTCAGTTGCACATGTATAGCCTTTGGACTACCACCACCACATGATTTATGCGTGATAACAAAGGCCGGACAACAAGAAAAACACCAGCACATATACTTGGCGTAAACAGGAATTCAAACTTGTGACCAGCGCACTTAAAACCCAACATTCGATCTACCGTTTGGCTATCCAGGCTCCCCTCAAAGAGAGCAAAGAGTGGAGATGGTGCGTGTGTGTGTGTGTGTGTGTGTGTGTGTGTGTGATTGCATGTGTGTAGGTTTTGTATTTGTGGTGGAGCTTTCTTCTGCATTTGTTTGTTTGGGAGCTGGTTTGGGTTATCAAGATCTGAACTGAAAACAAAAATCATTGGAATCCCAATCTAGTTATTAAAAAAAAATCAACAAAATCTGCAACAACAACAAATTCACACTACTGAAAGTTAAACATTGCTTAAGAAATTATTTTGCAGGCTATATAGCTGAGCATTGGTCCTGAAGGAAGCTAAAAAAAAAAAGCTGAAATAGTGATTCGATCCACAGTGCATATATGTACATACTAATCAAATCTTCATCCCCTCCCATTTTTTCCTTTTTCTGTTTTTTGTTGTTTTTCCTTTGGGAGGGGGTATTTTTTAATAACTGTTTATATGTGTTTAAAAACTGTTTTAGACCTTTCTGTTTTTTATGTATATTTGTTATAACAAGCAAGAAAATTATCAAACATACCCTCAGGAAACCAAAATTCGAACCCCTCAGCTAGTGTTCTGCATGTACCTGCACACCATAATTCTGCATCTGCAGACCTGCGTGAAAAGGACACCTTTCTCAGCTACCCTGTATATATAATTTATAATCACAAATATCAGGCAGGCAGTCTGGAAAGGGCCTGAACATAATGATGAACTGGGGAGAGGGATGAGGACGGATGGAAGGGCCACTTATCATAGTTACGGCGGATATTTTTGTCACAACAGTTTCAGATTGGAAAGTAGATGTTTCACACTACATCATATCTAGACACCAGGGAAGGTATGTGATTAGTAACGAGTTACCAACTGAACTGGATGTGCGCGCACACACACACACACACACACACACATGTGGCACACACACACACATGTGGCGCACACACACACACACACACACACAGGACACTGAAAACAATAGACTTACCACCACGCCCCGACCCCCCCCCCCCCCCCACTGCCCTCCCCATCCCTGACCGAGGAACTGCGTAAGAACACTGAATTTGTAACCATCGATTTACGTAACTTTCCTTAGCCTGTCTACAAACGGCCAGTCAGGCCGCCGGCACACAGGACACACATGCAAGCACTGAAAAAAATATTATCCCATTCACTGCCTGGTGCACTATAAGTACACCAGTTGTACTGAAGAGCATACTGTGTGCCCAACATTCGTCAGTTGTATATATATATTCATGTAGTAAAGTCAAACACAGGCAGTACATGTACACAAGCAAGCCTTTGTCGCTTCAATGACCATGTATCATCTATGTGTACATGGAAACACCACAGTCACGACAACGATCATTACAAAGTCACTTTTCTTATCACCTCCGTGTGACAGTGCGGACTGATATACTGGCGGCTCGTTAACCCTTGGTTCCTTTTGATCGTGAGAAGCGAGTTCAGCTTGGGGAAGTAAAGGCACTACAGCCGGCAGGGTGAGCCCCTCGTGAAAACCGCAGAATGGTCCACAGTAGCCTAGCTTCGCTTCAGTTTGGGAGCATGCTGTAATAATTTAGAACAGAGGGTCTTCGGACGTGGGGTCGGTGGGGTGGGGGAATTTGCTAGCTATTTACTCTCTCCCAGGTCTGATGTTCAGTGCGGGGGGGGGGGGGGGGGCTTCCAGCAGCGGCAACTGCAGTCCCACTCCAGCTTTCTGTAACAGTTACAGTGTCACAGTGAATGAATGAAGAAAATCAGAGGCCTAAGCCGGCTCAGTGGCCCTACATTTTTTTTGTTCGGTTGGTTTGTTGTCAGTTGTTGTTGTTGTTGTGGTGTGTGTGTGTGTGCGTGCGTGTGTGTGTGTGCGTGTGTGTGTGTGTGAGGGGGGAAGGGGCGTGCATGTATGTGGGGAGGGGGGGATGCGCGCGCGCGTGTGTGTGTGTGTGTGTGTGTGTGTGAGTCAGTGTCAGTGTACGTTCCCCCGGCAATGGAGAAAAGAGATCCGACAACTTGAAGACGAGGTTATAATCAGTGTAACGGCCGTGTAATACACACATGTATACCTGTACGTGCCATACACTCCTAAAACCTGTTACACACAAACAAACACACGTACGTTGCCACAGAAATGAAATTATCGGCCACGCCACACCAACCTCACATGATTTTCTATAATTATTATTGCACTGCACGCGGATGTGTTCACGAGCCAGCAGTGGGCGGGGTTTCAAGGGTGGGACTCAGTCGGCTCGTCTCCCAGCACGGAAGGGTTGAAATAGACGTCGGGTAGCGAAACTCCGTGTACAAGGCAGAATGGATCAAGATCGTTGCCGTTTGGCCGGGTTGGCGCTGTGTTGTTGTTGTTGTTGTTGTGTGCTGTTGCTTTTTCGGAGTGGTGGGTAGAATTACGTTTTCAGTTCTGATCAGTCAGTCGAACTTCAGTGATATGTCCTGAGCGGTACAAATCGCAACAACAACAACAGTTCAAGTCGCAACAACAACTAAAACAACAACAACTACAACAACAACAACAACAACAACAACAACAACAACAACAACAGTTCAAGTCGCAAAAACAACACCAACAATAACAACTTCCAGTCGCAACAACAACAGCAACAACAGTTCAAGTCTCAACAAAAACTACAATAACAACTACAATAACAACAGTTCAAGTCGCAATAACAACTACAATAACAACAGTTCAAGTCGCAATAGCAACAACAATAACAACAGTTTAAGTCGCAACCGGCAGCAGCAGCAACAACAACAACAACAACAACAACAACAACAACACACACACACACACACACACACACACACACACACACACACACACACACACACACACACCAGTCGGAGGCATTATGTATCTCTATGCACACACTGACTGACGCATCCGTCGACTGCCGTTGCAATGGATACAAAATTGTAAACCATGACGAAAATAACCCCCGCAGACTAAAGGGCGACGGGTTGTAACTGGTAGCATCTGCAGACCTGCACGGACAGGACTCCCTCCGGCTCGGCCGCGGCTACCCTGGCGACTGTAATCACTTGGCATGGTGACTCTTGAAAAGTACACCGGGGTTGGATTATGCCATTCATTCCGTGGGGATTTTTTTCCCCCTTCCTTTTCCCCCCTCTCCTTTTCCTCCTTTCCTCCCTCTCCGGAGGGGTGGGGGGGTGGGAGGAGGAGCCGTGCGTTTACTACGCTCTGTTGTGGGTCTAATCATGGACGTTGAACGCCAGGCCCACTTCTCACGCTGATGATACAATCTTTGTATACCCTGTCTAGTGTCTACTGATGTTTGCGGGTATCCAAGGACGCCGGTCGCGCGTGCTTTGGTGTGTTCAGTGGGGTTTGGGCTTTAAATAATTAAGTACACCGCCTCGGTGACGGGCACTGTGACTTACGTCACGTTACGACACAGAGAGAGGCACCGTGACTGACACTACAAATAATTGCGGACACTGGCCCACATTTTTGGATGAATCTGTTTATACGCATCCCGGCCGGCCGGTCGCCGGCGCAACACTGGTCAGTCGAGCCACACTGTGACACCGTGGGACACAAACTCTACGGTACTAGTGTTGGCTCAAGTTGGGCCGGTAACTTGAAGACTGCGGATTATGAACAAATTATGAAGTAGAGTGATTACTTGATTACTGTAACCCAATCAGTGTCGGCGAGCCACCCCGCTGGCCGCGCGGGCCGGCCCGGGACTCGGACTGACTGGGGGGATCAGGTATCATAGTGTACTATCCAGTCGACCCACAGAATGTTTACTTCATCAGTCCAAAGATAACACTTGAATTCAGTGTCCGGGTACAGCCGCTCAGTTTTCAGACTACTGTGATTTCACTGAACTGACTATCAGTGATTTATTTTTTTCTCTCAGTCAGTCGGGGGTGGGGTTCAGTCGGTACTCAGCTCCGGCAGTAACAGCCTTTACGCTGTCATGCAGTCTGTCCCCCGGTACTACTGTGATGTCAGTCACAGCACGGTCAGCGACCGGCATGATGTCAGTCACTGGCAGCACGGTCAGCGGCCGGCATGATGTCAGTCACAAAGTCGGTGCTCAGCTAACCGGCCGTGGGCACATTTGGCTAAGTTGTTCATTGTTTATATTCAAGTTTGCAGTCTGTTCATCAGCTTATTTATTCACTGAGTTATTTATTTAGCGGAGGGAGGGGGGGGGGGTATCTCCGTGAATCAGTGCCAGTCAGTGATGATCCCGGCCGGCACTGAGTTTCCAGTTCAGTTTCGACTAAGTTTGTCAGTGATCACTGCAATGACTGATGCCGGGTCAGTCCCGGTGACTGACTCACTGAGTCGAAATACATGTTACAACAACTTGAAAAGAAAGACCGTGACCGACAACAACTGATACTGATGACTGAGGATACTATCAGTTTCACTCGACTCGGTCAGTTCAAACCGCGGCCAGTCAGTCGGTGCGGCAACTTGAATCCGGCCTGACGGTATAACTTGCTGACTGAAAACCGGCGCGTATGTCCTTTATCCAAAAATGAAGCAGATTTGCTCATGATGGTGAAATCGCTGGTGATAAATATGCGGACGCCTAGCGGCTCCGTCAGTCACGGCGCAGCGGTCCACTGAGTCGATCTAATCGCCGGAGCAGGTACGCTGAAGTTGTCGGTTCAGTGCCGACACACGTACGGTTAGTGAGTGATTTCATCAGACGCGTGTACGATCTTTTTTGATGACACCCATCAGAATTTAGACTAGATTCTATCAGAGCTCAAAATCAACTGAATAATGAAACGGGCGTAGAGGTGTTTATTTGAGAATCGGTGAACCTGCCGGTTTGTTGGTGCGTTGTCTAGACACCACGAGACCGGAAGCGAAAGTTGCGGTTTTTCCGCGGCAAAAAAAAATTCTTTGGAAACATTAAAAACAATAGATGATAGAATCGTGTCAATATTTTCCGAAGACAGTTCGCCGGTGGCGAGGCTTTGTGATTCATTTACTATTTTTCTGTTTTCAGCGTTCCTTTTCTGTGCGGATAGCGAAATGGCGGCCTCCACAGACACAAGTTTTGAGGAAGTGAGAACTGCAATTCTGGACAAAATTCAAAGTTCTGATGTGAAGAGTGAAACTGAAATCTACCTCAGTAGCATTGGAAGTAAAGTAAATACCGACAAGGGGAATGAGAACGCTGAAAAGTACGTACTGACAATTGTTTTATTTTGATTTTTGTCTGTAGGCTCTCGTTTCATTTTCACATTTAGCATGTTGTTCGCTGCGCCCAAGAATATTGTGGTCAGTTTTATACTGGAGAAGAATGAAAAAATAACAACAAAAGAAACAGCAACAAACAAACAAACATACAAAACCCCAACACACTATCAGAACTGTGATTTTAACGTTACAAGCAGCAGTTTTTGATCACAACTTGGTCATACTCAGTGATAAACACCCAAAGGTAGGCCTAGGTCCAGTCGTGGAACACAGACACATGATATCGCTACATGTTGTCAGTAGTATCATTACAAACTGAAATCTTCGCGAATTCATTCATCCTGACGATTCAATTTCACATCATTTCTTCTTATTCTGAGGTTTCCAGCAAGTTGTGAATCTAAAACTACTAGTAAAAGTGTTTTAGTTAAGTCGGACCACGATCAAAAGATACTGTAGGTCAGTTTTTAAGTTAGATAGTGGTGGATGCTGATCAAACGATCAGGCCTCGCAGCCTAATAATTATTTTATCTGAAATTTTGTCATATCTTATTCATTCCTACTGACTCATCAGCCCATTTTGTAACAAGACGCCTTGCAGGCACTCAAAATATTAAAACTTGAAATGGGATACAGCCCTTTGATGAGTAGTTGCTGGATCCTCTGTGTCTGACTTATCACGGGTCCCCCCTGCTTCACATTCTACTTTCAGTGCAGTCTTTGTGATACCAGAACAGAGTTAGTTTCCTCACTTGTTTGAAGTGTACAGTAGATCTGCGTACCAGTACTTAATGTATGTATTATCTTTTACGTAGATGGCTGCAGTGGGCACGAGGTTGTCGTCACCTGAAGATTGTCAGTTTCCCGGTTCCTGCAGGTGTTCTGCCGAAAGACTGCAACTGTGGCGAGCTGCTGGATGTCAAAGTAGCAAGCCGGGGCCCGGATGATGCAGTGTATGACGCAAACCAGATGATCAGACAAAGAGTAAGCAAGAGAAGTATCAGCACACTATCTTATTTTGCAGGTAGTCTACAGGACTCAGACATTCACTCAGATTGTTTACCTGCTCTGCACACTGTCTTTTCCGCCTTTGTCAGGTTTTCAACCTGCGTTTTTGTTTTAAAATCTTAAATCACATTGTATAAGTTACTATACACACTTGAATAACCTGTTCTTCCACCACATCTTTGTTTTCATTATTTGTAGTTGAATGATGGTGAGAGATGTCATTTTGAGTGAAACTTGCTTTCTTTCTTTATATTTTAAAGTGTGCTTGCACACAGAGAATGTGCATTCTTTGCTTGGGCAGGGCAATAGGTGCCTGCGTAACATACTTGGTAGGAATAAAAATAATATACGGATTATGTACTAATGTAGGCACTTTAGGAATAGGGTTAATTGACTTGTCTGGATATAATGGCCAGTCTGACCGCTTTGTGTATCAGTCAGTGGCCACCAGAAGGTAAAATTATGCAACTGATTTTCAACAGCAAGATATTCTCTTGCAGGTTGCCCGTGGCAACTGTTTTCTGCGGATTGACGGGGGCCCTTACAGAGGCAGTCGACTAGTGTTGTACGGGCTGAAGAAATTTACAGGTGGCTTGGGTGATGATGATGACAGAGACAGGGGGGACAACCACACATGGCACCGCTACTTCACAAAGGTATAGCACCTTGTCTTGACTTGATAGAGCAAACACAAAACACATTTGGTGGTGTGGTAGTCTTTGAGTATTATGTTACCTGAAAGTGTGCTTCTTAGCAAGACGATTGGATTTTTCCTGCAATGAAAACATATCTTGGGCCTCTGAGGGTTAAAATCATTACTACTGTCTTGGTTAGTTGAGAATTCAGAAGCACCAACTAGCAAGGTGTGCCGCTTTATGTCATCCTTTCCTGCTCCTTGTTCCGTTAGCTAGAGAAAAGAAAGACAGGAGTCATTGCTAATTACAAGTACGTGCAGTCAGACAAGCACTTGGGCAACACGGCATCATTCTTGGAATTTAGTTCTAGCAGGTGTTGTTAACAAGTCACAAACTGAAGTTATAAAAAACAAAACAAAAATAAAATGCAGTGTGGCTTTCCTTTTCTTGTACTTGTAGCCCATGGAGTCAGCAGCTCGGCTTGTCGCTACACGCAAGGCCAATGGGGAAGCAGCACATCTAAGCTGTATTGAGCTGGCAGGTCAACTGTTGATCTGTGCTGGCTCAAAGAATGTTCATCAACTTTTCAGGACACGTGGTAAGTGGTTTTTGTTAAGCCTCTTGAAGTGGGAAAGGGGGTTATTGCGATCATCTGCATACATGTATCCCTGCGTCTCTCTGTATTTCTGCAAAATATCTGTAATAGCTGGCCCACCGGCCAGTTTTTTCTTTTTTTTTATTGCAAGCCACAGCCTAGGGAGGTGGGAGGGTCCTGTGACTAACACCACTGGGTAGGTATTGTTAGGAAAAAGAATTGAAAAAATATGTTTATTCCTTCAAAGTACATCACCTGATGTTGTTACTACATGTGTAGAACAAATACGGAAGAGGGGGTGGGAGAGCAGGTAGGAATGGAAAATGTCTGGGCAAGGACTTTTTCCACCACCTTGGCATGGCCTTGTTTGAATTTTGGGTTTGGTGTTGCAGTTGTTTGTTTTATGACAGGCATAGACTTGGAATCAGTAGACTTTGAAGCAATAGACATGTAGACAGTGGCTTAATGTATCGGGACAAGTGCAAAAACACTCATTGGTAGGGGGAACGGTCTCCAGCTCATAGTTGACATGTTCATAGTTTTAAGATAGTTTTAGTGTCATGCAGCTCTTTCACTGTAATTTTGTTCATACTGCAGAAGACATTAAGCGTTACCATGGGGACAGATTCCGAATAGCAGGGGAGATCAGCGAGGTAATTATGGACATTCTGGAACAGATGGACCCAACAAATAAGAACAGGTACCGGTAATCTTCTTGCTACAATGGGTAGAGTTTGAAGTAAAACAGAATATTTATACATTTATCTATGCATATAACTCATTTATGTGTATGTAAATGTATAAATGAATAATTGAACATTCACTTAAGATCTTCACATATGAGTTTTTCAGTTCATACACATTCCGTGCTGCTGTAATTATTTTTCAGCAAGGGAACTTACATACACCACTGTAATGAAATGACAAGTGTGAGTTTGTAGTTTATTCACGCATGGATGGGAAATGTATATAAATGTGTTTTGAAGACCTTTTGCTGACAATCAACAGGCTCCTACGGTTCCTTGCCCACACAGGTTACACAGCCATTTTTGAGATTTTGTCTCCTGACCATCAACATGTGGAAGATCTCAGCCATCTACCGGGGTAGGTGACAAATGAACCGAGTGCTTTTGAATCTTTGTTAGCACTTACCAGCAGCTGAAGTTTGATGGTGATTTTGGTAGAAGAATGCAGCTAAAAAATAAAAATAAAAAAAAGTAAAAAACAAAATACAGTTTACATATTTATTTAATGATGGACTTATTATATATTCTCCCCCTTCTCTTTTCACTTGCAGTAGCTTCTATTCTTTTTTTGATCGAGCATTATACTAGTGATTAAATTAACCTATACAAGACTCACTTGCCCTGAGCTTATGCTAACCCTGGCCTTGCTTGCCTCGAAGAAAGCAAAGGAAAACTAGAATGTTCCTTTCAAATGATAAAACTTTCACATTGGTGCTCTTTGTTTGTTTACACACAGCCAAAAGAAAGTGCATGAAGGGAAGTACTGTGGAAAATATGGATCTGTTTGTAGAAATAGTTGCATGGTAGCACAGATTCGGACCACACCCACTGTTCTGAGTTACATGTACCTTGTAAGTTGTCCCCATGTGCGACTATCTTGTTCCCAGTTATCTCGCAACACATCCACAGTGAGTTAAAAAGCAAGTGTTAGAAATGTTAGCAATTCTGAAGGAAATGATACACGTGTATTTTTGTCTTGTCCTGTGTTTTGTGTAGGAACTGTTTACGGTTTATAACGTGGACATCACCTGACCTAGATCCGACATCAGACAGTGAACTGTGCACCGTACCACCTCATATTGGCATTGAGGTAACTTGTATGATGACATTTTCAGTACAGCTGCTGTTTGCCATTCCTGTGTACCTGTGTATATGTGCAGGGCTTCACATCTGTGCAATATATAATGATCATATTATAATAGGACAAATGCCCTGGCTGACCGTAAAAGAATAGGACATTATTTTGTCCTGAATATTGCCCTTTGTGGCCCAGAAATAATAAAACATATGTCCGCCGTGGTAAGAAAGTAATCAGCCTTGTCGAAAATGAATCGGTCTGTGACTGTTGTTTGACATGGATACAAAGCCCTTTGTGTTTGTGTGACAGACGGAGAGATAGAGAACAATTACAGGCACTCGTTCACATGATCATTGCAAGTGGATCACACTTTACAAGACTTCTCATATTGATGCATTTCTCTTGTTATGCTGTTGTGGAACAGATTGCTCGAGCCCTCGGATTGCCCACGGTTGACTACACCATCTTACCTGTAACAGCAGTAGAAGAGCGCATGACAAAGGTGAGACTGGGGCACAAACCTTTATGCATGGTGGATCACCTGTTATTGGTCCAGGGAAAGACAATTGTGGTCCCACATACGTGTGATGACCTCCCTTGGGCTCTGCTACACTTTCCCTTGAGCGTTGCATAGACCGCAACCAGGAAGGTATAATCCTTTGACTCAGCATGGGGGAGATAAAAAGGCAGGGGAAAAAATGAAAGCAACAACTAAACACCACCCCCACCCCCTTCCCCCAAACAACAACAACAACAACAAAACCCAAACAAACAAAAAATCCGCTTGGAGAAGTTTGGATAACATCTTTTTCTGCCAACAGGTTCGACAAGGATACCAGTATGAAGGAGAGGTTCTGTACTTCTTGGACGAGTCTGGTGAGGTCATTGGACTGTTGAAGAAAAAGACCATTTGGTGAGTCATGATGCTTCTTTGTAAACAATCGTCACACCAAATGTGTGGTTGCCTTGGATACAAAAATACTGCTAAACTGTCATGGCAGCAAGCATCAAACTAGCAAGCATTCATCAGTGAATAGACTGCGTTTGTGCATATGAGTGACCACATGCCAAGCACTTCGTTCAGCTGCATTGATCACTTATTTTGTTGGGAATGTGTCGCTGATGTTTAGTATTGGTCTCGTTTCGTTTGTGTAGGTATATCATATGTCGTGCAGTACGGGAGAAGGTTCGGGCTGCGTCGTCGGCCAAAGCGAAAAACCCCAGCACCTTCTGTATATCAGTCCCTGTAAAAAAGGTCAGAGTAAGGTTGTACTGTAATGCTGTTTGTATCCATCTTTATCTGTGCATAAAGCAAAGCACTGCCAAATGTGTATCCCTATGTCTGTTTATCTCTGCATCCCATGGGCCCCTTAGTATATATCACAGTCAATCAAGCATAGTGGTGTTAATTTGCCAGGGGTTTTTTTTTTTTTTTTTTTGGTTAGTTATTGTCACAAGATAAAGGAAGCTGCATCTAAAGTGTTCAGAAATTCAGATGTACAAATTCTCTCACCATGCAGATGGAGAAACGTCTTAGCGAGATCCAGACATGGCTAGGACTGGATGAAGAAACTCTTGCTGCTTGGAAGGTACGGGGCACAGATGTGTGTTTTGTTCTAAGACAACATGTAGAGGTATTGTGTCATGGCTGCTGTCACAACTGTATATATTGTTAAATTAGTTTTGTCTTGATAAGGCCTAAAAACAAGCAACAACAAAAATAAATAAAGGAGAGAGAAAAAAAAATTGACAGGTCACTTAACAGCTCCTGCTTTTTCTTTGCAATCCGTTAAAATTTACACACTCCTCCCCCCGCCCCCAAATCACACGCCCATACCCCAGATATAAATTAAATTTTTTTGCAGTGAGCCAGTCTCCTTTGTTTTGATGTTTTCTTTTTATGGACTGCACTCATCACTTTTACAATCTGAGTCATAAGACTTTCAGATGAACCTTTTGTTGAAATCCCATTTTGAAGTACCGGTCCATACATGTATTGTTGCTGTCCTCAGGTTCTTGCTATTGGTTTTCTGAAGTGGGCTCTGGCTGGCATAGATGCTGGAACAATTCGTCATGGCCAGATTGGTGACAAGTTTCCAGTGTTATGGTAAGTTGTCGGTCAGAAGTACATTGTACAAATTAAGGTAGTGCCCAGGATACCAGATAGTTCTCTTAAAAGCAAGCATGTTTCTGTGAGTTTTTGGCATACAGTATATGCTTGAGTGTCCTCCGCCGAAGTATATTTTCCTCCAAGTTGCGTCCTCCCCTTCTAAAACTTAAAGCCTCTATGTTTGTAATGCCGCTGCAGGGATGGATTTACTCATATATGCCAATGAGACATTGTCTCCTTGACCAGTCATTTTTATGTGACATTTTCATTTTCTATGAGACAGTCAAGTTCACCAGCATCACGCCACATGTCTGTGCCGAGAGCCTGTTCCTAAGTGCAGTGACGTTCAGGTTCTGAACGGAAAAGGACCTCTCGATCGCAGAACTGAGAAAACTGATAACGCGCCAATATTTTTTGCAACTCTTTCGAGCGAGAGTTCCTGGCAGCGCGCGCGGCGAGCGGGATAAGTAACTTGCCTCATCACTAAAATTAGATTAGTGTAACAGACTCTATGACTGACACAGACAGCGTATCTCTGCTTCGTGTTGTCAAGTGTGCTTGTGATGTCATGTTCGTGCGACATATGACGCATTTAGCAAAATTTCTATGCGACATTTTATCAAAATATGAGACATAGTTGCACGGCGCACGAGAAAATCGATCCCTGCCGCTGAGATGGACAACTGCCGCTTTTGATGCTCTGAGGCTGTTTACCAGTTTGAGGGAAGTTTCATTTTGCCATTGCAACTGTTTTTTTCGACTTTGTCTCTGCTAATAATAGAGAAATATGACTTTCTTTGAGCCTACAGTCCATTTTTTAACAGACGAACTCGAAAAAGCTGATAAAAATAGCAACCAGTCAGCGCCGTCTAGCTGGTCCTCAGTCCGCAACCAAATCACATCGTATGCTGAGTGCACGGTTCACCTCTAGAACAACTTATATGCTGGTCAGTCGCCACAATGGTCCCAGATGCTATACTGTGACCCAAGTGATAGATTCTGATGCACAGATTCAGCACATTTGATGAAAAGTTTTCCACACGCTGTTGTATGCCTGCCATAGGTATTGAGACTTTAAAATGAGTGTCCTGACCCTGGGTAGTTGATGTTGATGAACAGACTAAAGTAGAATATGGAATTCAGTTCTTGAATTGCAGCTTCTACCAGCAATGATTTTCCGACTGACTTTTTGTCGGCAAGATGGGTGAACATATAGATTACTGTCCTTGGCTGGAGAAGTGAAAGTCTTTCCCAGGTAAGCTTCAGATTGCTGTCTGAAGCTTACCTGCAGTTTGTTGCTTTTTTTGTTTGTTTTCAAGTCTCTCTTAAGCCACCGCGTTTGTGTGAATGACAGGAAACGATACTTGGAAGAATCAGGGAGTAGTGACAAGATCAACAGCCACTTTCACGAGCCTGAAGAGGATGCCAGCGATCTATGATCACAGTAGATGTGAGGATGTGCTCAAGTCAAACGGACTGTATCTACCGGTAGTCTGGAATCTCATTGCTCATTCACAAGGGGGACCATGTGAACGGTGATGTGGACACTGGATGCAGATGTGCTTTTTTCTTTGATGTCAAAACTGTTGATGTGACCTGAAAGTGACGTTACCGGTGAAGGTATAAACATCTTGGAGACATACCTGCATTGAACATTTGATGGTAGTGACTGAAAGTTGACACAGGCTGTAATTTTTTTTTTTTTTTTAAACTTTTTTTTTGGCAAGGCTGTTGAAGCGTGCAAGAGTGACATGACCTCACTGACAATCGCTCTCACCTCTTTGTTTCCATCCAACAGATGCGTTTTATTGCCTGCAAGTGCTCAGGGGGCAATAATAGAAATGACCTCCATGTCCTCTAAAGTTACTTGTTGTGGTGACATTAATTTACCAAGTGGTAAGATTTTTAAAGTGTATTGCTAAATGTCTGTTGGGTGTTATTAATAGCACAAAAGCACGCACAAAACAATTGTTCTGATCCGAGCGCACTCATGCAGTACTTTGTAGTTTGTACCCAACGGGTATTATCTTTTGTTGTTGTATTTTCTTTTTCCTTTTACATTTTCCCTTTTCAAAATTATATTTTAAACTGTGATACATGTTGTTTACAATGTAGATTTGTTTATGTCACAGGACCTTTTTCTGTTTCGGACCAATCAAAGTGGGGTTAATCAAGATATACCACACATTCTCCGATTTATTTGCACAGTAAAATTACATGCTTCAGAAATTTTCGTATATATATGACCACTGACCAGAGCTTTTTCAGTACTGTGAAAATGTTATCTATACATGTGAGTCAGTGCCTTATGGCTTTGATGAGATCCTTTTCTCACCATGACCTTTCTGTGTGTGTGTGTGTGTGTGTGTGTGTGTGTAACATTGATCTCATCTGCTTGTGAACTTTTGAACGGTGAATGAAAATTTGCACAAAGGAGTAGCATCATTACTTACTAGACTTTACCATGCACAAGCACTGTTCAGCAGTTACATCAGGTGATTTTTAAATGTCTGTGATGTTTGCACATACCCACACTCTAAACACAGAGGACAATTGTTTCAAAGGAAAAAGTCAAGCTCTTTATTAAATTCAAGTACTCTATTGTCGGTATGGTGTGACATTCACTGATTCAGCATTATTTACACAAAATGGAGACGAAGGAAGTCAGTCAGAGTTCAAATTTGACACGACTCATCCACCAAAAATTTCACCAGACATCAAAAGTCAATGCACCGTGCTGACAATTATCCCCACTCGGTCAAACATCCCCCCTCCCTCTCTCTCTCTCACACACTCTCTCTCATATACACAAGCATACACACACATGCACATACTCCCTACTGTCTACTTTTGTTTGCTTTTACTGGCAGACTTCTTGTCATCCTCTTTGTCTTTCTTCCCCTTGTCTTTGTCCTCTTTCTTGTCCCCATCTCCCTTCTCCTCTTTCTTGTCCTTCTTGTCTTTCAAGTCCTTGCCCTCATTTTTCTCTGCATCGCTGTTCTGGATCTTGTTGTCGATGAGATTGTGCAAGGCGATGACGGATCGGATGAGAGAGGCGAGGTAGACCACCAGCATCTGGTCATTGGTCTTGACGTACATGGAGCGCACAAACTCGGCGAGATTCACGTCTGGAAGCAAGTTGAAGATGTCCTGCAGCTGGTACACCACCTGTTAAATGAAAATGTTCATGAACAACTTGCAGAAAATTTGGGGGGTATGTAGTCATGGAAGGAATACATAAAGGAACAGCTTCAGGAAAATTGATGAAGTTACTTGCACAACAAATGGGGTCTGGCCGGTTAGACATTCAGGGAGGGTGGTAGATTAGCACCACCCAAGTGCAAAAAGTGAATAAAGGGCAGTGTTTCAAAAGCAATTTGACACACAAGCTGCGAGTAGAATGTAACCATGGGGCAATGGAGTGAAGCTAATTATGCGCCCTTGTAGAAAAGGTTACATATTTTTTGTCCACCACATTCACAAAGGTGATTTCAAACACTGGCACTTAAGGATCCCTGTACAAAATTTCTCTCTTGCACTAGAGGCGGGTTATCAAACTGAAGCTTGAGCAAAAACGGTATTTAGTATCCTCTGAGTTAAGTGGACAGTACTACCATCTGAATGACAACAAAAATGTTTCACAGAAGTGTTGCCAAAATCAAGTTTGTTCCCACACACAGCAGAAAGAAGAAGATAAAATTCACCTGATGGTTGATGGGCAGCTGACCAGCCACAACCTTGCTGAGGTAGGAGTCGATGTCACGTATGTGTGAGTGCAGTCCCTTGAGGCCCATCAGCTGGTTAGTTATACGCTGAGACAATGTGCCCACAGTTGTGTCCTTGATGTCTCTGTGGACAGCACATACCTTGTTAAACACGTTTCATTAAATTTTACACGGTGCAACACTGATTTAAGAATAATTTTTTTCACTGTGCAAAAATTCCCAACCAACTTTTTTGTTGTTGCTTATCTGGACCTGACATTATTAAAATTGCAACAGGCCAAATGAGAGAATGAACACTCAAGGTGAAAACAAGTTCACCAAATCAACCTCCCTATACAGAGGATATAATCAGGAAGTGCTGCAGTAATACTAATAGGTCCTGTATTACCAACCTTAGCAGATGCTCTACACCAACTTCCTCAGCCTCCTCGGCTCCAATCTCGCTGGGTACATGGTCAAATGTCTTGGTTGTGGGGGACCCATCCTGCATACGAAAACAATTACAATCAGCATTATACAGTGCGACAGAGAGAAAATCTATTTTTACTAAAGCCACAGAACCTTTGGAATTTGTGTGCACAAAATAATTTGAACAACCCAAGAATATTTCTAACTGGAGACTCAAAGATCAGTGACTTTCCCAGCAAGCGTCATTTTGCCGGATGTTGCAGTGACTGGAAAAGGACCATGGAATTTCCTTTATCACAATTCTTGACATGTACGGGCCCTGCGTAAGTAACTTCAGCACAGACAGACAAAACATACATGTATGCACAGGGATAGGTACTCTGTAAGATGCCTACTTGCACTCACTGTTGCACTGTAATTCATCAGTCACAATTTACATACAGTTCCAACTTACATCATGCACCTCCTCAACAGCAATGTAAGCCTCTGTGGGAAGCCCAAGGTCCTTGGGTTTTGCATCAATCACCACCAGCACCTGAAATACAGACAATGCTCAATAAAGATAGATCTATGAATTTTCAAAATCCCTAAATACTGAATTCCAGTACACATACATGTATAGATCCAGACAGTTAAGTAATAAAACCATGTCATAGCTGGTCATATTTACCGAATTTGGACAGTATTTGCGGATCATCTCGTTGATAGCGATGTCATTGTGGTGAAGTTTGGGTCCTGTGTGGTACCAGCCAACTACTTTCTCACGGGCTGAAAGTTTTAACACCACGGAAGCATTATTCAAACAGCAACAGAAAACTGTCAAACACCAATAAGTCAAGTACTTATGCACCTTTCTTTTCCAGCCTGTTTCTCCACTGGCTTGACAGCCCATTCTTTACACCATGAAGTAACTGGGTTAACCATGAACATAATCCCTTTATGGTATAAAATGTTGACACCTGTCAACTATAATCGTCCTAAAAAAACTGTATAAGAAGCTGCACCAGAGATTCAAACTGAACTTTACAGAATTACAGGGTTGCACATTTAAGTCGGTCCCAGGACATTGACCTATAACAATTTCAAATGTCCTATTTTTCCCACCTCAAGCGGACATTTGTCCTATTAAAATTTTTATTGCCACTAAGTGGCCAGGACACTGTGTCCTATCACTTTGCTGTTTCCAGGACACTTTGTCCTATAGAAGCTGTGGAAAATGTGCAACCCTGGAATTACACATAATACTCAAAGTAAACAAAATATTTTTGTTGTGCTGATCATACCATTCACTTTCTTGAACATCCCGTACATGTTCTCCAGGTAGTCATGGTCCAGGAACCAGACATTTCTGTCACGATCATCTTCATCAAAGGGAACTGAAAAAGGAACCAAATAACTTCGTAAGAACATAGCACAGAAACAATAGCTTTGTTGTAAACAGTGCTACAAGGAAATAACCGTACTGCCCACATTCATACAAGTAAAAATCAGATTGTTTAAGAATAAGTGCCGACTGACATAATTAAGACTGGTTACACTTTTAAAAAAGATCAGTGATAAAGGCTGACATGCACTGAACACCAACTTTTAGACCGTCAGTACCTCAAAGTTCTTATCCTTCCTCCTGTAACCATTGCAGAAAGAGGGTGAGCACTTCACAACCTAAATCAGACGCCGAGATTCAGAAAAGTATGGACTGTCAAGCCTAGGCGGATGGGCCTTGGGCCTCTGATTATTCAGCCTTCCCTGGAGATGGAACCGCTACACAAAACTTCAAAACGTACCAAAAAAAAAAAAAAAAATGTGGGAGATACGCAGATTTCGTTGTTGTTTTCATACACTACATACCTGCAAAACTGTTTGAAACGTCCAAAACGCCACTTCTGTTTGCACCAAGCAGCACACCGACCACTCTCTTCACGTTGCCGACTTTGCCCATTCGGTTGAAGTGATCAACAACGCTCAGAAGTACCAGTGGATGAACTACCACTTTTGTTATTTTATTTGGGTCTGGAGGTGACATCCTGGGGGAGTGAAGGATTGGAGAACAATCACAAATCTTGCCACAAAGATCGCCGGCAGAAATGACTCCACAAGTTCGATGAAACTAATATGGCGTCAAACGGATATCCGGCTCGTACCAACGCGTAGAAATTTACAAAATTCTAAGACTGCGTAAGATGTGAATAATGTTTATTCGAAGTCAACTATTTATTTAACAACCACCATGCCTGTAAAGTGGACTGAAATAACTTTCTTTATTTCAGTGCATGTCCCACGGACTACGACTTATTTTACCTCGAGCACATATCCGCCATGGTTGTAATTCGGTCAAAAAGTTGTTGACAGCTGCTAGGCAATAGACGCGGAGTATGAAAAATCGTAAAATGTGACATTTCAGGACTTAATTAGACTTTTTCTGCTTCGGTTGCCAGCACAATGGACAACTGCTACTCCAAGAGCAACAGGATGCCACGCGAGCAGATGCACAATCAGGATGAAAGGCTCGCAAACAAACACATCCAGACCCTCGCATTCTTGCAGGAGATGGCAAACGAAAATAAGACCCTCAAACAGAGGGTCGAAGAACTGGAGGTACATGTCAAACGAATGATTAAAACAAAAAAAATCAGTCCGTTTGTTGACTTCTAGGTGTTCATTAGGGTTAATCTAGTCAGTGAAACCAGAGATCGAGGTCTGGCGGGAAGCCGGGGAGGGGCCCATAGAAAGTTAGAAATGCGTATGTTTTACTTTATCCCGTTTATCATTCCTAACAACAAATCCTCATATTGGCTAGCTGACTCTACCTCTTCCGAAAGTCTTGCTGACTGTTTGTGGAAGAAGGTTCGTCTTTTAATGTGTGTGTGTGTGTGTGTGTGTGTGTGTGTGTAGAAGGAGCAGGAGAAATGCAAGGAACTGCATGCGCTGGCGGAAGACAGCCAGGGTCGAATCCAGGAAATCCAGGAGCAGTACCTCAAGCGAGCAGACGAGATCAACCAGATGCTGTCAGAACAGCATCGCATGGAGGTTTGGACTAAGCAGATGCATTTGTCTCAAGTGACCACTCAGTTCCAGCTGGAACATCACACACACACACACACACACACACACACACACACACACACACACACACACACACACACACATTGTCTCTCTCTCTCTCTCTGTCACTACCAATAACGTCTCAACCACCATCACACCACCTGCATGCACACCTAATGAGAGAGAGTGAGAGAGCAAATCATGGAATATGTGTGTGTTAGTCTAAACATTTATTTTGCAAATGAAATATTATGATAGCTTCTTTTTTTGGGGGGGGGGGGGCAAGTAAGAAGCTAGCGCAGAATCTGATACAATAGGCTATTACAGGGACTAACAAATCATCACTGCATCACAGTGAATAGATTGCTGGTTCAGTTGGGAAAACATCGTGGAGTTGTGACTGAAACTTACTACATGTAGATGTATATATATGTATATGCATGCTGGTCATTTCAGATGATGCAAGTTCTGGATGATAAAATGGAAATGGAGAGAACACTGAAAGAAGAAGTGCTGAAGGTATGTATGGAAATGTTTTTCTTTTTTACCATTTTGTCCCCCTACCCCATTACATCCTGGCCCCACCCTGCCCCAGCCCATTACCCTATACCCAACCCTGTTCCGGGTCTGTCGATAACTCTATTCCCCTGTGACGATGGCCAACTTGGGCTAACCGAGACCAAGCCAAGCTAAGTGATACCTAAGAAGGAAAAAACAAAAATACTTGGTGACAAGGAAAGTGGACAGTTGCAAAAAACTTTGAGGTCCCTATGTTATTTTACAGTGTGCACAGAAGCAGTGAAACTGTCACATTCACCAGCACAGTACATTCTCAGCCTTTTTTGAGATTACTGCCTGCATGCCTACGTAATGGTAGCATCACGATACACAGGCTGAAGAAGACTCAATGCTCTTGGATTAGGAAAAGGAACATTTAATTAAAATCTCCACCTGTCAGTTACAGCTCCCTTGAACCAATCCCTCATCTTGTGGTTGCATTGCTTACCTTTCTCAGTTGCAATAGTATGTTGCATATATATAGATAAAGGCAAGATCACACGTTTCAAGAAATTCTAAGAATTACTGGACATCCCACCCCCGACATGGTATCTTCCAATCAGAATACAGATTCAACTACACAAACATCTCCAAAGACATTACATCATTGTCTAACATTTTTACATTTTCTATGGCGTCAAAACAAACCAAGCGATCACGTCAATTACAAATCTATGACAGATCTGGACGATTCTTAAACAGAAACATTACATCAGCATAATACAAACCTAGGAAGTTAATCAAAGCTATCAATAAAATACAACATAGTCCCCGCTTTTATTTGTAACACAGGAATGCATGTAAGTTTGCTTTTCTTTTTTTGAAGGTGATAAAAATGACACTAATGCCCAGCATTTTACGAAGTCTTCATCAGGTCTTTTTTGTTGTTGTTCTTGTTTTGTTGTTGCTCTCTTTTTTTTCCTTTCCTTTCTTATCATCTTATCACGTTTGATTACTTTTGGTCACCATCTAAGCAATGCTTGTATACAAAAAAAAAAAAAGTACATGTACTGGATAACTGACATTTTTCCTGCAGCTGCGGCGTGAAATTGAGTCTCTCCAGAGAACCAACGTGGAACTGAGGGACGAAGGGGAATGGGCTGAAGAAAAGATGTCTTTTGAGAAGCGGATCAGTGTGAGTTCTGCAGTACTCTTTATGTCAATGTTGCAAAGTGATTTTACATGTAAGTGTAATTCATTCCCTTTCTCTGTACGAATAAACACATGTGGTTTGCTGTAATTTGATGGTATGGTGGTATGGTATGGTAGACTTCTCCTCGGCGCACGTATCCATCTCTGCTGAAATGCTCACGGCGCCGCAGGGCTGGAGGACGAAGCAGTGAAAGCCTGCTGCCGTTAAGCACTACTTTATGTGCAAACCTCCACCCTGCTATTCACTCTGGTGCGTGTGACAGTATTTCTGTTTACCACGCCACCGGCCACAGCCTACTCTTCTTCGAAAGATGAGCGTGGGATTTTTAGCGTGCACACTTGATGTATGTGCGTGCGTGTGTACACGAAGGCGAGACAGGCACCGCAAACGAGTCTGCACATGGATTTGACTCGATATGGGAAGGAAAAATCCCACCATATTCCTGCCCACCGGGGACTCGAACCAGGCAGCTCAGGATCCGAAGTCGGATGCCTTAACCACTAGACCAAATCCCCTGTCAAGCAGTTGGAGAAAAGTGCCCATATCACTTCTAGGAACACCTCCTTCCATGACCCCTCATAATCTGCCAATAAATGACTTGCGCACAGAGTAAGTTTAACTACTGTGGATGCAGTTCGCAGACTTGCCAGCTGTCCTGCTGTCAGCTGAATATCTTCCGCTCAGTTACCATTCATTCTGCTCAGTTTAAAACTATGACATTAAAGCAATAACTTGGTGTGCATGCAAAAAAGGGGGGAGAGGGGCATTTTTTCACAGGAGAGGTGTGCTTGTGGGCTACCAAGGAAGACAGGCAGGGCAATAAATGCTCTCAGCCAGTCACTGCTGGTTTCCTTGGTGAAAATAGACAGCCAATCACAGATTTCATTTGTTTTCCGGTCGGTTCAGAATCAACATCATGTCAAAGAGCAAAGAAGCATATGTCCAGCTAGAACAAAAAGAAAGAAAAAGATGGACCAACAGTTCCATGAAAACTATGCAAAGTCATTCCCTGTGTTTAAAAGTCAACCATCAGTGTGCATGGAATTCAGTGCACAGTTTGTAAGGTGGACTTCAAAATTTTGCATGGAGACCTTTTTGACGTTGAGCGTGCGTTTGAACATGTTAAACTGTGATTGTTCCATGCGAGTGTGATATCATTTATTCAAGCTTTTTCATGCATAGATAATAAGATTCTACTCAACTTTGTAATATTTTTGCTCCAGAGTCTGAATTGGGGTTGGCAGGTCTGAATTTTATACATCTGCCTGGAACTCATTTTGTGGCCTTTGTCTGACTCACAGGAGCTGCAGCAGGAACTTGCAAAGGCACAGAGTGAAGTAGAGGACCTCACTCAGGCCAAGAACAAGTTACAGGAGTGTCTTGCTTCAGCCCAGACTGTCCAGTCATCAGAGATACATCAAATGCAGGAGCTGCGCCAAGTCAACCAGTCATTGACTGATGAGCTGCAGGCAGCCACCCAGAAAAACGTGGAGAACACGCACATGATAGAGCAGCTGCAGAAACGACTCACGGAAAACGAGAGCAGTGCGGAGCAAACCAAACTGATAGAAGCTTTGAGGCACAAGATGGAGAAACTGATGAAACAGAAAGAATTAGCCGTACTCCATGAGGAGGCAGCACGCAAAGAGTGTGCGGCAGCAAACAGCTTGATCGACAATCTGCAGGAGACCATCACCAGACTAGAAGAAGAGAAAGCCAAGGTGATGCACGAGTATGGGCAGCTCACTGTCGAGTTTGAGAAACTTCGGCGAAAACTTGAACAAGATAAGGACAAGGCAGGTTTCCGAGATTTTGTGGCCTTGAAAAGGGAACTGATTGCTGTGAAAAACGAAAATGAAGTTCTAAGACTCAAGGCGCGCAGCGCGTCCGGTTCACTTCCCATGTTGAAAGAGGATCTACCACCCCCAAAGCCCCCAGCAGCCTTAACAAAGAAAGGAAAAAAGAAACTGTTGGCTATTACTCTAGCACATGGGACGGGGAAATCAGAAGCTGATTAGATCAGTGAGGTAGACTTCTTCTCCAACCATGATACATGTAAATAAAACTGTGAAGATCATCCCTTGCAGTTGCACAAGTGCAAAACAAAACAAAACATAATAAAATAAAGACACACTAGAGCTGAACACACACACACACACACACACACACACACACACACACACTAGGAAGAGTTTAACAAAAATTTAATCTACTTTTCAAACCCATTTGCTAAAACTGAGTCCCTTCTTCCTACTAAAGATATTGAGGAATCCTAGAGGACTGAAGGACCAATAATTATAAGGGGCAAAATGGTGGAAGAGGAGTTGCACTTTATACATGATGTGCTGTAATTTTGAGAGACAGGAAGGATGTGTGTTTATCAAAACAGTATTTATGGAAAGGATGTAGGCTTTCTGCGTGCGCACTTGTGAAATTGTGTCTTGTGTGATGATGGGGGATCTCTGTCAACATGCAAGTGCCTCTGTGTATACAGTTCCTGTTGTGATGTTGGGCTGTTTGATGGTTTGGCAAGCCCGTCTGTATTCTGCTAGCGGAGCAGAGAATTTACTCAGAGAATCCAAAATGTGAAACTGACGGGTGTCTGCACTGCAGCATCATTTTCGGCCATGCCCCGTTAGAGCCATATACATGTATCGTAACAGTATAAGTTGATCAATGGTGAATTCCGTCCAGCTGAGTGCTTTTGCTGAACAAGCTTGGTGGATGATACATGTTAATGCCTGTCTAACCTCATCTTGAAAAAGGACTGAAGCTCCTAACAAGTCTGTGATAGTCAAGCATTTTTTTCCAGATTGTGGTAGATGTTCATTTGTCTTAGTAGAGATGTTTGACATGATTTACTGTTCTTGCCAGAAAGACTTCAAACATACTCTGCCCTTTCATGTACAGCACTTGCCCTGTTCAGGAAATACGTCTTTGCATTGCATTTCGTGTAGTATGTTTCTAAACAAGTCACTTGAGGTACTGCATGTGATACATGTATCATGGTGTACATATGACTTCTGGTCAAAACATTTTGCAAATGTTTGTCTCTCTGAGGTGCTTTACAAGTTTGAATACCTCTTGTCACACAGATGGTTGAGAGGTCTATTTCATGTTTGTGGTCTATCCTGTTGGCAATGGTGATGTTTGAGTTTTACATCCTATGGCTTGTCAGCCCTTGAGGACAAGTTTTTCCTGGCATGTGTCATCGACTGCTTGGCTTTGCAGGTGACATGTTGGGTGGATAAGGGCTGTTTTGCTTTGCTTTGGATATCATCAAAGGTTCTCTGCTAGGGGCTCAACTGCTAGCACAGCGTTTGTTGTAGATCTGTATTTGTGTGAATGCAGCAAACAAAGAAAGAAAGAAGGTGCGTTTAGGGTATTCTGCTTTTAACAAAAAATGTAGGTACATGTAGTATGGAAGAAATGTTTACTTTGCATTATAAAAAAAAATTGTTATTTCTAATTATTATCATTTTTGTTTTACCAGGTTTAGTGTATTCTCATACTGTCACCGCTTGCAGAAAAAAATCCAGTTTGCAAAATACATGGGTAAGGGGCGCAACTCCCCTTGAGACCTGTCTGCTTTGTTTTCATCCGTTTCATCTTTTGTTTATTTTACCTATTTTACTGCCAGTGGTAAAATATTTACTACATTTTCAGCAGAAATTCAATTTTCCCCAGGAGTGATGAATAAACTATTCTTATCCTATCTGTCTAAGGTAAAAATTACAGTCTGTCAGGATACCGTAAACAGGACTTTTGGTTCTTTTTTTGACTGGATAGTTATAACCTCTTCATGTGTATAAAATGTTTTGAAACAAAGTGCTTTTGTGTAACCTTCTAAATACAATTTTTGTCATGTGTGAAATCTCGACCCTTTGCTGAATATACCAGCGTGAAGCATTATTTATGATAAATTTATATTTTGGTGAACGTCAAGTGGTATTGGCGTGATCTAAATCAAATTGTTTTTATTTACAATGGCCATTAAACTTCAAATGAGAAGTACATGTCAAACAATGCATTGTGTTTTGCAGCTATTTGGCTTGAAAGGTATCTTTTCTGTTTCATGCTGAAAATTTGGAACACAGGCGTGCGTGCTTGCGCGCGCACGCACACACACACGCACACGCACACACACACACACACACACACACACACAGGTTGAATTTTTGATCACTTCTTTCGTGGACTGACGGTTCCGTGCGTGTGTATCGTACATAACAGAAAATGCGGCTGGCCAAAGACGAGAGTTTTGCTGTAGGCATTGAAGGGGACTCATTTCACTCGACTCGAAGCGCTCGTGTGCCAGATGGCATCAAAAGAGTTCTTTCCCCTTAACCTGTCTTCGACCTTCACTGTTATCGAAGGTATCACTTGGTATATTTTAGTTTTCCTGCACCCCCCCCCCCCCTCCCCCCCGGCCTTTTGTTATTTTCTCATGTATGCGATAGTCTAAGCTCTTCCTACCGTCGTATCCATATGTTTAGTAGGGAAAGGGTATGTGTGTGTGGCAGTGTGTGTGCAACTCTCCACCTCTCTTTTACTGAGTCTCAGTGTATTGTATATGAAAAACTGTTGTATTGAGCCGTACTGGCTTACACTGATACACTGTGTATGTAAGCTGGAGGAGGATGTACACAGGCCTGAGGCCTTTTGCCTCCCCCCCCCTCCTCCCCCGAATTGCTTGTGTGCACATAAAAAACAAAACAAAAACAACAAACAAACAAACAAACCAAGAAACGAACAACCATTAAAAACCCCAATCAAACAACAACGACCACCTGACCACCAACAACAATGAACAAACAAGAAACAATGTTAGAGATTACTTCAGCAGGCTTTGCTTTGGTCTAGCCGGACCTCCTTCCCACCTCCACAACATACAACAAGATAGCGGCCATCAACTTGGCTTTATGTTCGACAGACGACTGAAATAAGAACTAGTCACAAGTCTGACAGCAGTCTGCGTCAGTTCCTTCTCAGCTGGTACAGATCTGTGTCAGCTAAACCTACTTGTGCCGTCTCATTGGCGAGCTTCTTGACAAAGGGGCTGGTTGGCGAAACCGCGACAACACAGGGCCGGTGTACTAATCCCCACAGTCCTAATTGCCCTACTTCTTGCACGTCAGACAAAGAATTCATCTCAGTCCGCAACTTTGCAATTCTCCAGACGAAAAGTCTTACAGCCGTCCCAGATCTTTGCAACTGACAAGAAATTGTGTTGCTGTTGTTGGGCTGGTGTGAATATCGCTGTCGATGTGCAGAACGTTTGAAGTCGGCGGAAGATTTTGAAGTTGTTGCGTGCAGTGATTGCACGAATGTGTGTGTGTGTGTGTGTGTGTGTGTGTGTGTGTGTGTGTTGCTTGTTTGTTGCAGTTGTTGCTGATTTCTGGCCGAATTGTTGTTTGTGGTGGTGGTGGTGGTAATTCTTGACTGTTGCATTTTACGTTCAGTAAATGTTGTTTTGGTTGATGTCAATCAGTAGTCAGTCATTGTCATGATCAACATACCGACCACCCAAGTCTACAAAAAAAATAAACAAACATAAGCAAACACCCCCCCCCCACCCCTACCACCACCACCCCCCCCCAAAAAAAAAAAAAAAAACAAAAACAACACAAAAGAATAGAATAAAATAAGATAAAGAAATAAATAAAATAAACAAACATCTCCCCCCCCCCCCCCGAGAAAGGAAAAGGGAAAAACTAAATGTACATGTGATATTGGTACAGTTTTCATAGTTTAAAAATGTGTATTTTGAGATGTGGTATTTCTTGACTGTTGCACTTTAAATTCAGTGAATCTTGTTTCGGTCGATGTCAACAAGTCATTGTCATAGTCACCATACTGACCACAGAAGTCAACCAATATAAACACACACACACACACAAAAAAAAACTCACCCCCCCAAAAAAAAACAAAAAAAAAAAAACAACAACAACAACAACAAAGAAACAAATAAAAACGAACACCTCTCCCTACACGCCCCCCCCCCCAAAAAAAAAGGGGGGGGGGGGATATTGTTATATTGGTACAGTCTTCATCATTAAAAAAAATGTGTATTTTGAGATGTGGTGATATTTCTTAACTGCTGCATTTTAAAATCAGTGAATGTGGTTATAGTTGATGTCAACAGTCATTGTCATCATCAACGTACCGGTCACCCAGGTCTACCAATAAAAACAAACATAAACACAAGCAAAAAAAAACAACCCACCTCCAACCCCTTCCAAGAAAAAAACAAGACACCCCCCCCCCCCCCCACCCTACACACACACACACACACACACACACCGAAAAAAAAAGACTCAAAAAAAGAAAAGGAAAAACTATGATATGGTACAGTCTTCATCGTATAAATAATGTGTATTTTAAGATCACCAAAACCGTGGGCTGCGCTATTTCTTACGGTGTTGGAAATGGATAGCCTATAAAGGCTGTGCTGGCGTTGGATATTGTCACCATTTCTTGCTCATCAGCGTAGGCCAAAGTACTGAAGTCTTGCGACCAGACTGAGCACGACTGTACTGAGCCAGGAGTAGATTACCACTCTACCATAACCTGTGAGGTCGAGTCACCGCCATCACTAACAACACCGGCGTAAGCTCATGAACGCTCGCCAACGAGCATGATGAGGTTTCGTCACATGTCGGCCGGGTGAGATCAGCGACATGATCGTAATCCGGTCCTCCTTATTCTGTACACCAACTGTAATTAGCGTTTCTGTTCCCACCGCCTTCACTCTTCCCTTCCTCCTCCTCCTCACCCGAACCCTTCATCAGCCTACATCACGCAGTAGCTACTGAGCAGACGACACTTGGCGTCACCTAGCATACCATATTTGGAGCGTGATCGGGAGACGTTATGGAGCCGGGGTCAACGCACTCGACTGTCTTCTGGGAAATAATTAGAAATAATTAGACTGCCGACTGGCTAAATATCACAGACGAGACCAAGTCGCCTTTCTGGTCGTTAGTGGCTGAAGACAGAGGGGTGAGGAAGGGGGGGGGGGCTGAAGACGCAGGCTGGTTGGGGAAGAGATGGTGCAGTGTAATGTATTGATGACAGGAATGAGAGAGGAGGGGTACATGGGTTGGGAGACTGAGGAGGGAGGGTGGTGGGGGAAACTCAGTTGAAGAAGGCAAACTGCTCAAGCGAGAGACTAAAGGAAGGGAAGTAGAGGGGACGGAGGCTGCTGTGTGAAAAAAAAATCGTCTGTTGACCTGGTTATTGATTGCGATTTCTAATTAGAAACGGAGAGCGGGTTGGCCGGATATGGCGTCTGGCGAGCGCGGGCACGTGAATAATGAACAGTGACAGGTCTCCGCCCCAGTTTTTCTCAGCCTGACAGGGCTGGTCGACCATTTGTTACGTGGAGCGGACGAGTCTCCGAGGACATGGCTGTAAAAATCTCTCTTGAATCTCCTCTCAGTTCTACATGGTCAGTCCAGCACATAGTCGGAGATCAGTTCCTGTGTGTCCACAGGTTGCAGTCAGTCCGGCCAGTCCTTGTGACATAGAACTGAATACCTTCGGATATAAATCAGACGTTACTGGCAACTGAACTACTGGCTTCGCCGGATCCACTCGGAGTGTTTTTTGCTTCTTTTTTTTCACCCCACCTCAGCCGATTAGTCATTCAGTCAGTACCAGGAACATTCCACAAGTTTGACAAGTTCTGTCTTTTGAGTCGACCAATCGCCGCGCGGCGTTGTTCCAGCGCACGTGCCCCTTACATTCAACAGAGCATGCGGAAGAATACTTGAAAACAGAGGGGGGAGGGGGGAGTGGTGGTGGAGAGGAAGAGGTGCATTGTCTCGGGATCACAGAACTACATGCATTTCTAGCTCTGCTGGTGTTGTGCACACAGTGACTGAGCCTGGGGGGGGGGGGGGGAGAAAAAACCGGAAGCTTGATTACGTGAGAGCGAGCTATAACACTGGGCATGGATGACACTGGGGAAAAAAATCTATATCAGTGACGTGGTTGATTAATTTTCGCCAACGAATCGCAAAGGGGAAAATGACTTGTTGACTGCTGGACTATTTCAGACGCAAACCCGCGCAAACCTCCGCCGGTCACCCACAGGCCGGGGCGCTTAAGTGATTAAGAACAGCAAGAAAAACGGAAGGGGCAGGAGGGGGGGGGGGGGGAAGCGTTGACAAAGAAAGAGAGAGAGAGAGAGAGGGCATGACTAGATTTGTTTAGTTCGTTCCATCACGCTTTCGCCCAACACGGGCAAATTAATTAGTTTAGAACCCGTGTTTGAAACCTGTGTGTGTGTGTGTGTGTGTGTGTGTGTGTGTGTGTGTGTGTGTGTGTGTGTGTATTCAGTTGTGCGCACACGCCTCACTTTTCAGTTTGTTTATTCAGTTCAAACCTTACTCTTCGTTGTGAGACATATTTCAATATTTCAATTCGGATTGTAATCATTTTGATCACAGTGACAAACGGTGAGGACTGCAAGAGGTGATTCCAAATTAATGACTGATCCCCCCCCCCCACACACACCCTCCCCCCCCCCCCCCCCCCCCCCAAAAAAAAAGTCCAAGGTGTCTGTTAGAGCTACAGGCGGCTCTGAGCAAACAATTTCGCGGTCCAGGTTCTGGTGATCTCATCCTGCTTAATTAGCTCTCTCTCTCTCTCTCTCTCTCTTTCTCTCTCTCTCTTCGTGTTTGTCGAGTCACTTTTTTTCTCCCCCACTGACTGCAAATATTTGCCACAGCCCTGGGGACCCGGCCCCGAGTCATTTCCCCTCGTGAAGAGATGATTGACTTAGACGCTAAGAAGGACGGGGAACTTATGGGATTATACGCGCAAGGCTCGGCATAATAGCAGCCATGTAAAGAATTTTGATGATGATTCGAATAATTCGCGTAATTTGTGCTGGGAGTTGTCCGCAGACGCGCTCCTCCCGCTCGGCAAGGTCACCTTTCATGACTGACTCCCCTCTTTTTCTCAGTGTCCCTCCCGCCCCACCCCTCGCCTTCCCTGGTTCGGCTCCCCCCCCCCTTCCCTAGCTCCCAAGAGCCTGCGCGGGGACAAGCCAGGCCACAAAAGGACGAGACCCTAGCAAATTTCGTTAGCCAGCAATGATGAATGTTCACAACTAAAATTCCACTCATTAGAGCGTGCAGCCCCCTCGTCCCTGGAAATGCCTGGCCGCGCGCTTGTCTTTAGCAGACGACATTTCATTGCACAGCGCGTTGGCTCGATTTACCCCAATTTAATTAAAGCTCTTCTCTTGGCCGCTGCTTCTCGCAGAGCAAATGTTCTTGTCTTGGGGCCCTCTTACATGAAGGGCTGGGAATTAGGGCCAGAATTATATCTTTACGACCGGTCCGTATCGATCGCTGCCTCTCTCCGGTATTCATCTTTCATTAGCGCTGACACGGCCTAATCAGGGACTTGCATTTGCACAAATAGCTTTGGAAAATATCTGCATTATTTCACACGAGAGCGGATCAATTCCAGCTACTGCCCCCACGCAAAAACTCCAAAATGGAACGCGAGGCCGAGGCGACAGTTGATGGATATGCGATGACGATGTTATTTCGCCGGCAAAATTTGGTTTTCTAAACCCCACAGGTTTTATGCCGCAGCGGCGTCCTGTCTCGCTCGCGGAGAAAAGGAGGAGGGGGGGGGGGCTGTTCTATAGGTGATCATTAAAATGCGAATATTTGCCGAGGCAGGGAGGCATAAAGACAGCTTTTTCAGGCCGGAGACCTGCTGATGTTTACGTAATTACTCGGCCGCGTTTCGCAAACCCGTTAATTATGCAGACAGTTGTGTGGAGCCTGACCTCGCCGGCCGACCGCCATTGGCTGCAAATCTGTGCAGAGCGCGACCCTGGTGTCCTGAAGATGACGGCGTCCGCCATGATGGGTTTTTTGCGGCTGTCTGGAAATCCAGCCCGGCGCGAGTACGCCTCAAAGACTCGTAGACATTTTCAGCCTGGTTTGCGTGTATCATAATCTGCAGCATGCAAATGAGGTCGTCTGTAATGACCTAGTGTGGAAACTGAATCTGCTCAGACTGGGACAGTCAGTCTCCCGTTCAGTTCGCTGGTTTACTTTCCCCACCCAGTGAGTGTAACGAGGAGACAGTGAATTGGACTGAACATCATGCAATCCGGCCGGCCCGTCTGCTCATAACAGAAACGGCACGTGTTGTCAACCTGTATTAATACATATTGCATACACCGAGTCGGGCAAGAAAATAAGACACATAATGCCACCTTGAATAGAGAAGTATATTTGCATCTCTAGACAAGGCAGTCTGGCCGGCGCCCGCCCGGCACTGGCAAAAACTAGCAGACTGACCTCGGAACAACAGTTTTTGGATGGCTGCATCGTTGGTTGGATGCTGGGGTGTTGTTTTTATTTATTTATTGATTTTGTTTTTATGAAGTCAGTTGTTTTGTAGTTTGGATTCAGTAGTGAAATATCAGTCTTTGCAAAACAGTGTGTCAACTCCTCGTCTGATTGGCTGATGGCCGGATCGACTGACAGCCGGTTGTCAGTCAGTATTTACATTCGTTACTTCAGAACACAGGTGAATGAGTCATCGGATGAGGAAAGCAGCTGCTCAGATAGGAATGCGGGAAATGTAGGAACGTACAGGAATATAAGACTATACGACTAAGTCTGTCTCGGTGTCCGGCTGAGGCCGCGGCCGCATACTTGGTTAAAAAGGACGTTAAACTCCCAAACACCCAACCACCCCCTGAGGCTTCCGCGGGTATAGTTACGCGTCTGTCCGCGGGATGTCCGTCATTGTGTAACGTCACCTAGTCAGTGCGTCGCACTGATTTTTCAGCGCCGTAACACTAGATTCCCTGTGTGATCCCTGGTGGAGAAATTGAGTTGAAAATGAAATCGCCAGAGACGAAACGGGATCGGGGTGGGACGTGGGGGGGGGGGGGTTGGTGGGTGCCGGCTTCAGGCAAACTGAACAATCTCAAAATTAACATCAAATTTCGTCCTGTCAGACTCTGCTGAGCAGAGCTGTGGTATCAGTCGTCACAGGATCATGAGACTACAGGGGTGTGGCGGTGGGGTTGGGGGTTGGTGTTCGGGTGGGGCGGTGTTGGGTGGGTAAGGAGTGGTAAGCGGACGCTGCAAGGGAGAGAACTGTGACTGTATGGGAAGAGTGATCACAAGATCTAGAAGATCTCAGAACAGGAAAAAAAAAATTCAAATAAGATCTGCTAGATCTAGTGATTACCCATACAGGCACAGTTCTCTCCCTTGCAACGTCCTCTTACCTATTAGCTCCCTTTGAGCAGTACTCCGGCTTAGCTTCTGTAATCACTATGTACTTGCTAAGTCCGATCTAAGTTTCTTCTTGCGTCAGATCGGAGAAACAAGATGGCACCGAGTCTAAAAAATGCAGCCCCCCCCCCCCCCGACAACATCAACAAAAACAAACAAACAAACAAACAACAACAACAACAAAACTATTTTTTTAAAAAGCCATGACGACGAAAGACCCCCCCCCCAAAAAAAAAAAAAAAAAAAAATCTTTACCTATACTTTGTGGGCTGAGGTACTTGTGTTGTAAATCAGTACAAGCGTGACAACGACAATAATCAAAATACCTAAAAACAAACAAAAAACAACAACAACAACAACAACAACCAAACCCCCCCCCAAAAAAAAAACAAAAACAAAAAAAACCCCAAAAAACGCTACTATGAAGACGACCACCAAAACTCTAGGACTAAGGGCTCGGCGTTGTCAGTGGTGATGTGTAGCGCGATTGCCATAGTCATGATTAAAAATAATCCCAGAAACTAATTCCAGTCTGGGTTCTAGAGGAGCTGACCCAAGATGACCGTGCAGGCCGTGTGATGGCGCAACATTACGACACGTTACGACAACTGCCCATTCCGGGCCCCGCCAGCTGACAGGTTGACGGGCGCTAATCTGCCTGTACGGAGCCCGGGTCACGTGATCCCAACATCGATAACTGCGCGATATGAAGGTCCTCACCCTTCACCCTCACCCTCCCACCCACACCCTCTGGCACCCTCACCCCGCCACAAAAATGAAGTCATGTAAAAAAAAAAAAAAAAAAGGACCCCCCAACCCGACACTAACAGTGACCCCCCCCCCCCCCACCTCCCCACAACGTCCTCCGCCCCACACTTTTCATTTTCTCCTCCAGTGTTGTGCGTCTGCGCTAGCAAGCAATATCCGAACGAGAGTGACCAGCATCAGAGTCGTGTGACATTGTTTTAAATCAGCACTGTCGATAACCACTGGCTGCAGCAGCTCTGGAATGAAAGCCTGGGCCTGTGCGGACGACAGACAGTGGTAGAATTAATTCCAGCCAGCCATAATTACAGACACATTCTCATTTAGCATCGATCGCAGCCCCG